>MU223583.1:597863-649131 GCA_018584345.1 Thuja plicata
TGTAAGATTGTCTTTAAATACTTTATTGATCTCTTCTAAACATTAACCAAATCAAACCTACATTTGAATCCACACACAATAACCCTAAAATGAAGGGTTTTGTATCCTTTAATGAATCTCAGTCACTTGTAACACATGGACAGTCAAACCAGTAGTCTCCAAAGCATTCAATAAGTGACTGGATTGTATTTAATTCACGCCAAAGGACTAGTTGTATGAAATTGTCAATCACATAGCATTTCACTGTTGTATGAGTGGATTGTGCAGGAATAGTTAACATTAAACAAGGAGCAAAATCCTCAACACATCTTGGAAACCATTGAATTCAATAATAAATGAAACCTAACACCAACACTATTCCTTCCATTCACTTCTACCAAGAATAAAGCATTTAATCCATTCAACATTACATATAATCATTAGACAGTTACATTTCCTGACTGTGTACTAGAGGAACAATCACAACCAAAACAATCCAAACATTTGAAAATAGTGAATCGATATCCTTGAGCACAAGCACCAATAACATCAAATAATGGAGATAAAGCATGGGCTAGGGCATGACACTAGTAGAATGCGGTCATTTTAGTGAGCATTCATGATCAAATAAAATGCAATGCATTTGAAATTTGCGGTCGAATATGATGCCAGATGCTCGAATGATGTTGCCCATCAAAGATACCAATCAAAGATGAAGAAATCACATACCTTCTCTCATGCTCAACTTGCACGAAGGAAGATTTGATAGCCAAATATTCCTTGTACCACACAAAGAACATGCCATTGGTTCAGTTTAACATGTTATTATCATATCAGATAAAGTATGTTTAAGAATTGTTGGTAAGGATAGGAATTGTGGAGATTCTATAAATATCCCTTTAACTGATTAGGAGTGGTTGGGGAAGTTGAGAGGAAAGTTTTCAAACACTCATATTCACTTATTGAATGCTTTGGAGACTACTGGTTTGACTGTCCATGCATTACCAGTGACTGAGATTCATTAAAGGATACAAAACACTTCATTTTGGGTTATTGTGTGTGGATTCATCCGCTTTAGCCAGGAAGATCAAGAAGATGGGACAGGAGGAAATTGTGGTAGAAGAAGTATTTAAAGAAGAAACAAGAAGCAATAGAAAAGTTTTTAGGAGTTTGGAACAATATTTCAGAATCCATGAATGGTATGGGTAAGGTGACCTTCATTCTTGGCCGTGACTTCAATGAAACATTGGATATGGCTGATAACTAGAAGGGTCACTTGTTGATAGTGTTCCTTGAGGCAAGGGGGATTGTGAAAGACTTTTTATCATTGTATTGTATATTTCCAATATGTTTGGATGCAAGGCAGACCAGGAGAATGAAGGATCACTCACTGATTGCATGATAACCCAGTTTTGAAGGGTCACTGGTTGAGAGGAAAGTCAAGGTCTGGATGATTGGGCCATTGGAGGAACCTAGTTCTTTATATTAATTTATATTAAAATTGGATGCATGGATTTCTTTTGAATTATCGGGTGCTACGTACCCTGCAACTGGATCTGTAAATCTGCATATACTTCTCTAGGGTTGTAAGCCACTTAGGGATCAAAATAGAGAAACTAAATAAAAATTGTTCTTTGTCCTATTTCCTTTTAACAAAGTCTCAACTATAAATGATACAATACATTTGATGCCCTAAGCTATCAATACAAATGGCACCTAGCTAGAAGCTCATGGGCTATCCATTTGATAACCACAGTCAACATTTCAAAAAAATGGATATCCTTGAGCACAAGCACCAATAACATCAAATAATGGAGTTAAAGCATGGGCTAGGGAATGACACCAATAGAATGTGGTCATTTTAGTGATAGCAATATACAATGGTGTCATTAAACACATATGCCAGTAATATTAACAAACGTGAATCCAAACATTTGAATACAGTGAATCGATATCCTTGAGCACAAGCACTAATAACATCAAATAATATAGATAAAGCACTGGCTAGGGCATGACACTAGTAGAATGCGGTCATTTCAGAGAGAAACACCCTCAACAATAAAATGAAATGCATTCAAATATGATGCTAGAGGCTCAAAAGATGAAGAAATCACATACCTTCTCCCGCGCTCAACTGTCGCTCCTTTTCTCCCGCTCTCCAATCGAAATGAAAATGATGAGGCTGTTTCATTTTTTTTTATGTATACCCCGAATCTGTCAAAATTCTGATGGTCAATTAAACACCCATTGGAATACCAACATCATCAGGGCCTATTACAAAAAAAAAACCAAATTTGTAAGAAAAAGTTACCCGTCGAAAACTTCTATCGAAATTTGGCCCCAAATGTAGTAGTGTTACTTCAGTCATCTTTTCTTCTGTTAGGAAATCTTGCAACAAAGTGTCCAACCTCTTTACAATTAAAACATACAAGTTGTAATTTACCTTTGTATCTACCTTTTCCTCTCTTCAATCTTCTTGCCATTAGTGCTTCATGTTGGAGATTCGATTCTGAGCAGTTGATTGATTGTATGTTTGTCATTGATGACAACATATAATACACAGTATTAATTCTGTATGTACTTATTAGAATGATGAAATGAAGAATTGCATGGTTAGATACATGTTGTTGACATGTTTATTATGTTATAGTTCTAGAAGTAGATCTGTTCAGAGCCGACGTATGTAACATGTTTCTTGAGTTAAACCTATCTTTAGGATATGCATGTGTATATTCATGATTAGTTACAAGTTGATGATATTCATCTAAAGGCTCCAAACATGTTTCAAGAAGATTGCAAAGTTAGAGTTAATTTGGAGAGGCTGAATTAGTGAAGCGTCGCGTCTATTCAATTTATACTTGCACGATTGTAATAATGCTTGCTTGCTTAGTAGAGCTGACAAGGATGTTATGAAGATTTGTCTTAAAGGTCCCATGATCTCATACTTTGAGAAAGATACTTATAGCAAGTCAATTGTGATATGCTAAGTGTGAATGATACAAAAAGAGAAGAAAGATGTACAGAGTAGATTATCAGAGTTGGTTCATTCATCAAGAGTCTATGTGAAGAAGAAGTGAAAGATTGTAATACAGTGGAATGGATCAAGACAACAGGTCTACTCTACAGTTCATCATCAGATATTGTGCATATCTGTTATACAGAAGGTTGTAGCCTTCACCATTAAGCAGTGAGCTTTTGGATAGTGAGTCCACCACCCCTAACAGGGTTATTTGTAAAAGACTCCTTATAGGGTCCAACCCTTAACTAGGTCACTATACTTATTGCATTGTAAAGTACAAATCCTAACAGGGTTGAAATATCTTCTAACAGGGATTACTATAAACAAGTATAGTTCATTATGGGTGCTAATTCCCACCAGGGTTTTTACCATTTGGTTTCCTTGTAATCAAATTGTGTGTTGTGTACTGTGTTATCTGATTGAGCATTTACTTTGTTGTATTCTGAAGTTAAAGAAGAAAAATAATTAAAGTTATGGATAACTGATTCACCCCCCCCCTCTCAGTTATCCTTTGGGACTATTCTAACACTTCAATCTCATCAAGATCTTGATCATTACCATCACTTTCACTATCATTTCTAAAAGTGTTTCTATGACTTGATTTACTTATTTTCAAAGAAGATTTGACTGCAGATTCTATAGGTGGTAAGACACTATTATAAAAATTATTCATCTCAAATGAAATCAATCTACCAATCAGACTTTCTAGAGTAATTGTATTGTTTGAAACTTCTCTCATTTATTGTATAGCATATACTCTAATAGCATATACAAGCAGTAAGGTTCTTAGGATTTTACTTACCACTATCTCCTCTTCAAGTACACCTCCAACTACTCGGATAGCATTGACTACCTCTTTGATTCTGTAGCTATACTGAGTGATATTTTCTCCTTTTTTCATCCTTAGGTCATCAAACCTCCCTCTTAGAATTTATTCCTTGGATCTTAGTACATTAGCATCTCCTCCATGTACTAGCTTCAATTTATCCCACATATTCTTTGCAGAGGTGCAGGTTTTGTCATCTTCAAACTCAACATCAGAGAGTGAGGAAGCAAGCTCTATCATCATGCAATTATGCTCATGCTTTTATCTAAATTTCTCAAGAGTGTGAGGTCATGTAGGCAACACATATTCAATATCAAGGTGTTGAGTAACATCATTACCAATACTTGATAGGTGGAGTCTTATTCTTCTTTGCCATGATGCAAATTTGTATTTATTCAACTTGGGCACATCTCATCTATTCATCTTGTGATATTTTTATTGAGCTGTTAAACTCCCTTTCTAAGAACACAAGCTCTGATACCAATTGTTAGAAATAACTAAGAGGGGAGGGGAGATGGTGAATTAGTGGCCTCAAAAATATTCCAATAAATCAACTCAAAAACTTAGTACCACAATATTAAGCCTCTAGTTATCTTCAGTCCTATAAGATGAATGCCTTCCAATATATTTATCAAATAACTATTACTCAGAGTGCTTTGTTAAACATTTTTATTTTAGTTTACCGATTAGCAGTTTTTCATTTACTGAAAAATAGTAAATTACTTAGAGTATACCGATCAGTCCAGATTAGTTATGTGTAATGCAAAAAACTAAATTAATGACTCATAAATAGATTGACACATGGATTTTTAAGATGGAAACCCCGTTAAGGGAAAAACCACTTGGGACCGGTAACCCAAAACTTTCACTCTTTTGAAGTGAGCTCAGTGAAGAGCCAACCTTGTTAGAGGTTACAAACACATTGTTAGGTGTGACCTTGTTAGAGGATTTATTAAAATATTTTGTCACTTGATATCGGGCATCTCTATGCTACCTTCTATGACCAAACCCAGTGTAGTTTGTCAAATGGTATTTGGCATCTCATGCTATCTTCATGATCAAAATTTTTGATAATCCTTGGGATGTATCTCAATATAGAAAGGATCTTTAAGTCCTACTCGGTTAAGAGACTTTTAGAATCAATGGTTAAACTGAAACAGTAAATGATCTATTCATACATACATCTTATACTTGCATATTTTTAGATCTATTGTAAGTTTATTTTACCTTTTTGACCAATGTATCTTTTCAATACCTTTTCTCCAGTTCTTTCTTCTCGGTGACGTTGTACTCTGTTGCTCGGTGTCTGCAAAAATATTTAGCACTTTCCTTAGCTTGATTGATTAGGACTATATGAAGTTGTTCTTCATCAGTTTCTCTTCAAAATCCTCTTTTTTCTATTCACTCTCCTTAATTCATAATGAAGTAAGTATTCATAATGAATTAAGTAGTCTCTTTATAGACATGATATCACCATTTCTAGGTTTTTGAATTTCTTGATCTTGGTGTGATGCACAATTCTTTCCAATCTTGATTTAAAGCTTTACTCCTATTTTATCTTGAAGAAATCACTTTGACAACTGGATAAAACAACTTTTCATCTTTTAATTATCTCTGGCTTTAACTTATCGATTAACACAATGTCAACAACCAATTAAGTCTATCTTTAGCTCTGCCAGCTAGATATTTTGCCATTTTTGAACTCTAGTTAACTTTGGTGTTTTAACTATTTTATAGCTTTGGTCAACACTTTAGTTTCCCTCAGGCTTCTCAATCGGTGTTGTTTGTCCTTCAATGTTATCTATCGGGTAACACTGTAATTCTGGTCATCGGTTATGCTTGTGATTCTTCTCATCAGTAATGCTCATCAATTTCTTTGTTTGGGCATCATTGTGACTTAACTTTCTATTATCTCTGTCCATCGGGTTCCACTAGCCATCGATGTTTGAATTCACTTAGTGAATGTTGGTCTTTTATACATTACTGAAAGCATGATCTTTTATCTCTCTGATTCTATAAATTCTTTGACACTTTGAATATAACTGATTAGATTATATCAAGTTGACATCAATGACAATACAATCCATTAACTAATTTAATGTCTTGCATTATCTTTCTGCATTTTAGTGATCAACTTAACATCTTCAAACATTCAATCAGTTACATGTCATCAACCCCTTACACATACTAAAAATGTGTTCCTAAAAAAAATTGGCTAGAAAAGTGGACAATCTTTTGACATCAAAATGCAAGGTAGTCTACCCAAGACCATGCTTCCAAAAGCTAATTTTTGTCCACCTTGGAGAATCAAATTTTGGAGGCTTCCCCAAGTCAAAATATGATGTCCTTTGGCTAAAAAATCCCTTTACCCATAGGTATATGAAGAAAAATTGTCAAAAATGGTTTAAACTCCACCCTGGGGGACCATATGACCCACTCAAAAACCCTAGTTAAGTTTGCCTACGGTTTCAAATAGATTTGACCTCACTTTGGGCTCACAACCCAAATAGTCTTTATGGAAAATACAATTAGGTACCAAGTGGGGAAGGTGGACACTCAAGCTCTCCAAGTGGACATGCCATGCCACATCATTTTCACAACACATGTGTCAATTGACACTACAACACATCACAATACACTTGGCATGTCCACTTATAATAATTCACAATCTATGAATAAAAATGTAATTAATATTCACACTACATAAACTATACGAAAGAAAATACATCACACAAGGTTTTGTCTCTTTTTATAGATGCAATATTGGCTTTTACTGAATTTACATAGGGTTAGTCATGGTTCTCTGCTAAAATTCCATGGCCATGATCTTGCACACTCAATTCAAATATTAGCAATCCCAAGAAAATATAATTATCAAAATTCAAAATGTAGAACAAGGATTACCATTTAATTCACTAATGCATAAAATTACATCCTTGTAAGTGACCATAATCATTTATCATAATTTAATCATTAATTTTCAAAAGAACATATATATATTTTTAAATATAAGAATAAGATCCCAATTAATCACATATCACACAATTCATCCCTAATCTATATCAACCATGATGGAATTTCACCAAAATTACATAAGCACAAAATTTAAAATTTCTAACATCATTAAGAAAACTAATAAATCAAGTAACATAAATCATCAAGTAAAATCACATTATAATGTCCTGAAAATTCACATAACAATAGTAATGTCCATGTCATAAGATATCTAATACAAACTACCAGTGATAACAAATGATGACAAAAGCACTAATAATTAACATGTAAATAGTATCAAAATGTCTCAGAAATGTCTCAAAACATAGTCCATGCATAGAAAGTGTGTAACGCTATGACAAGCTCGGGGTGGGGTCTCGCATAGAATGGTTCAGAGAAGCTATGTTTGAGATTGCAAGAGTTTTCATAATCATATTAATGATTACAAGCATATTTATCGATTACTAGTTTTGCTATCTTTTTGGAAGGTTAGGGTACAGACGATATTTAATGAATAATTTTAATCAAAATTAAATGATAAAATGGTATTTTGAGACTTCATTTAATACCTTTTCTCTAGCGATCAAGTTAGATCCTTTGTAGAAAGAGATTCAACAATGATTTGAGCTATCGAATGAATTCGAGTGCAAACCATTGTGCAAAGTAAAAAGGTATTTATCCCAGCAGACTCTTGTCAATTTTATTGGTTAAGTCATGGATACTCCAAAGATAGTTAATGTGCTTGAGAAAACACAATATGAATTAAAATTTCACTTGTATAAATCTATGGAAGATGATCTCAAAGGTGCATTTTCCCATCTTCCACATGGACTCTTCTACAAAATCTGATCATTCCAAGAAGAACATAAGGACTAAAGGAGCCATAACAACTAAGGTGATTACTAAACAGTCTTTAGGTGTTGGTAAAATAAAAACATTGTATATAAAATTTTGAATTATGTGATTAAGCTTGGTATCTTGGTGCAAGTAAATAGATATTACATTGTACTTAATTAGGAATAGAGAAAAAAGGATAGAGGATAGAGTAATTGTAAATTGAATAAGTTTAGTAGAACCGTAGTTGAGATAAAAGATCAGATACCAGATCATATGTGTGTTAAACTTGAAGCAAGAAGACTAGTTGCATTATATGAAGACAAGTTGATAAGAGAGGTAACCATATCCAAAATGTTCCCTATAATTCAGAATGATGAAATGAGAAGAATAATTGAGGAAGAAAAGAAAAGAATTTTGACAAAGAGAAGAATAAACATGTTAATGAATGGTAAAACTCAAGAAATTATTGCTCAAATAGATGATGTGATGAGTAAAATGTTGATGGAAATGATGGCTGACCTAAGAAGAAAGATCCAAGGAAAAAGAGAAGTGAAGATAGATGTGGATTTGATGGTGCATCCACCTTTGTAGTTAAGGAACCATATGTTTATATTGATGGTTTACCATTTACTCTTGATGATACAAATGCTATTGGACATTGGAAACATGAAGGATAGAAAATTAATGATCCCTTTACTAATCCCTCTAACATAATCAATGGACATGAATTGAAATATATTATTTCAAGTAAAGGATACTCAGTTGATCATTTTGTTGAGATTAAAATTGAACCAAAAAAGGAGATAAATGAACATATTAATGTTGTTGTTATGGATACACAGGTTTCCGAATAAGATGAAGAAAGAGAAGATGACATATTTGTTGAAGTAGTAAGATTTGAGGAAAGGATAGAAGATCATGAGAGGAAAGCTAAAGTCTCTTTTGGTAAATATATAAGGGAGAAATTGAAAGAGATAGAGAAGATTTAAAATAGAGCTGATCTATCTTTTGGTAAGTCAGAAGCATTGTTGGCAAGAGATTAATTTGAATCCCTTCAATTATTTGAATTACATAGACCAATAGATTTGGATACTATGGAAGAAAAGGAAATGAAAAAAGTTACAGTTTTGGCGCAAGGCAAAGCCCATGCCAAATCTATGAGCAAAAGGGGAAAAGGAAGCAGACTACTATCTAGGGAAATTGAATTTCTTGGTAACATAATGCCTAATGTACAAGTAAATAAAGATAATTATGTACCTAACTATCTTGAAGAGCTTTTGAATAACTTTGATGTTCAATTTGAAACCTTGGAGAAGACTGTAGAAGATAAATTACTTAAGGAGTTATCTATGAAGATATTTCTTCATTTGTGTTCTCTAACTGCTAAGGATAGATCCTCTCTAGATGTTGGAAATTTTCAAATAAATAGGAATATTGAGGAAGGAAGAAAAATTCTTAAATTATATATTGATCATTTTTCAAAAGTTGAAGATGTTCAAAAATCTATTGTGGATAGCCATAATATACCAGCTGATAGAGAAAAGGCCTTTGATTCTTCAAAGGGATTTTCTTTTGATTATATGGTTGAATTTGTCAAATTTAATGATAAGATTAATGTCTTGGAGGTTGAGAGAAGAAGATTACTTGGATGATTCACTAAAATTAGGAACCTCATTGTTCCCAAGTTGGATACCTTATAGAGGAGCCTTGGAGAAGCAGAAATTCTAAGCAGATCTCCACCCCACTTGGTCTTGTCATGCTAAGGAAACAAATTATGTGTTGTGTGGGTATATTCAAATCTTGGACAGCCTGAGGAAGACTTGGAACAAAAAATATTTTCTCTTTAAAGGATAGTTTTTCAGATGTTTTCAATCTTATGTGATTATGCAAACACTATAGGATTTTGGTAGAGAATTTTGTCTTTTTGACCACCTTTTCCATTGATGTCAAAGGGGGAGAAGAGTTGTGTGAAAATGAATACCTATCTTAGGGGTAGTTTGTTTTTGAAGAATTTTTTGGACTTGGCATTTTGGGATGGAAACTTAGTCATTTTCAAGAGTCATGCCAAAGGGGGAGATTGTTGGCAAGAGTCAACTGGTAATGCATGGTATGTTGTCATCGATGGAAACTATATACTTTACTCTTGTCACTTTTAATATACTTTTCCTACCAAATTTTTTGGTGATGAAAACAACTAAGTATGAAGAAATAATTAAGGATACAGTTTCAAAGATTGAGATAGTACAAATAGAGGTCAAAGTATTAGATGTTGTGAAGCTAGAGATTTAGAGTAGACATCATGATATATATAATCCTATGACTGCAAGTTTTTATGATATTGATTGATGGAGATATGACTCACTATGTATCACATTGAAAAAGAATTATCTTATGCAATCCAGTAGCATATTGGATCAAACCGAAATCTTATCAAATTGATGATCTTATCAGTTGGATAGAAGATCTAGTTTGGGCCAACCTACTACATGATAAATTTTGATTGGTACAAGTTAGCATTGAGTTTTGGTCTATGTTTTGATTCAAGGAAGTACATGTTTCATATTTTTATGTTGGAGTAGACTAAGTCAATGTCATGAGCCTATGGTCGAGTATTTAAGATCAAGTTTTTGATGCAAAGACAAGAGAGTACTAATGTGATTATATGAAAGTAATATTGATAGTTTATGATATCTGTGGAGACTCATTTGAACTGTATTGGCATTATTGATACTACCGGTCAATTTAGTTTTGGGATTGTAATTCCTTTAAATATATTACAATTTTTATTTGATCGGTGAACCTGACTGAGGGCCAGATCAATGTTTTATAATTGAACAATGTGCTCTAGGATGTAAGCCTAAATGCATGTGCAGTCCCCTCATATGTACTTATACCTTTAACAAGGTACTTATTACTACAGTAGTGAAATATTTCTGGGTATCATCCCATCGGGGTTTTTCCCTTAACTGGGTTTTCCTTGATAAAAAATATGGTGTTTTGATGTGGATGTTATTTATCTTGTTCTATTTAATTTTTTCGTATTGTGGAATTAAGTTGTGCCTTTGGTTTATCAAGTTTAATGTTACTTCTTTTTGACTTATATCTTCATAGTTCCTTTTGACTTATATCTTCATAATATCTCTTGACTTATATCTTTTCATAATAACTCTTATTTAGCTTATTCCCACGAATTTGTCTTTATTTCTATAATTATTTACCATTTTATAAGTTATTTAAGCATATAACATATGTTTTAAGGCTATTTTAGGGCTATATAATGGATATATGGTCTAAAAAATGACCTAAATATTCTCTACTGTGCCTCACAATCCCTTTTATAGCATACTAACTTGATCTAAAATGACCATGGGTTATTTTGTCTATGGGTTATTGTGTCATTGGGTTATTATGGCAGGGTTATTATGTCCAATGTTATTTTGGCTGAGTTATTTTGTATGGTTACCTTCTTTAACAACTTGTTTACAATGCATTAAATTGGTTAGGGATATTTTAGGACAAACATTGTTTTGAAAGTGTTCGATGAAAGAATTAATATTTTTTTTTATGGAATCAGTTGAATAAGGAGGCAATGAACAATACCATTGCAAGGATTTGTCTTAGACTGTTCTAGTGAACAACTTTTCCATGAACCTATGGTCATGACAGAAATCACTACACAAGGTTTGGTAAGTTTTGACATGAGTCACTGGATCACCCTTACCATTATAAGTGTCAAGATGAGGAATCTCCATATATTGTGGGATAATGACACAAATAATATTCATAGAAAAGGGACTAGAAATATCACAAGTGAGAATATGGAACTTGGATTAAGTCATGGAAGAAATTTGTTGTTACAAAGACAATATAGTTTGAGCCAAGAATGGTAGGAGGATTAACATGAGAAATGTTAGGAGCATTATGGGAAATTGAAGGAATGATTGAGTATGAAAAAGGGACACTATGGTAAGTGGGCATAGATGATGGAAATTAAACACATGAAAAAATTGAAGGGATAGATGGAGAAATAGGATTAGGAAGACTCAAATATTTAGCATTAGATGTTTGAATTTAAGTTGTAATGATAGGTGGAGCATAAGTGGACACACTAGGGATGGAAGTAGAGATAGGAAAAGAGGTCTCAACATTTGTAGTAGGTGGTATAAAACCCAACTCTTGAGCACAATCCTTAATAGGTTTGATATTGTTATCAATGAGGTGTGAAATGATATGCAAGAGGTCAAAACCATTATCAATGAGGTGTGAAATTATATGCAAGAGATCAAAACAAGTAACAATAGAGATATATGCAAGATCAATTTTCTATATTATCATAAAATTGTATACAAATGATCTACAACATGAAGTCATACATGCCAAGCATACAAGCTTGATTACAATCAAAATTCCTTACAAAATCCTTAGAATTCAGCTACAACAAGATAATTTTATGATAATTGTCCCTTTAGGAAAAAATTCATAAGCTTATAAAGCCTTCACAAGCCTTAGGTCAGCCTAGAATGATCAAATTTCCCAAGAAAAGGAAAACGTATTACAAAGTATAGGTCAGGAACCAAATAATCAGGATCTACTTCCAATGAAATAAATAAGAATCATGATTCCTCAACTAGGTCAGCCAAAAATGTAATATAATCAAGAAATGAGTAGTTAAGATTTGTCAATCAAGAAATCCTTCATGGGACCAGAAAACATAAACTGGTTGAAAAAGATGAAGAACAATACAGTCCCACAAAGAATATGCAAGATCTCATGCACAAAGTAAATAAATGAAGCATGAAACTAGGGAAAGGTTCCACGTGATTCCATGAATGCGCTATAAGGATTGCAACTGCAAAATATCCAAACTAAATGAATGCAAAAATAAAATCACGAACTGATCAAACAAGAAAACAAAAAATAAATGTTTTTGGTTGATGCAAGATTGCCAAGATCTCAAGATTCTCCTGCATCAAACACCCAGGGTTATTTGAAAAATAGCCTCTCACTTTGTTGGGGCTAAAGGAAAACCAAGATGGTTAACCTCAACCTAAGAAATCCATGAAGAATCTTCCACTAGTCAGTCATTCTATTTGACAAGATACTCTTTATACTTCTTACCTCTAGTACTTCTACTAATTTTTCTGTCTAAAATCTCTTCTATCTCATCCATCTGCTTCTTAGGATAGCTTTGTTCAACTTATGACCCTTTACCCTCAAAAAAATATGACTCATAATACTCATACAAGTCTCCAAAATTGAATATAGTTAAAATGTCCATGTCCTCTGGTAACTCCACTTCATATGCATTTCGTGAATCAAAGTTCCTCAAGATCCTACATAGTCTAACTTCCTCATCTTCAACTTATTATATGTTCCAAAAGGAAATATCCCCTTCTCCAAATATACCATTATTTTATCCCTTACTAAAAAATAATTATGTATCATTTTCACATCATCTTTTTCCTTATACTTCTTGGTCATATCTTCCAAATACTGTCTGGCCTGACTATATAATCCACTCATGAGTTCTACAAATTCTTCTTCTTCTTCACTTATCTTGACTTCAGGACTGATCTCCCTTAATTTTTATACTCCCTTGAGATTAAAAATAGTAACTATCTCAAATGGTGTCTTCCCTATAGTCCTATTCAATGAATTTTTAATAGGAAAACTCTACTTGCGCTAAGATTAAATCCCAATTTCTAGTCTTTTCTCCAACCAAACATCTCAATAAGTTTCCCAAACTCTTGTTCACTACTTCTATTTTCCATCTGTCCATGGATGAAATGTTGAACTAAACTTCAAATTATTTTTCATCTTCTTCCAAAGTGTCCTCCAAAAATAAGCAACAAATTTACTATCTCTGTTTGAAACTATACTCTTAGGCAATCCATGTAATCTCACAATCTCCTTGAAAAAAAAGTTAGCTACATGTACTACATTTGTTGTCTTCTTACAAGGAATGAAATGTGACATCAAACAAAATATATATATTATTATTATCAGGTCAAATATTACTGAGAGTGGGGAGGGGGGGGGGGGGAATNGGGGGGGTGAATCAGTAATCTAAAAATTCTAACTTTTCATTAACCATTCAACCACTTGCATCAATAAACATTCATTGCATGAAAAACTAAACAATAAGAATAAGCATCCACAAGCATGCAACATAATAACACAAAAGTTTTTATTGTGGAAACCCAACTTGGAAAACCATGTGTGGGGATGACACCTACAAAAATTTGCACTCTTCTAAAAGCTTACAATAATGCCCGGTTAAGAGTAAGACCCATTTAGGAGTCACCCTGTCAAGGGATTTACCTCTAGTGCTTTTAGGAGATTTACCCTATTAGGAGTAACCCGATTAAAGGATTTTGAACCCTAATTAAAGAGTCACCTGGTTAAAGGATTTACAATTTAGAACTTTTAGAATCTACACAGTTAAGGGATTTAGCTTGATGAAGCTATTGGGAATAAAAAAGTAAATGATTTGAGAAAATAACACTTCTCCATTGCTAATACAAAACTAGTTTAATATATTTCTCTACAAAATATCCAGACTCTTCAAACCCTATGATCAAACCTCTGTATTCATGATCTATCTCCTCCACACTATTGTACATTTCATCATTTTACATATTTATACAATACAAGCTCATTAGGGAAAATAACCACCTTAAAAAATGTTTTACAATCTTCCCTACTCAATGAGCCTTAAAATGTGTTACAAATCTAGAATACTTTCTAACAAACTAAGGTCAGCCTTCTAATTCATTGTACATTGATTTGAAAAAGAAAATTAAAACCATAACACCTTCTTAAATGTTCTTGCACAAACTCCAATAAATCAGATCACAAACGATCATAAACATGCCAACTCATCAATCCTCATCAATCTTCATCATCACCACTATGCCTGGAACATGTAATCACTCATCGCAACATGGTGCAACATAACTGATCAAGGATCTAACTGACTATTGTAAGAACACCTTTAACTCTTTTGTAAACAACCTTATGTCACTTGAAACTTTGTCTTCCAATCATCAAAACATGATTTGGTTGCAACCACAATGTTGTAAAATAGTCCAGATAAACATATCATGACCACAACATATAAAACTAAACATAATTGATGCAATCATCAAATCATTCTTCTTGTGCTTCATCTTGTTCTTCCTATTAACCTGTCAATGTTTAATCAAACATAAATCACTCAATACATAAGATAAACTTGTGTAGTCATAGAAATATCATCTAGAGACATCACTAAATCTTTGGTTATGATTGTACACTCCAATTCTTTATACAACTCTAGATTCAATTTGTTGAACATACATCATCATAACAGGTACATAGTCAACCAACAAACACTAAGTTGACACCAATTCAAAACCACGATATACTCAACTTCAATCAACATAAGTTATGCCAATAATATTTGATGATATGTAACTGATTGAATGTTTTATAGTGTTAAGTCAAAGATAATGCAAGGCATTAAATCAGTTAATGGTTTGTATTGTCATTGATGTCAACTTGATATCATTTGTATGGTTATGTACATAATGCCAAAGACTTCAGATAATTAATGGAACAAAGGTTATGCTTTCAACAATGCATAAAAGTCAATTATTCACTAAGTGATATACAACACTGACGGAGTGCACACCATTAGAAAAGGCAAAGAAGAAAAGTCACAGTGATACCCGACGAGCAGAAGATAGTGTTGCCTGACGAAGCAAAACCACAGGATGCCTGACGAGCTAAAAATAGAGTTTCCCGATGAGTAAAAATCCAATGATGCCTGATGGATAGAGATCTCAAAGCTAACTGGAGTCATAGTAAAGGAATTGTTAGTTGTCACCAATGACTAACTGCTGAGTTGACTGACGGAATAGAAAGTTCATAAAAAGACAAAATATGGCAAGAGCTAAAGATAGACTTAACTGGTTGTTTTCTTTATTTTATTTGACTAGAGTTAAGTGTTTGATTTAAAGATGATTTGTACAGTTGGCATGAAGATAATTGTGAGACAAATTAGGAGTTATGCTTTAAATCTAATTGGCTAGATTGTTTTTCACACCAAGAATCAAGAATCAAGAAACAATGAATATCATGTCTATATAAGAGACATGATTAATTTATTTTCAATATCACATTCATGAAAAAGGGATTAAGGGGAGTGAATGAAAAGAGGATGTTGAAGAGAAACTGATGAAGAACAACTTCATGCAGTACTGATCAATCAAGATGAAGGAGAGATAAGGAATTCTGTAGACACTGACAAACAGTGAGCATAACATCATAGAGAAGAAAGTGTGGAGAACAAAAGAATTGAATTGATACATTGATCAGAGAGGTAAAGTACTTAAATAGATCTAAAAATCTGCAATTCAAGTTGCATTAGAAATAGGTCATATTGTTTCAATTTAACCATTGAAGCATCAAGTCTCTTAACAATCTTCTATATATTGAGGTACATCCCAAGGAGTGCCAAAAAGGTTGATTCATGAAAGTAGCATTAGATATGCCCGATGCCTATTGACAGTCTAAGAGAGAGGCTGATACAAGGATGGCAGCATTACATGCCTGATACTAAGTGACAACCTATATGTGTAAAATCCTCCAACAAGGTCACACCTAGTAGTGTATTTGTAACCTTTAACAGGGTTGGCTCCTAGGAGAGCTCACTTTAGAAGAGTGAAAATTTGGGTTACCGGTCCCAATTTTTTTTCCCTTAACAGGGTTTCCATGTTAAAATCCATGTGTTATATGTGTGTATGATGCATTTCTTTACTATTTTGTATCTTACATAATTCATTCTGGATATATCGGTATACTCTACATATTTACTATATTTTGGTAAATAGATGACTGCTTATCGGTAAACATTAAGAAGGTTTAACAAAGAAATCTGACAAGTAGTAAATTGATATAAGTTGTTCAAGGCATTCATCTTGTAGGACAAAAGATAACTTGAGAAATAATTAGTGGTTATAAGAGTTAAAGGGTTTATTTAAGGATTAAAATTTGAGGCCACTGATTCACCCCCCCCTCTAAGTTATTACTAACAAATATCTACCACTACAAATATAGAATCATTACCTCTCTGTGTCTTCGATAACCCAAGTACAAAATCCATGCTAATATCCTCTCAAGGTCTAGTTGGTATTGTCAAAGGTGTAGACAATCCAATGTTCTAACTACTTCATTTTGCAACTCCTTGAACAAAATTCCTTATAACCTTATGAACATACGACCAAAAGTAATTCTCATTCACCAATCCACTATGTTGTCAATACCAAAATGTGGAGATAATTGTCCACAATGATTTTCCTTAATTATATTATTTATCATAGAAATCCTCAATATACACAATTTAACTCCTTTGAATAACATACCTTTCTTAATGAAATATTCCAACCATCTACTTCTGTCTACAACAACGGGTTCTTTGCAAGATTTCCAAGGTTCTACAAACTTAGGTTCTTCCTCATACAAAGTCTCTAACTCATCAAATCCCAACACTTCAACTCTCATTTACGTCAGCAAAGTTATTCTTCTAGTCAAAGCATAAATTTTTTTATTTAATTTACCACTCCCATGTTTCAACATAAATGTATAACTTTGTAAAAATTCAAGCCATCTCATATGTCTCTAATTCAACTTACTCTGACTATTCAAATATTAAAATCCTTGATGATTAGTATGCAAAACAAATTCCTTAGGAAACAAATAATGTCTCCATTTCTTCAAATCTTGAATTATGGCATAAAAATCCTAATCATAAATCAAATATATTCTCTTTGCATTATTTAAATTTTCACTAAAATAAGAAATATGTCTTCCTTCTTGACTCAACATTGCTCCAATTTCATTTCCACTTGCATCACAATCCACTTGAAATATTTAATTGAAATCTGGGAAAGCTAACACAAGTTGTTTAGTCACCTTTTGTTTCAACAACTCAAAATGCTTATATGCTCCATGGCTCCACTTTAATTCTTTCCTATCTCCTCTCATTGTATCATTCAAAATATAACAAACCTAACTAAAATTCCTTATAAACTTTCTGTAAAACTAGCCAATCCTTGAAATGATCTTACTTCTGCAACACTATTAGGTGTAGACCAATCAACAATCTCTCTAATCTTCTCGAGATCCATCTTCAATCCTTCTGTAGATATCAAAAAACCGAAATATACTATCTCTTCCCTCATGAAAGAACACTTCTCAATTTTTATCAACAACTTCTCTTCCCTCAATCTCTGCAATACTTGTCATAGATGCAACAAATGATCTTCCTTACTCTTACTCAAAATTAGAATGTCATCAAGATAAACAATCACAAACTTACCCAAGAATCTATTCAATACCTCATTCATCAATCTCATCAAAGTACTTAGTAAATTATTCAATCCAAAAGGCATCACCAATGAATCATACAATCCTTCATTTATCTTAAATGAAGTCTTGTACTCATCTTCTTCTTTGATTCTAATATGATGATATCCACTCTTCAAATCAATCTTTGTAAAATATCTGACTCCACTCAAATAATCCATTATGTCATCCATCCTAGGAAATGGAAACCTATACTTCACTATGATCCTATTTATATCTATAGAATCAAAACACATTCTCCATTCTCCATTCTACTTAGGTGCTAACACTACTAGTAATGCACATGGACTCAACTTTTCTCTAATCAAACTCTTCTAAAATTCTTATACTTGTCTAATCAACTCTTTATTCTTTTTTGGTGTCATCCAATGTGATTCTTTATTAGGCAAACTTTCTCCAAGAATTATATTCATGTAATTACTAATGCTTCTCATAGGTGTAAATACTTTAGATCTACATTTAAAATTATGTCTTCATATTCAATCAACAATTCCTTTATTTCCTTAAGTGATCCTCTTCTATTCCAAAATTAGAATTCTTAGGGATCAATGCATAACACATATTTTCACTCTTCAAGCCATCCAAGAATTTCGTTCCTTAAACCAAAAAAACTCCAACACTGGTATAATCCTCATTCTTAGGAGTCTCAATCAAAGGAAACAATACTTTTTTCATCCCATTTGCAACAATAGTATACCTATTATTTCTTCCATCTTGCAAAGCTTGTTTATCATACTGCCATGGTCTACCCAACAAGATATGACACATATCTATAGGCATAATATATCAAATAAATTCATCATGATAAGATCCTATCTTCAATTTAACTAGACATTTTTCACTTACCAGTATCTTATGATCATCCTTTATCCATGCTATTTGATAAGGCTTCAGATTCTTCAATCTCTGCAACTTTATCTTGTCAACCAACTCTTTGGAAACTATATTATTTGAACTACCACTATCAATGAACACTTTGAAACATTTTCCTTCTACCTTGCATCTTTTCTTGTACAAAGTTCATCTCAACAATAGATCTTGATCTATCTCTTCATGATATATGACTCTCCTTTCCATTAGGGCTTCACCATCCTGTGGTTGATTTGGAGATTTAATAGTTTCCTTCTCTACATAAGAAGATCTTCCCTTGTTCTCTAAAATTTTTTTAAGTGTGGTGGAGAAGGAAACTCAAAGGCTCAGTGTCCTTCTCCACCACACTTGAAAATAGTTCTTCTAAACTCTCTTTTGTCATCCCTTCTATGGCTACCTGATCCACTTCCTCTCTGAAAGTTTCTATCATCTCTTCAGTATGAATTTTCCTCTTTGAATTCAATATTTCCTTTGTTATGACATGAATAAGTTCTTTTACCATTCGAGGTTATTCCTCTCTCAAATATTCCACCTCTTCCTCTTTGTGTTTTCTTATGCCTTTTTTTTCAACTTCTCTCAAGCTTTTAGGGCATATTGATAAGCTTCCTCTACACTTTTCATTTTCACCAAACTAATCTCATTTTCAATTCATGTCCTCAAACCATTCAAGTACCACACAAATCTTTCAACATTATCACCAAAATGACCAAATATGATATCCAACCTATAAAATTCCTCAGTATATTCCTTCAAACTAAGAACCTTTTGCTTTGGATTCTTCAACTTTCTAAACAAACTTACTTTTCAATCAATAGGTAAAAACTAAGATTTCAATTTGTTCACCATCCTATCCCATGATCTATTTTATCCTTTCCTCTTCTTTTTCTATCGCTTTGAAAATGTTCCCACCATAAGGATGCATGTCCTCTCAACTTTGTGTAAGCATACTTCACTTTATTATCTTTATCTGTACCTTCATAATCAAAGTATTTTTCCATATTTATGATCCAATATAGAAATTCATCTTAATCTAATTCACCATCATAATAAGATGGATTGAAATGTGGTCTTACATTCACTCTAGTTATGGATTTTCTAAAACTCTCATCTCCTTGTTCAAGGTTAGTTTTAGGTTTCTCTTCACCTCCTTCAGCTACTTCTTCATTTCTTTCTTCTCTTCTTCATCACTTACATCCTCAATATTTTGACCTATTCTTTGGGTCATCTCCACAACTTATAACCAAGATAGAATTTGTATTGACATATCCAACACAATTGGATTTGCATCTCTCCTTCCACCTCTACCATTTCCTCTGCAAGCCATCTTACATGAATCCTTTGCAATTACAGTTTAGATACTCTCTCTGACACCCCACAAAAAAATCAATCTATGAATTCAAAACCTCAGGAACCATGAACATAATTTGAAACATGCTCTAATACCACTTGGTGTAGTCAAGGATGAAGGGAGCTCAAAGAGATTTGTCAAATCCTTGCAGTATGAGTCGTACAATGGAAATAAGTAACAATATAGAGATATGAAAGATCAGTCTTCTTTATTATCAGAAAATCATATACAAAGGATCTGGAACATGCAGTCATACATGCCACACAAAGAGGCCTGATTAAAATCATAATTCCTTACAAAATCCTTAACATTAAGCTACCAAAAGATAATCTTAGGAGAGCTACCCCTTTAGGAACAAATTCATAAGCTTTTAAAACCTTTACAATCATTATGTCAGCTTAGAAAGATCACATTTCCCAAGAATAGGGAAATGTATTACAAAATATAGGTCACAATGAAAATGATCAAGATCTACTTCTAATGAAAAAAATAAGAGTCACGATCCCTCAAGTAGGTCAGAAACCAACATAATATCATCGAGAAATGAGAAGTTAAGCTTTGCCAATCATGAAATCCTTCACGAGATTGAAAAATACAAACTGGCTAGAAAAGATGAAGAACAGTATAGTCCCACCAAGAATCTACAAGATCTCATGTGTGAAGTAACCAAATCAAGTGCAAACCTAGGGAAAGGTTCCACATGATGCGACAAGAACACTATAAGGATCTCAAATTCCATAGATCCAAACTAAACGAATGCAGAAAAAACTAGTGGAGGAGCACCTAGGCAAATTCCTAAGTCATATTACAATTTTGGCTTGTACTGACCCTATCCAAGTTAGTAGGTTTTAATTTGACCTTATAAGGTCTTGCAAGTGTGTTCCTAGGTGGATTAGACTAGGCTCAATCCAATCTAGATGTTTATTTCTTTCTAGTTGTTAGTGCTAGATTAGGCCTAAGATGGGAAAATGGGTGTAAATATGTCTAAAATACTTTAAGGCATAGGAAAGGGTAGATTAGTGCATAAAATTGTTCCTATAATCTTTCTACACCATTCTAGGTCGAATAGAGACCCTTAGCAATAATTATGCAAAAAGATGTAATGTTGTCATAATGTTGCTTGACAACATTTTAGCAACTTTTAATGTTGCATGACAACTAATGAAAAATTGGATTCCTTTCAAGGAAACATGATGGGTGGTTACCATAATGACATAGAATCATGGGCATGGCATATTAAGGAAAAAGGATCCCATTTCCCGAGGAGTCGAGTGAAGGAATGTAATTTTGAGAGTGAATGAAAGCTTTGAGTTTTGGTTTCCAGTGAAAATTGAGTTATATTGTGTTTATGAGTTATTGTATGGATTGAATTGAAAGATTTAGTGTTTTTTCTACATAGTAGTGATAATTATAAGTACCTTCTATTCAGTAGTGTAGTGGTTTTGAGTTCATTTTTTTAGCTTTTGTAAATTGTGTAGTTGTTGGAGTAAACAATGTGGTTTTTAGTTTCATGGCTCCCCATAGAATCAAATCATGGAAACCATTTGGGTGTGGGTGAATATGGTATGGGAGCCTTTGTACATTGTAAATATGTAGGTAGGAGGTCAGAAGAGTCACTTTTCTATTTTTGAAATCATGCCCTAGGCGAGCATTGAGTGCCTAGTTAGTGGTTAGAAAAAGTGAATTAAATGTGCAATTGCAGGAGAATGAGTGAGTGCTTCAAACAAACTATTGTTTCAGAGAGGTAGTATTCCTATATACACCTACAAGTGAGACTAGGAATTTTCCAATCCATCTAGGTAGTTTTCTAGGTAGAAATTAGTGGACTGCATAATTGTAGCTCAATTAGCCCTATTTGTCCTACATTTCAAGATTCTACTGTACAGACAACTTATGTACCAAAGACCAACAAAATATTAAAGGTCTTGATAAAGGGTATCTGAATGTGAAATTTTTTTTTGAGGTCCTTTGTAATTTTTTAGAGTTAAGTGGGGAAAACACCTTGTTTAGGGCTAGTAAACCAATTAGGCCTATTAGGCCAAAAGGATAGTCAGTCTTGAACTCGATTGATTAAGTATTTATGTTCCATTGCAATGGAGTTTGATGGATGTCAAATGGTTTTTTCAATGATGGATACACCCCCTATAGGACTTGTGAAGATGTTGTGAAGAGTTTTCACTTGGAGTCATCCAAGAAAAAGTGAAGAGTTGAAGTACCCATAATTTTAGTGACCCCTCAAGGTGAAGCACAAAGAGACTAACTCTTGGAGTTGAGTTAGGATAGTATTAGGCCAGAAGAGCAGAGACTATTAAGGTCATAGAAGTGAGCTTAGGATCTAAGGGAAGGCTAGGACAAGTAAATTCCTAGATAAGTGATTATGCAAGCACACCTTAGAGAATCTCTATCAAATTGGTATTAGATCTTTGTTGATTATGCTTGTGGTGAATGTTCCAACTAGCAGAGTCAGTAGGAGAGTCTACACTAGTGAAAAATGCAAATTTGGAAAAGAAGGTAATTTAGCAAGAAGAAGAGAATAGATTTCTTAGAGAGAGATTGGCACAATTGGAACACAAAGTGGACCAAGTGGAAGAAAAGACTAAATAAGTGAAGGATAAGGTTGAAGGGAAAGGTAAGGAGATTTCCATAGATGATGAAGTCCCTAAAACTAACCCTATCCTCACCAAGAAACAATTATTGAAAGCACTAAAGGATTTGAGTAGTAAATCACTAGAAGGAGTTCCTAACTTTAGTCAAAATATGGAACCAAAAATAGTCCTAGATTGGATAGAAGGACTAGAGAATCACTTTGAATGTGATGGCATTATTGAAGCTCAGAAGGTTAAAGTTGCTAAGGCCAAACTTAGAGGGTCTGCACTCACTTGGTGTAAATTTATCCAAGATGAGAGAGAGAAGGAAGGAAAGAAGCCCATTGCTACATGGAAGGCTATGGTTGTAAAAATTAGAGATGCTTATGTTCCCGAGGATTATGAGATCCAATTGCATAAAAGAAGACAAAGTATAAGATAGGACTTAGATGTGAACTCCTATACTGAAGAATTTCAAAGATTATGTATGAGGTATTGAGTTACAGAAGATGAGAAGGTGAAGGTAGCTAGATACCTTAATGGTCTCAAATGGACTATACAAGATGAAATGAGTCTCTTGACTCCTAATACTATTCAGAAATGTTGACAAATTACAATAAAGGTAGAAGATAAGTTAAGGAAGAAACAAGATTCAAGAACCACCAGAGGTAGAGGCAAAGGAAGAGGCAATAGAGGATAGAGGGGTGGATATAGTGGTAGAAGTTATCAAACAAAGAGTCAAGTAGAGACCAAACTTAATGATTAGAAAGAAGGAAATTCAAGAAGAGGAAAATCCAATAGAGGAAGGAACTATAATATAACTTGGAGAGGAAGAAATAGTGGTCAAGGCAGAGGTTCTTACTTTGCAACTATGAAGTGTTACCACTGCAACCAAATGAGACACCCTGCATATAGATGTCCAGAGAAAGGCTCTAATTCCCAAGTAAGTGACAAGAGGGTAAAATATTATCAAGAGGAGTCTAGTGGTGGAAGTAAACACCCTGAGGTACCCCAAGAGTCAAAATAAGGAGAGAACTTGATGATGAGAAGGACAATAATCAAGGAACCGGTCAAAGAGGAACCTAGTCAAAGAAGGTCACTGTTTAGAGTGAAATGCAAGATGATGGGTATAGTTTGTAGAGTCATCATAGACTTAGGGTCTATTGACAACATAGTGTTAGAGGAGGTAGTCAGAAAATTGAAGATGAAGAGAATACCCCATACCAACACATATAAGGTCACTTGGTTGAAAAAAGGACAACATGTCCTTGTCAATGAACAAGCTTAGGTGGAGTTTTCAATTGGGATATAAAAAGAAAACGTGTTGTGTGACATCCTACCTATGGATGAATGTCACATACTCCTTGGAAGGCCATGAAAATTTGATAGGCATGCCATGCATGATGGAGTAAAGAATTCTTATTCTTTCAAGAAGGACAATGTGACATTCAAAATCTAGTCATTGTTAGAGACTGGAGAAATAATGACATCAGGACCTAATGTTCTTATGGTCAGTGAGAAGGAGTTCATAGAAACCTTATAGGAAGGAGAGGGAGTTTGTTTTGTACTTGTGTTGAAGCCAAAAGAAGAAATTACATACAAGGCAGTCAAGAAGACAAAACTGCCATTGGAAGTGTAGGAGATGTTGCAGAGGTATGAAGGCATTGTCAGTGATGGAAAACCATCAACCCTACCCCCTAAGAGAGATATAAGTCATAAAATAGACTTTATTACATGAGATACCCTTCCTTACAAGGAAGCCTATAAGATAACCCCTCAACAAAATGAGGAAATAGCTAAGCAAATCCAAGAACTCCTAAGCCAAGGTATTATTAGGAAAAAGAATTAGTCCTTGTGCCATCCCCACTGTCTTAGCACCTAAAAAGGGAGGAAATTGGAGGGTATGTACTAAATCAAGAGAGATAAATAGGATAACCATTAGGTATAGGTTCCCTATCCCTAGGATAGAAGACCTAACAGATTTTCTAGGAGAGGAAAAGTTTTTCACTAAGATTGACCTAAAGAGTGGGTATAATCAAATTAGGGTAAATGAAGGGGATGAATGGAAGACAACCTAAAAAACCACATAAGGTTTGTATTAATGGCTTGTGATTCCATTTAGGCTATCCAATACCCCATATAAATTCATGAGATTAATGAATAAAGTCCTTAAAGACTACATAGGAAAATTTGTGGTAGTGTATTTAGATGATATAATCATCTATAAGAATACCAAAGAAGAACACCCCAAACATCTGTAGATAGTTTTCAAGAAGCTACATGAGGAGAAGTTGATGATAAACTTGGATAAATGTGAATTAATGAAGTAGGAGCTAGTATACCTTAGGTTTGTTTTGTTCTAAGGCAATCTAAAGATGGATCCAAGTAAAGTGGAAGCCATTCTCAATTGGCCTACTCCAAGGACAGCAAAAGAGGTAAGCATTTTTCATGGTTTAGCTCAGTATTATAGGAAGTTCATAAAGCAATTTAGTGCAATTTGTGCTCCTATGTTTGATACTATAAAAGGTGGAATGAAAACTAAGTTTGTGTGGAATGAGAAAGGTAGCCATGGATTTGAGTTGTTGAAGAAGAAGATTTCTACTCAACCAATCTTGATTTTTCCAAGCTTTGAGAAGTTGTTCACAATGGAGTGTGATGCTAGCAATGTGGCTATTTGTGTTGTTTTGAGTCAAGAGGGAAGACCAGTGACTTTCCACAGTGAAAAGCTAAGTGAAGCTAAGAAGAAGTACTCTTCTTAGGACCTAGATATGTATGCTCTAGTCCAAGAAGCGAGGAAGTGGAGGCACTACTTACTTCCAAAGGAGTTTTTGGTCTTTTCAAATAACCAAGCAGTGATTTTCCTAAATTCAGAAGACAAACTCAGTCATAAACATATGAAGTGGGTAGAGTATCTACAGGCCTACACCTTCAACATCAAGCACAAGAAGGGATTACATAATAAGGTAGTAGATGCCTTAAGTAGAAGAGCCCTAACTGTACAAGAGTTACACCTGTAGAGCATGGGTCTTGAGAGATTCAAAGATATATATGAAGAAGATGAAGACTTTAAAAGAATCTATAAGGTATGTCAAGAGTACAATAACCATTTTCATAGTGAATACCCTGACTATACTTTACAAAGTGATATATTGTTTAAAGGAAGTAAGTTGTGTGTTCCTAGAGGGTCTATTAGAGAAAATATGATACAAGAGAAGCACAATGGTACACTTAGTGAGAATTTTGGTGCCAATAAGACCCAAGATTTAGTGCAGAGGTTTTACTTTTGGCTTAAGATGAATTTGGATATTAGGAAGTATGTAGAAAGTTGTGTTGTATGTCAGAAAGCAAAAGGTACATCTTCCAATGCATTCCTTTACCAACCTCTTCCTATTCCTAGTAGACCATGAGAATGCTTGAGCATGGATTTTGTGGTAGGATTGCCCAAGACCAAATAGGGAATGGATAGAATCTATGTTATTATAGATAGATTCAGTAAGATGACACATTTTGTACCCTACAAGATAGTCCATGATGCAAGCCAAATAGCTCACCTATTCTTCAAGGAGGTAGTCATAATTCATGGGTTACCATTGAGTATAGTATCAAACAAAGACACAAAGTTCATGAGCCATTTTTGGAAGACACTATGGTAAAAGCTAGGAACAAATTTGTCTTTTGGGTCTGTATACCACCCTCAAACTGATGGTCAAACTAAGGTGGTAAATAGAAGTCTAGGTAACCTCCTAAGGTGCTTAACTAAGGAGTATGGTCAAGCTTGGGACCAAATCATTGGAAAGGAAGAGTATGCCTATAATGAAACTATCAATAGAACCACATGGAAAAGCCCCTTTGAAATATTTTATGGAATACACTAAAGGGGAGTATTTGAACTCAGAGAAACAAAGGATGGAGCCAAGGGAAGTGGCTATGCAGAAGATTTTGCACATTCTATGCAAGAAGTGCATGAGACAGTAAGAAAGACATTGACTGAGAATACAAAGAAGGTAAAGAGCAAGGTGGATAAAAGAAAAAGGGACATCCAATTCCTAATAGGGGATCTAGTAATGGTCATCCAAACAATGAAATATTGTAGAAAGGAGTTCCTCATAAGCTACATATGAGAAGGATTGGCTCATGTAGAATTCTAGCCAAATAGGGCACCAATGCATATAAAGTGGAACTACTAGAGGACAGTGGTTTGTCTCTTGTATTTGATGTGGCATATTTGACCTTGTATAAAGGACCAATACCAGATCCATACCAGAGCCTTACAGAGGTCATAAAAGAGGTAGAAGACCTGAACTTGACCCCTGCTCCACCTAAGAAGGAAGAAAAGATACTTGACTCCAGGGCCTACAAGAAGACCAGACATAGGACTTACTATGAGAATTTGATTAAATGGAATGGAAAAGAAGATGTAGATGCCACTTGGATCAAGGAGATTGAATTCAAGAAGTTGGGAGTGGATTCCAACTTACTCAATCCAAGGGTGGATTGAAGTATTTTCATTTGGGGAGGATGGTGCAGGAGCACCTATGAAAATCCCTAATTCTTGTTACAATTTTGGCTTGTACTGACCCTATCCAATTCAATAGGTTTTAATTTTACCTTAAAAGGTCATGCAAGTATGTTCCTAGGTGGATTAGACTAGGCTCAATCCAACATAGATGTTTATTGCTTTCTAGTTGTTAGTGCTAGATTAGGCCTAAGATGGAAAAATGGGTGTAAATGTGTATAAAATAATTTGAGGATTAGGAAATGGTAGAATAGTGCCTAAAATGGTTCGTACAATATTTATACACCATTATACATCTAATAGAGACCCTTAGAAACAATTATGCAAAAAGATGTAATATTGTCATAATGTTGCTTAACAACATTTTAACAACTTTTAATATTGCATGATAACAAATGAAAAATTGGATTCCTTTCGAGGAAACATGATGGGTAGTTACCATAATGGCCTACAATCATGGGAATGACATATTAAGGCAAAAAGGATCCCATTTCCCAAGTAGTGCAGTGAAGGAATGTAATTTTGAGAGTGAATGAAAGTTCTAAGTTCTGGTTTTCAGTGATAGTTGAGTTGCATTGTACTTATGAGTTATTGTATGGATTGAATTTCAAGAGTTAGTGATTTTTCTACATACTAGTGACAATTATAAGTGCCTTCTATTCATTAGTGTAGTAGTTCTGGGCTGATTTGTTTAGCTTTTGTAAATTGTTTTGTAAAATGTGTAGTTGCTGGAGAAAACAATGTGGTTCTTATTTTCATGGCTCCCCCATAGAATCCAACCATCGAACCATCTGGTTCTAGATGAATATGGTAGTATAGATTTTTTACATTTTAAATATATAGGTAGGAGGTCAGAAGAGTCAATTTTCTATTTTTGAAGTCATGCCCTAGGCGAGCATTGAGTGCCCGATTAGTGGTTTGACAGAGTGAATTAGATGTGCAATTGAAGGGGAATGAGTGAGTGAATCAAACCAGGTGTGGTTTCAGAGAGATAGTAGTCCTATAGACACCTACAAGTGGTACTAGGATTTTTCCAATCCATCTAGTTAGTTTTCTAGGTAGAGATCAGTGGACTGCATAATTCTATCCAAATTACCCCTATTTATCCTACATTTCACAATTCTACTATACGGACAAATTAGGTACCAAAGACCAAAAAAATATAAAAGGTCTTGATAAAGGGTATTTGAATGTGAAGTTTTTTATTGATTTCCTTTGTAAGTTTTGGGAGTTAAGTGAGAAAAAACCCTGTTTAGGGCTAGTAGACCAATTAGGCCTATTAGGCCAAAATGATAGTCAGTCTTGAACTCGATTGATTCAGTCTTGATGTCCCATTCCAATGGAGTCTGATGGATGTAAAATGGTTTTTTCGATGATGGATACACCCCCTACAGAATTTTTGAATATGTTTTGAAGAGTTTGCACATGGAGTCATCCAAGAAAGAGTGAAGTACCCATAATGTTAGTGATTCCTCAAGGTGAAGCACAAAGATACTAACTCTTGGAGTTGAGTTAGGATAGTCTTAGGCTAGAAGAGAAGAGACTATTAAGGTCCTAGATGTGAGATTAGGATCTAAGGGAAGGCTAGGACAAGTAAAGTCCTAGATAATTGATTTTACAAGCGCACCTTGGAGAATCTCTATAAAAAATGTAGAGACTGATTAAATAGGAAAGAAGAAAAAAAATGTTTTTGGCTGATCAAATATTTCCAAGATCCTAATATTCTCTTGCATCATTTTATTAAGCCTTATACAATGATAAGATCCTTAGGATTAGAGTTTTTCTTACTTAACCATTGTTCAAACTTTTCAAAGTATTTAGAAAGTTTTTGGACTTGGATATGAGGAAATATTAAGGATTCATTTTAATCATGAGAAGAATGAGAAGATTTATTTTCCATGATAGGATTGATGTCACTAAGATTCATGTTGGTCTCATCTAGATTCCTATGGAAGAAGGAAGATTTGGGATCAAAGGAACCCATAAGTCTACAAATTATCCTTACCAGAATTCTATAGCTTGGACTCAAAGTGATTAAGCTCATACACAAGGGATAGAAGAGAAAGATGAATTCAGTCAAATTTTAAAGAAATATGCAATAGGAACAAGTACATTAACTATCAAATTTAAACTAGATATGAGTGCATACAATATAATAAAGATGAATGTATACAAAGTAGATCTAAATGCAATATGATATAAATGCATACAAAGTAGATCTAAATGCAAAGAAGGAGAATATAACACCAAAATAAGAATGGAGATAAACTAAGTTAGGCTCACCAAAATCTAACATAAGAAATAGTCAACCAAGTATCTTAGAGTAGACTAGATGTCACTAAATCTAAATTTGTTTAGGGGGGATGTGTAGATATCGTATGTTACATTAGGAATACCTTAAAAGCCTTCATTATAAAATAAAAATCAGGTTATAAAAAAAAAAATGAGACAAAGGGATGCTAATTCTATATCTAGACTGGAAATTGGAGTTTTAAGATGAATTATTTTATTGTTAAGATGTGTATGATATGTAAATTTATATGAAAGAATATGAAAGGAATGCAAACTATGATAAATAAAATGATTACTAACAAAATATGATATCAGATCAAATATATAAAAGGAAATGCTAGATTAAATGAAGAAGAATGAACTCACCTTGAAATCTAGGGGAGGAGCAACAAACTTCAAATCTAGAAATGACTGTCACAAAACTGTCAGAACCATAAACCATTCAGGATCTAGAACTCTAAGACTCGTATTTTTTGACGATGAAATTTTCATATCCAAAGGATAGTCATGAACCAAGTTGACCTTTTCCAAGAAACTCTACCTTGTATTGGTGGTAGAAAAGTGGGTGGAATCTATAGCAGACTAGTCACAGATCCCGCAACTCTGAAATTTTGGATTTGAAACCTAGAAAATCTATTCCTGCACATAAAAAAAGAAAATAGGTTGATGGAAATGGTTTTTACTTGGTCAAGCCCCTATATAGGAGTCAACATTTAAATAAAATAAGGAAATTCCATAAATAAGATAAACGTCAGATATACCTTGCATGGAAAACCCTCATGGATGGATGTGGAAATCAGTCAACTCCACAAGGATGCTTGTATTATTGGAAGATGTTGTCGAATCAAAGATGTCTTCACAAGTTCAATATATAAAAACTTTCCAATCCTAGATCTTCAATGAATGTATGCTTGAAATTATGGAAGGAGAAAATGAATGGATCCGCTTGATTTCTTGAGAATTCCTCCACTAGGCCACCACAGGAAAGAAACTTTCATCAAGGAGAGAAGATTTCCTTTGTATGAATGGAAGAATAATTTAAGAGATGGAGACTTGGAGATATTCAATGGATTCTTGCCTTCAAATCTTGAATCCACCACTTTAATTGCACAACTTGAATGCTTTATTTTTTCACTCGACAGATATTTTGCATATAGATAGCTTGTATAAAGATTATGATGTCAAAATGAGAGGGTAAGGCCCCCTTTTATACTCATTTTGGGATTCAATATTGTGAGGCCGACCAAACTAAGATCGGGGAATAGAACACCCCCAGATTGGGCCCAGAGCCTAGTTAAAATATGCCCAAGGTCAAGGCCAAATTGGGTCAGCCTTGTCAAGGACAAGGCTAACTTTGGCCATCTTAGTCCTGGAGGGGTTAATTTCAAAGTGATTCCGAGTCTCAGGAAATGTGAAAAGTCTCGGGGAAAGAACATGAAAGATGCGGGAAATCAAGCATAAAGAGCTTTGGATCTAGGAATCACTAAAATGGGGTATAGTAGGACCTAAAAGACATCCAATTGATGGGTGACAAATTTTTAGGATGATAAAAATTGAACCATAAATAAATCATGCTTTTTTTTTTCCAATGAGAAAACACAACAATTCCAAACACTGAGAGACAACTTCTCACTTGGAACTATTGTATTAGTTGTTGATTTTTCAGAAATATATTCTTTTGCTCATAAAAATTATATTCAATCATAATGCTATTTTTTTTGTCTTCATGGTTAGGATTTCTTAAGACATTGATTGTTGTGTTGGAATATAATATTATTTTTTGATGGCGTAGGACTTGATTATGATGACACATGATGGATTATACTTTTGGTGATTGTTTGCATGATTGTTATGATCATTATTGATGATATGTTTATTCAACTATGATTCATTTATGATGTATCTCATTTATCTATCTACATCCAATTAGATATATTATATATGCCTTGCTTTGTTGATGATATGTTATATAGATGTGTTGTTTTGTTGATGATATGTTATATAGATGTGTTTCTTTGTTGATGGTATGTTATATAGATGTGTTGATTTTTTTATGATAGATTAATTAAATTTATGTATGCCTTAAGGGGATGTATTAAATTGAAATTGAATATTAAATCGTCTTAAATTATTTATTAAATACTAGGTTATTTACTGATTGAATGATCTTAAATATATTAAGATTATATTGATGAATTAAAGTATTAATTGACCTTACATTTTACATTAAATTGATCTTATTTGACATAAAGTATGTGAAATTGACTAATTGTTCTATTGATTCTAATTTACATATTTAAACACATATAAATAGATCTAATCTAGAGATATAAGCTACATGGTAAGTTGACGTCAAACATAAACATGTATTGAATCATAAACACACATGCCAATCATCATAAATGCAAGTAAAATATCTAGATAAAAATCATATATAAAAGTAAACACATGCAAAACATCACTAATTTACGTATTAAACACATGTAAAACATCTAGATAAGCATCATATATACAACACATGTAAAACATCACTAATTTATGTATTAAACACATGTAAAATATCATAAACACGCATGTCAATTATCATAAATGTATGTAAAATATCTAGATAAACATCATATTATATATGCAAGTAAACATATGTAAAACATCTAGATAAACACATGTAAAACATCAAAAATAAAAAACATGTAAAACAAATATAGATAAGCATGTGTATGAATATAGATCTAACAATCTAGATGAACATCATATCAAATATAAACAACACATAAATAAGTATGTATCAAGACATGTCAAGAATACACAAATGAATAATCTATGTCTAGGTCTAGAGTATAAATAAATGTCAAATCATAAACACACATGTCAAACATATAATAATGAAATATAAAGGTTTAGTACCGGAAGATATGTCCAAACATGTCAAAACATATATCTATGAAAGTCTACATATAAAAGTAAACACTGTATTTACAAATGGATATTGGTGGGACCATGAAAAAATATTTCATTTTCCTCAATGTTCCTCGAAAATATTCTTTCAAAAAAAAAAAGTTGTAAGTTCTCACTATTTCTCATTCACATCTGAAGGCATTCCGAAATAGCGACAAGTGTTATTTCTCTATCAGCAAAAGTTGATGTATCTGAAATAGCGGAAAGCATTATTTAGCTATTAAATAAAAGGGGAGTTTATAATTTGGTAAAAATATGGGGTTCTGCATTTTGAAGTTCCTAGGTAGTACGAAATGATGACACATTAATTATATAAGTAAGGCAAGGTGGTAGATAGTGAACAAAGTCATTTTGCATGAAGGCATTGTCATTTCGAAGTAGGAGCTGTTAATGTGAGCATCACTGCAAGAAAAAATTATGAAAATATTTCAAGAAATCTATTTTATTGGTGCATGGAGGGTTGCAAGATAGTTGTTTAAGCTGCAGATAATTAGTGAGTTGAATTTTCTCTTTGTCTCATTTTGATTTATTTTAAAATTTAGTCATGCCTAGGAAGAGGAAGGAAATGGTTGTAGGAGACAAAATTACCCATCCTCCGCAACACACCTTACTGAAGTTGTTGTCACAGTCTCAAGACGTTGAGTTTGAGAGTATGTTTGGTGATAGTAAGACACTTGGTGGTGATGCTAATATACCTATGGATTGTAGGGATTTTTTTCGGTCTTTCTATTCCAAAAGGGACAAGAAGATTCTAGTTTGTAACCCCTGGCATTTTGACATAGCTAAGCTCATAATGCCCATGTATTTGTGGATACTAAGATAATTGATGATTTGGTGAAGAAGTGTAGATTTGAAACTAGAACTATGAGAGAGGTTGATGATACCCCTCTGTTATCTATAAATAAAATAATGATCCAAGAATGTTTTAGGCCTAATATTCAGGTGATTTCTAGAATTGATAGGGACAAATTCCACATATAATGTGAACGCCTAATAAAAATTATTTGTTTAAGAGAAGTTTCCTTCTTTATGAGTAGGGAGGACTAGAATCACGTAGCCAAGGCGCAAGGTAAAACCCCCTTTTATACAAATAACTTCATGTGGTTTTTTCAAAGAACCTATTAGGCTTGGGGACAAGTGTTGGATGAAGACCAAAAGGATAAAATGCTAGTGGATATGATGTACTTGTGCATGAGAACCCATAATGCCCATTTGTCTTTCTAATATGACATAGCTGTAGAATTTGAAATACTTTTGAAAAAGAAGTTTCTTGAATGAAAGAGTCAGGGTATATTCAAACACTATTCTTTAATATGTCACATGCTCCTATTTCAAAATAATAGTAATTTCCAAAATTATTTGAAACTTACTATTGTAGATAGTCATGGAAATAGACTTATTGTGCAATCATGGTGCATAGTGTGGGTATGCACACCAAGTTGTGAACCAAAATGGGGGGTATAAGTGGACACATTTTTTCTAAAATCGAGTAAACCTGAACTTGGAACAAACATTTGAGGGTCATGCACTCAAAATAAGTGATGATCATAATTTGTCATTTGTATACAAGGAAACTATTTTTGGATCATTGGTAACATGTTCACTGAGTGAAAAAATTTAGACAAGTGCAATGGTCACCAGAAGTATCTTAGCACAGTGAAAATGGAGAACAATGAACACCGACAAAGAACTCAAAGAGTAAACCAAGAGCACAGTTCATAGAGTAACCTGACAGACAGTTTAGAGAGTAAACCAAGAGCACAGTCTACAGAGCATACCTAAGCACCCATCTACTGAGAGAATTTTATTCCCAAGAATAGTGGATCTGAGATACACATCAGATAAAGAACCTAAGTTTTAAATATAGAATTATGCTTAGCTATAAAACCATTTCTTGAGGAACAAGTAAAGCATTTGTAATTGTTTTAATTAGTCTAACTGATTGTAAACATGCAAAATGGGAGATCACGGTCAAGTTGTAAACCTTTGATCATAGATTTTTTCTTGTAAAGCATGAAACCTAATTAGGTCAATACATTGTATAGATAGAGTTAGTAATCAATTAGAACATAATGATTGTAGCCACAATAGAAATATATGGGTCAGACAGAGAGTTTCATGCAGAAGGACAAAAAAGAAAGAATTTAGATATGAAGAACTAAGATTCAGAGCTATCGAGAAGAAATACGGTATTAATCAATCATAATAGGTTATACATATATCTTGTGAACTTGATGGATCTATATTTAGAAATTCAAGATTGCAAACCATCAAGTCATAATTATTTTTGACTACTCTCTAATAATTGTAGCAAATGGAAGAAATGATTTAAGAAGGTGGACTTAATAGTCTTACTGTAAATCTCTTAACCAAGTGCACACTTAACACTATTGTTAAAATATCTCAATAGAGTAGACTTAACAAGTCTAACATGTTACTCCTAACAGGGTAAGATCATCAGAAGTGATCACACTTGTATCCTTAACCGACAGTTTCCATTTTGCAGATAGTGAAGCTTTGTGGGTTTCATCCCCACCATATTTTTTACCTTCTAACATGGGTTTTGTGTTACCAATTCTTGTGTTATGTATACCTAAATTTCATGAATGTTTCTATGAATGATTACATGAAATTACATTTATGTTTTGATATTACATGCATAAGGTAGAAAATCAATATGGTCGGTAATAAGAAAGGATTACTAAAGGTTAAAGTGATAAAAGTTTTAAGGGTACTGATTCACCCCTCACCTCTCAGTACTCACCCTTCCATTATTCCAAAAATTGGTATCAAAGATAGATCTCTTATTTAGAAAAGTTTAATCACTTGAGAGAAAAGATCATATAATGGAAAGGTATAAGCTTGACAAGAATATTGAAAATCAGAAGTTGGAGATATAGATTTTCTTTGAGCAATGCAAAGAAGCAAGAAAAAATATAAAAGAATTATTGGAAGAAAGAAAATCCATGGAATCTCACTACAATGAAACTGACTATAATGAAAAAGACATACCTGATTTATTTGAGTCATTAGGATCTACATCTAGCAATACATCTAACACATCTAAAGGAAGCATTATAAGTCTGAATGAAATCAATCAACATCTAACTGAGCAAGTAAAGGTACTGCAAATTGATCAAGAGAAATAGATGGTAAGAATGATTGATGTAATGAATAATGCAAGACAAGCTGAAAAAGAAATAATATTAGCTATTGAGAATCTGAAATACAAAGACTTACTGAACATCACATTGAGATGACCAATCAAATAATTCTTATGAGTCATGTGGCCAACTAAGTGAAAATAGAACTCAATGGGAAATTGGAAGATATTGGTGAAGTAAGAGAAGAAAATGAGAAACTAAAGCATGAAGCAAGGATTCAACAACAACATAATGATATGATCAAGAAAGCTGAAGAAAGTACATAAATAATGGATGATTTTATTAATGGACAAAGAAGACTCAACAAAAATACCAGTTTAGGGTATACCGAGCATGGAGAATCATCAAACCGAGTTGATCAAAGGAATGTCTACACAAATCCAAGAGCAAAGAAATAGTCATGTAATCACTGTGGAAAACCAGGCCACACATCAAATGTTTGCATGAGAAAAGCTAAAGGTATTCCTAAATCTACTTCTACATTCATAGGTAATTTTTATAATTGTAACAAGCATTGACACAAAGCACATGAATTAAGATCTAAAGTAAACCAACCAAAGAAGGAATCCTACATTGAAAAATACTATTCTACTTAAAAAATGCATGGGCACAAATCTCATGAATGCAGGAAAAAGAAAAAGAAAGTATGGAAACCAAAAGAACAAGAAAATGCATATCAACCGAGAAGAGTCGATAAATCATATGGTTGAGATTACAACACATGGGTAAATTGCATATCATGTGGTAGATATGGAAAAATAGTTACAAACTGCATGAGGAAATAGATAAGAAGGTCTAGAAGCTAGAATAACTCTGGAATGGCCTAAAGAGACCGAAGTGATAGAGTCAAGCAATTTTGAAAATGGAAACACTATCAAAGATATCAGGAGAATGAGAAATCAAATGTGGAGGAAAGCTTCAAGAAAAGATGATGATAGACCAAGCACCATAGTTGGTGACACCTCATCCAAGAGATTAGGTGATTCCACCACCCCCACCTAAGAAATACAAGTAAGTACAAAACTGCACTCTACAAAGTTGTATTTTACATCAAGTCAAATATTCATTAATAATATGCCAAATTAGCATGAATGGAGATGCACTATGGTATTAATTATTATGATTCCGTGAATCCAATCTCTTTGGTATACATATGAAAAACAACCAAGCTGTTAATGTAAAGTGAGTATCATCGGTAATCATGTAAAAGAAAATCAAGTCTTCGCTACATACCAAGAACCTTCAGTGAATATGTGAAAAGTAAAACTAAGTTGCCACTTACACCGAGAATTGTATACTCACTGAGGATAAAGGTTTTGGTATGATACTTGAGCATCTTTGTTTCATCAACCAAGTGTTAGAAAAAGCATTTAATGCACCACTTAGGTTATTTTTTATAAATAGGGCAACAAAGAGCTCATTCATTCACCAAGAAAAAAAGAGAAAATAGAAGAGCGAAGAAGAGAAACTAAGAGAGAAAAGTTTGGAGATCAATTCATAGCAGATTCAAAGGCTAATCTGATAGATTTCAACCATCCATAGCAAAGATCTAGTAAGTAAAAAGAATTACCGACCTCACTGTTCATTTGTGAAAAAGCCCTAAATATTTTATGAACAATGGAAACTAGCTCGTGAGTCACAAAGATCAAGAATGGGAATGACAAGAAGATCAACCTGATTAAGACCTCTACCTACGAAGATCCCAACTACAAATTCTTTCCTAAGGTTTCTTCTCAATCCAACGACCAAGGTGAATTCTTGAGTATACCTCCTAGGGTTTTTTTTATTGAAGACATCCGAGCATACATCCACTGCAAGGTTGTAGAGATTAGAAATCTTGAGATTAAAGAAGCTTACAAGAAGCTATGTTGGGATGGACAACTGAAAGATGAACACAAACACATTGAGGTGAAAGGGTTAACCAATGTTGTACTGTTCTTGAAAAAGTTCAAAATTGAGTGGACTCACATAGTACTCAGCCAAGTACATGATAGAAATATTTGGTTGGATGAACGAAAACCGATCACAAGGGATGTGATCCATGTAGTGACAAGTTACTCCATAATTGAGAAGGCTAAGGCCCTAAAGCACCCAAAATGAGAAGAAATTGAGAAACTCACTAAAGTCAAGTGGGATGGCAGAGGTTTGCAGGTTAATTAAATCATCAACCCTGAGATGAAATTCGGTGCGTATGTGGTTGGATATAAAATATTCCAAGCTAGCAGAATGAACAAAATAGCATGTGGAGCAGTTAATACTGCATATAAAATTGTGAAGAAGGGAATACAACTAGACATATCCAAGCTACTACTAAAGAAAATGGAAGAAAATATGTGAACAATTAGATCTTCCAGATCTAATACATGTAAGTTTGGTTCCCTCCTTATGTGCATATTCTTCTATTTTTAGAACCTCTTTCCTTCTATCGGTAATGTCACTTGGGACACAAACTGACCCATTACTACATAGATAAGTGACTTCATTAATTCATTAGGAGATAACTTCACACCATTAATGGATGGATAGTTTTCCACATTTAAGAATAGGATAGAGAAAAGGATGAGAATTCCTGCTCAACTAGTAGAGAAATATACATATGAGATATGTTTTATGGTGGACACCAACACCACTCTCATCAAACTTGAACTACAAAGAACATCATGGTTACCACCACTGGACTATAAGATCAACATTGGTCAGGATAAAGAGGCTATTTAAGCCTTAATAAATGAATCAATGGATAAAGCATTGAATAGATTTAGCACATATGAAGAAGCCAAGTCTAGAATCAAAACTAGTTTAGTTGTCAATAAAATTGATAGTAAGAAAACAAAAATGATGATCCCAAGAATGATGAAGATGTAAATGATGCCACTGCAAAAGCGAAGGAAAAGGATACTATCATTTTTTCACAATTAAGTGTACCAAGTCACATACCTTTATTTATACAAGATATCAATATTATAATAGAAGAAAAAGAAAAGAGACCTGAGCCTGATGCAAAAATAATGATGAAGAAAGGTTAAGAAGATGGGAAGCAACAAGATAAAAATGAAGAATAGAAAGATACAAGTGGAGAGAAAGAACCGAGTGATACCACTACCAAGGACACCAAAGAGATAAACAAAGCTATAGATAAAGACAAGGTTGACGTAGAGACATCTACTATTGACCAATAGGTCAATACCTTGTAGGTTACTAAAGGCACAACATCTCCCACACAATCACCGCAAGAAAAATAACTAGAGAAGGAACTTGCTATGGTTCCACATTCCCATACTTCCACCACCATACCGAAGATAAAGAAGAATATTAAAGCACCGGTCACACTTGAAGAAATAATTGACATACGCAATTGTGATCCAAGGACATTGGATCATGAGTCCCTAACCAAGTATGGTGAACTATGTAAAAGAAAGGAAATGTAGGACAAGCTCAAAAAGGAGTACAGGAACACACAGGTACTGGAAACAACAAAGGAAATACTAATGAAAATAGTACCTAACATAGAAATTGATCAAAATGCACCAATACCTGATCAACTCTCAGCTTTGACCGATGCAATCACCAGTCAAAATGTGGACGCCAAGAAGGTCATAGAAGAACAAGTAGAAGAGAAGTACTAATATGATGCAAGGAGAGGGTAAGAAGTTGGGTCCCAAGGCACACCAAAACACCAAACTACCTTGAAAAATCAATGCAAAAAGCAAAAAACACAGTGAGAGAATAAAACACAAAGATCCTTTATCTTAACTTGATCAAAACTCATTACATTCTGAGCTGTAAGGCCTTCCTGGTTTTGGCCATATATTCAATGAATTACAATAAAATCTTGATACAATAGAGATTACAGACCTTCGATCTCAATATCTAAACATTTTATTTCTTTCTCTAAGAATGATCCCTAAACATAAGAACATACAAAAGAATATATACAAGAGTTTACCAAAGAAGTCGGTGCTCAAATCCATAAGTGAGACCCAGATTTAGGTCCACACAGATCCCAATGAGATGATACTCTTTGGTAATCCATGCAATCTAACAATTTCCTTAAAGAAAAGATATTCTATTTGTACTACATCTTATGTTTTCTTACATGGTATGAAATGTGCCATCTTAGAGAATCTATCCACAAAACAAATATGGAATCATTACCTCTTATTGTCCTAGGTAAGCCAAGAACAAAATCCATGCTTATATCACTCCAAGGTTTCTCAGGAACAGTAATAGGTGTATACAAACCAGTATTCTAACCTACTCCTTTGTCAACTTGACAAACTCCACAGATTTTCACAAATTTTTGAGAATCCTTATACAAGTGAGGCCAAAAATACCTCTCCTTAAGCAAACTCAATGTTTTATCAATGCCAAAATGTCCAGCCAATCCACTTCTATGTTTCTCCTTAATCAAATTTGTTCTCATTAAACCTTTCGGTATACACAACTAAATACCTTTGAACAATATATCTTCCTGAATGAAATAGTCTTCATACTTACTTGATTGATTTGAATTAGGTGCTTTGCACACTCTTCACTGCTCTAAAAAATTGAGATTACTTTCATAAAAATTCTTCATGTCATCAAAACCAAGAGCCTCAATTCTCATTTTAGACAAAAAAGATCTTCTTCTACTCAATGCATCAACAACTCTATTAGAAACTCCACTCTTATGCTTAATCACAAATGTAAATCTCTGCAAATACTCTACCCATTTCATATGTCTCTGATTCAACTTATTTTGACTACCCAAATATTGTAAAGCCTTATGATAAATATACAACGCAAATTCATTTGGCATCAATTAATGTCCCCACTTCTTCATGGCTTCAACAATAGCATATAACTCTTGATCATAGAAAAAATATTTCCTTTTTGCATCATTCAACTTTTCAGTAAAGAAAGTAACAGGTATACCTTCTTGAGTCAATACAGCTCCAATTGCACTTTCACTTGCATCACATTCAACTTGAAATACCTTATTGAAATCAAATAAGGCTAACACAAGTAATTCAACAACCTTAAGCTTTGAAGTCTCAAAAATTTTGTCAAATCTATGTGTCCATTTGAATTCTCTTTTGTATCCTCTCATTGTTTCAGTCATAGCATTACAAATAGAACTGAAATTTCTGATAAAATTCCTGTAAAAAATTTCTAATGCATGAAATGATCTTACCTTAGTGACATTATCAGGTGTAGTCCAATTTAGTAAAGCTTCAATCTTCTCTGGGTCCATCTTCAAACCGTCAGTTGAAATCACAAAACCCAAATACACAAGCTCTTATTTCATGAAGGAACAGTTCTTCAAATCTATCAGCAAATTTTCCTCTTTCAATATCTGCAATATTTGCCTTATATGCATCAAATTTTCTTCTCTAGTCTTACTGAATATCAGAATATCATCCAAGTATACAATCACACACTTATTCAAGAATTTCTTCAAAACTTCTTGCAATAACCTCATAAAAGTACTAGGTACATTAGTTAAACCAAAAGGCATAACCAACCACTCATACAAATCTTCCTTTGTCTTGAAAGCAGTCTTCCATTCATCACCTTCTCTGATTCTGATATGATGATATCCAATTTTCAAATCAATTTGGGTAAAATATCTTTCTCCACTCAAACAATCCATTATGTCATCCATTCTCAGTATAGGAAACCTATACTTCATTGTGATCTTTTTGATTTCTCTGGAATCAGTGCACATCCTCCATTCTCCATTCTTCTTAGGTGTCAAAATAGCAGGTACTGCACATGGACTCAAACTTTCTCATATCAAACCTTTGTTCAACAATTCATGAACTTGTCGGTTAAGCTCTCCATTCTTGGTAGGTGTTAACCTATGTGGTGCTTTGTTTGGTAAAATATCTCTAGGAATTAGATCCATACAATGAATGATATCCCTGATTGGTGGCAAACCATTAGGCACATTATCTAAAATTATCTCCTTTTACTCAGTGAGCAACTTTCCAACTTTTGTAGGAATGTCTTCTTCTATATTCTTACTTGGTTTGTTAGGAATCAAAGCATAAAAGATATCATCTCTTTTCAAGTCCTTAACAAAATATCTACCTTCCATTAGACAAAATTTTAGAGATGTGCATAACTCATCAACACATTCTTCAACCAAAGGTAGAAAAATTTGCTTCTTATCATCAACCCAAATAGAATATCTATTCAACCTTCCATCATGTATAGCATTTCTATCTTGTATGGAACTTCTCAAGCCATTCAGATATCTTGCAACTCTTTCCAGTTCATCTTCAACATGTCCAGATCTAATGTCCAATCTGTAAAATTCCTCATTATAGTCTTTGAAAAATTTATCCTTCTACTTCAAGCTTTGCATTCTCCTAATTAGGTTAATCTGACAATCACAAGGTAGAAACTTTCCTTTCAATTTGTTTACCATCTTATCCCATACCTTGATTTTGTCTTTACCTTTCTTCTTTCTATCCAATTGCAAATGTTCCCACCATAAGGATGCATGACCTTTCAACTTTGTGCTTGCAATCTTCACCTTCTTATCCTCTTCTACATTCTAATATTCAAAGTACTTTTCCATCTCATTTATCTAGTCAATTAATTCATCAGAATCAAGGTGTGGATTTCAAACTTGTCAAGGCTCTTAGGAATCACTCTTCTTCCTAATTCATCAGAGGTGTAGGTATAACTTCACCTTGAACCTCTTCAATTTCATCATCACTAAAATCATCAAGATGTCTTCCTCTACATTGGGCTATCTCAACAACTTCCAATATAGCATCCATCTGTCTAAGCATATCGGCTAGACTTGGATCTGCATTTCCTCTCCCATGAACCATGTTGAATCCCTCTTCAATTGTAGGTCAGATTGCAATCTGCTACCCCACAACAATACCAACTAGGGTTAGGGTTTACAAGAAGGAACTTAGATATCACCAATGCTTTGATACCACCTGACAGAAGGAAAGGGTAAGGAGTTGGGGCCCAAGGAACTCCCAAACACCAAACCACCTTGACAAACCAATGCGGAAGCCAAAAAAAATAGTGAGAGAAGAAAACATAGAGATCCTTTATCTTAACATGATAAAAAATCATTACATGCTGGGTTGTAAGGCCTTCCTAGTTTCGGCCATATATTCAATGAATTAAAATAAAATATTCATAGAACAGAGATCACAGACCTTCGATCTCAATATCTAAACATTTTCTTTCTTTCTCTAAGAATGATCTCTAAACATAAGAACATACAAAATAATATATACAAGAGTCCACCAAAGAAGTCAGTTCTCAAATCCATAAGTGAGACCCAGATTTAGGTCCACATAGATCCCAATGAGAGACCCACATAAATTAAGCCATCAAAATTAACTGAAGAAGTCGGCCAAAGATCCAACTCCCAAAATAAGCATCTTGGGCAAAGCATGACTAAGCAACAGAGAGACTTGGGAAAAGAACACCCCGAGAAATAGGAAAATAGAACCTGAGCATCAGAAGAGAAACCCAAGCAAGAGGAGACCCATCGGTAAAGCATGACCATGCAATAGGAAAACAAGCATGCTTGAGAGATAGAACCTGAGCAACAGAAATAGGCATGCCTGAGCAACAGAACCCGAGCGATAGAGACAAGCATGCCTGAGCAGTAGAACCTGAGTGACAGAGAAAAAAATAAATAACTATAAGAAAACATCTTTTTGGTTGTGCAGGATTGCCAATGACCCAAGATGCTCCTGCATCACAATATAATCTCACCAAGAAAATCAGACAAGAAGTGGTAGAGAACAAGGTAAAACTTTATGAGCTGGTAAATTCATTGGAAACTCTCATTTTAGAAGTGGTTACCTTAGTTCAAAACTTATGCACTTTAGAGCACTTCACTAAAGATCATAGTGAAAAGATAGCAAAGATAGATGAAGATCTTAAAGCTAGTGCATAAGGTCTCACAACCGAGGAAAATGAATTCCAATTTCATTATAAGAAGATTGTAGAATCAAAATAGTTGAGACTGAAAATATAAAAGACTGAAAGCAAAATTAGAGATGAGGTAACCAAGATTCAAGATATGTTACTTTTGAATCTAACATTGCTGCAAAAACACATGACTTCAGCAAAAACATTAATTTCCACCCCAAAGGTGTTATTTACCGAGAGTATATATGACATGAATGCTTGAATAAATTTAGAACACATGACCCTAGAAAACCTCAAGGAGCAATGGGAGAAGCAGATGAAAGATATTCAGAAATCCCATGCCCACATATTTGACAAGTTGTAAGTACTACACCTTTTTCATTATTTTCAAAAAAGGGGGAAAATATATGTTATATGTATATATCAAAAAGGGGGAAAATGAATGTACAAAAAGGGGAAAATGTATATAACTTACAAAGGAAAACATGTACATACACCATACCAAGGCATGCACATAGGGGAGTCATTGCCAAGGTAAATACTTTTTGTATATACTCAACATATCAGTTTGCACATATCACTTTTTGATACTAATGACAAAGGGGGAGATTGATGATCATAATTTGTCATTAGTATACAAGGAAACAATTTTTGGATTGTCGGTAACATGATCAATGAGTGAAAACATTCAGACAAGTGCAATGGTCACTAAAATAGAAAAGTGCAATGGTCACCAAAAATATCTTAGCACAGTGAACATTGAGATTAGTGAACACTGGTAGACAGCTCAAAGAGTAAACCGAGAGCATAGTTCACAGAGTAACCCAATAGATAGTTTATAGAGTAAACTGAGAGCACAGTCTATAGAGTATACCCAAGCACCAGTCTACTAAGAGACATTTTTATTCCTGAGAATAGAAGATTTGAGATACAAGTCAGATAAAATACTTAAGTTTAAATATAACTTTATGCTTAGCTATAAAACTGTTTCTTAAGGAACAAGTAAAGCATATGTAATTGTTTTAATCAGTCTAACTGATTGTAAACATGCAAACTAGGAGATCAAGCTTAAGTTGTAAACCTTTGATCATATAGTTTTTCTTGTAAAGCATGAAACCTAATTAGGTCAATACATTTTATAAATGGATGTAGTAATCAATTAGAACATAATGATTGTAGCCGCAATAGACATCTATGGATCAGATAGAGAGTTTTATGCAGAAGGACACAAAAGAAAGAATTCAGTTATGAAGAACTAAGATTCAAGACTACCGAGTAGAATAGAGGTATTAATAAATCAAAATAGGTGATACATATATCTTGTGAACTTAATGGATCTGTATTTAGCAATTCAAGATTGCAAACCATCAAGTCATAAGGATTTTTGACTACTCTCTAATAATTGTAGCAAATAGAAGAAATCCTTTGAGAAGGTGGACTTAAAAGTCTTATTTTAAATCTCTTAACCAAGTGCACACTTAACAGTGTTGTTAAAATCTCTTAACAGAGTAGACTTAACAAGTCTAACATGTTACTACTACTAGAGTAAGATCATCAGAAGTGATCACACTTGTAGCCTTAGATAGTGAAGGTTTCTGGGTTTCATCCCCACCATAGTTTTTACCTTCTAACAAGGGTTTTCTGTGTTACCAATTCTTTTGTTATGTGTATTTGAATTTAATGAATGTTTCTATGAATTATTACATGCAATTACATTTATGTTTTTATATTATATGCATAAGGTAGAACACAATATGGTCGGTAATAGAAGAAAGGATTACTAAAGGTTAAAGTGATAAAATTTTTAAGGGTACTGATTCACCCCTCCCCTCTCAGTACTCATCCTTCAATTATTCCAACAAATAAGAATATGTGTAAAAAATAAAAATTATAGTACTGTGAATCTAGTTTCTAAAATACTATTTTTTTAAAAAACCGATAAGATTAAGAGGGTCAAACCCCGCGCGCATGAAAACTTGTTCCTGATTTTTTTACAAAAACATAACATAGTTGTTTCCATGTTCTGTACAAAAGATATAGTTATATTCATTATTTTTCTAATCCCTTTGCTAGGATGATAGGTAAGAGTGAGATCTAGAAGTTGTGTATTTTTTTGTAATTTTTTTATTAGTATTTTTTCTGTGATTTTTTGAAGTGACCGCATCTTGAAAACTTGGCACCTGTTCGTGCGCTGGGCATAACTTGCATAAAAATAATTGAAAATGAAAACTTTTTTTACAGTGTATATAATCAAATGTAGAACAATAATATGTAATTTATTTGTAATTTTGTTAAGTATATCAAAAGTTATTAAAAAAATGGTAGACATATGTCTGTGAGGACTGTCAAGACACTGATAAAGAAAAATAAAGTTTACTATGCTAATGTTGTCCAAAAATAGAAAAATTAATATGGTTAGAAAGATAAGAAGACGTATGAGATTATGGTGAAAATTATAGTGATACTGTCTTGACAAATTGCAAGCCTGATGAAGATGAAGTTGAGAAATCATCTTACAAGATGAAAAGATTTCTAAAAGAACAAAAATGGAGGGAAAATGAGCCTCTGGGTCATTTTACAAGCCTCTTCCCAAGACAACCCAATCGGGTTTCTAAATTTCAAATAAACCGATCGGGTTCTAAAAATAAAAAAGTACTTTTTCAACTCCTACATAACTCAATTGGGTTCTAGAGAATAAAATGCATAATTTTCACTTCTTTGAAACCCGATCAGGTTTTGAAGAAGTAAAAATTATGCATTTTATTCTCCATAACCTGATCAGATTATAAATAAATTAAAATAGGATTTTCTCTGGAAGCCATAACTTCCACATGTAGAGTCTGATTAACTAAGTTCAAAAAGCATAGGAAAGATCTTGAGACGATCTAACACATGATTAACCTACGATCATATTTAGTCATCAACATTTTTTCTTCCATCCATTTGAATCAAGGTATAAAATAGGTACTCATTATTTCTCATACATGCAACGTATAGGATAATTTGTATGCTCTCTCTCTCTCTCTCTCTCTCTCTCTCTCTCTCTCTCCTTTTTTCTTAGTTTNTTTCTCATACATGCAACGTATAGGATAATTTGTATGCTCTCTCTCTCTCTCTCTCTCTCTCTCTCTCTCTCTCTCTCTCCTTTTTTCTTAGTTTTTCAAAACCTGATCATGATCTGAGGAATTAGGAATGTTGAGTCTTTATGTTCTCATAACCCAATCGGGTTATGAGGAAAGAGGAATGTTGAACCATTAAGTCCTCAGAACTCGATCAAGTTCTCTTGAATTAGGAACATTGCAAGTTTGTTTTCTTTAATGGTCTAAAAATAATCATTGCAAGTTGTCCCGAGGTTCCACTGCTTCTTTTTTTGCTGTTTTACGCCAGCAACAAATAGGTCAAAATTGTAGAATAAATGTTGTTTTCTTCATAGCACGATCGGGTTTTACTACTTTTTTGCCCTCCTTTACTTCGCTACTCCACAGTTTAGGTGTTAGAAATGGCCTAAGCTGCGAGCTTTCAAAAATATATTATGTTTCTATTAAACCGATTGGGTTCTAAGATAGATTGAGTTTTTTTATAATATTTTCTAGGCTTGGTTACAAAGGCTAGAACAATTTCAAATTTTCAATAATCTAATCGGGTTATATGAAATTTGAATTTTTTTAAAGATGTGTCCACTTTTTTGACTCGCAACTTGGTGCAGATACCCATGGGATAAGCATAGTAAAGATGCATATTATGCCATGTTTCATGATAGATTCACAATATGGATTCTTAGATCATTGGGAGAACAAGTAGTAAGGATCCTTTCTTCTATTAGGGAAATATTTAGACCCACGAAAACCAAGCCAAATGAAGGCTTCACCGACAATTTTTTTGATTGGATTTGCAGATGTGATTTCACAATATTAAGATTATATGGGTGTAGAAAAACACCTCATTAATTTCTAGTATGTGTACCATAAAGAATTGCATTCTTGGAATTTATGTGGCAATTACTATGTTTGGAGAAGGAGCTCATTGCTCCAAGAAGGAAAGGCACTTTCTTGCAAAATATTATTAGATTTAGTGGTTTTACTATAGGTGCAGGCACTTTAGAGTAGGTGTAGGAATACTTGAAATCATATTATATGGAGAGTGAAAAGGCTAAAAATTATGATCCTAAGGGTCATATCAAGTCTTGGGTAAAATAGTACACCCATTCTTTTGATGTGGAAGAGGATATGAAAAGAAACTTAGAGGATGACTCACAAATTATATAAAGACTCATTAAGGTGAAGACTCTTGTAGAGTTTTAGAAAGATAGAGTGTTGAAATAGATGAGTTCCTTAGATGGGAGTTATGTAATAGGGATTTTGATAACTTGAAAGGGAAAACTATTGCAACTGATGAATCCAAGCTTGGCCCCCCTCCTACGAAAATGAGAAAGAAGTTAATTATTAATGATTAAAATTTTGATTCACCTCCTATAAAAATACTTAGGGGTAAAGAGCCATCTCCTATTCCATATGATGTATCTGAAGGAATGGGAGACACTAAATAAATTTCTGCTACTTTGAGAGACACAAGGAAAGAAGAGGAGGTAGGTCCTTCATCTCCTATGTTTATATTCAGAGAAGAAGTTTGTGGGTACCATGCTCAAATGCAAGATGATGATGAGAAAAATCCCATGGGCATGGGAGATGAAAGAGAGGTCATTGCTAATAGGTTCATTGAAACTTATGATTTTTTGCAGACTCGAGAATTCAAATATTTTTGGATACAGGTGAAAATGAAAGAATTTGAAGAGCAGAAATAGATCAAGCTTACGGGGGTGGAGGAATTAGAACATGAAATTATAGATCAAATGTTTAAATAATTGAATTTTGATAGTATTGACTATAAATTTGAGGAATCTAGGGAGATGTTTAAGAAGAGTGATATACTCCTAGTCCCCGAGTTAACCATCAAAGAAATATTCTTTTTAGAACAAGTACGAAAACAAAATGATTCTTCTTTGATTGCAGAATTTGATACAAAATGAAAGATTATGGGCTCTTCTTACAATCTAAAGGCTCAAGCCCTAGCTACTTGGGTGAGTTTCAAGGGGCCCCATAAACCAAAAATGTTAAGTTTTTCTAGGGATTCTGGGGGCACAACTATTATTCAAATAGTGGGGGATACTGACCCACTTATGTTTTCAAATGATTTGATGTTTCAATCCATGTTCAATAAGGATCAAGTTAAAGGCTGAAGGATGAATAAAACAATTTTGTTAATAGACAAGTGGAATTGAATAGGGTGATTAATGAATTGTATTAGGTTTGTCGATAAAAGAAGGAAATATAGAAACACAAAGCATCTAAACCTGAGAAATCTCTTATTGTTTACAAGGATGATAAAAACACATAAGTTGAAGAGCCACAAGAGATTAAAGAGGATGCAAAAAGTGTGCTTAGTGCCAAGTTGAAATAAGATTTCTCTGTATAATTATTTTTTACTTTGAAAAAGGTATAATCATTAAGAATAAAAGGTATAATTGCAAAATGTGAAGATGTGCATCAAGGATATTGCTTTCTAAATGACACGCTAGATGGATTCAAGAAGAATAAGCCTCTACTCTAGAGCATAGAAAATATATGGAGGTTTTCAGCATTTGAAATCACCAAAATTTGTGATGTTACTCAAAGAGATTCACAAGCTCCTGCAAAGATTAAAGAAACAAAGAATACTATGGATGCCTTGTTTGATGTGTTGGATAATGTTGTACAAGAAGATGCTAGAGTTGAAGAAAAGTTAATAGTTTTTGATACCATCAGGCATTGGACAATCCCTACATTTATCGATCCTAAAGGAAGGGCCAAAAGTTTTGAAGAATGGAAATCAGAATTTCAAAGTGTGCCTTCACATATCTTCAGTCATCTAAAGGAGGATCATAGTTTTTATGTGGATCAGTTCAATTCCTTCCTGGACCGGGTAATCAAATTTGACAATAGGTTCTCCAAATTTGTAGTTGAGTACAAGGTTAATTTAGGTAATAGGTGGAGAAATCACCTTCTCATAGTACCTAACCTCTTGCATTACTGGTGGCCATCCCTTGCACATATTTATGATTGGGAAAATAACATCTTGGTGTTGGAATTATTGGAATGATGTACTGAGAGGGGAGGGGTGAATTAGTACCCCTACATTTTTTTATGTGATTGACCCATTAACCTTTGTGTCATCTGATTTGTATATACCTATCTATATGTTCATCTTTTATTATGTATGTGTGATCATAATATAAGTTCTTTATATGTATAAAAATTCAAGAAACATTCATGAAAACAAATAACACATAACACATGATATGATATCACAGAAAACTCCTATTAGGAACTAAAAATTGTGGTGGGGATGTCTACCCAAAAAACTTCACTATCTGCAGATAAGAAGGGAGCCAGTAAAGGCTTACAAATGATCACTTGTGATGATCTACCCTCTTAAGAGTATTAGAGTGGAGAATTGTTAGGATCTACTTTGTTTGAAGCTTTAGCAACACCCTTAGGTGTGCACTCTGTTAAGAGATTTATGAAAGAACTGTTAATTTCAACTTCTACAAAAGGATTTATGTTGTGATGCACTTGTTAGAATACAACTACAATATAAATTTTTATCTGATAGTGAATGCAATCTCTAATTGCTGATAACAGATCTTGTATATCTTACATTGTATGTATGTAATCACCTTGAGTGATTGAGTAATACCTTGTCTCTACTCGTCGATAGCCTTCCTGTGTTCTTGATAACTACTATGATCTATTTCTGAACATTGCATGAATTCTCTTCTTCTTCTTAGATGCTCTCCATAGCTACTATCATTCTTCAAATGATTACAATTCCTTTTTATTACTAATGATGGAACATCTATTTATACTAGTTTCTAGCTCTATTCTTGATTCAGGCTTTTCAAATTAACTCTAGATCCAAGGTTTACAAATTAACCTTGATCTTTAGTTAGATATGTTTTAGATCCATTAGGATGCTTTAAAAAATTTACAATATGCTTGCTTGACCCTTAAGTTAAGATTTAAAACAAATAAAAACTCTATAAATAGAATTACATTGCTTTATCTGACGTGTAAAATTAGATCCACTTTTTGTGGGTTCTTTAACTGACTGTCAGTTTTGATGGTTAGGCTACTTTGTCAGTCTGTCGGTTTCCTTCTCCGTCAATGTTCCTTAGTTGAACTATTCATTGGATATGCCTTTTCTTCTCTGTCAGCGATGTTCTCAAAATTGTATCATCGGTTAAGCTTGTCGTCGGTAATTTCTATACTTAGTATTTTCACATTAGACATTTTGTCCTCTTGGGTACGCTTGTTGTTTTCCAGTTATGCTTATTGTCTGCTGGTTATGCTTATACCGATGACCTTCATCATGTTTTTCCCTTTAAATATACTAATGTAAAAACTTAATGTCATCAATCTCACCCTTTGACATTAGTATCAAAAACTGATATGTGCAACATACTTGATGCATTAGTATGTACACCTATGTATACTTCTTCCTTAGTCATGAAATGACTCCCCCTATGCATATGCCGGTAAGTGTAAGTT
>MU223583.1:649616-666671 GCA_018584345.1 Thuja plicata
AATTGTGACAGCTTTTCACTATTTTCTTTAGTGAAATTTTCTAATGTGCATAATTTTTGAACTAAGGTAACAACTTCAACAATCATAGGTTCTAATTCACTTGCTAGTTCAGATAGCTTTACCTTGTTCTCTGCCACTTCTTGGTTGATCTTCTCAATTAGTTTGAGTTGATACTTCATCTCTTCTTGTTCTTCCATTGCCTTCTCTACATCTACATTCCGATTTGTGATGGCATCGGTAAGAACTACTATTTGTTCCATGACTGATGTGTTATCTTCAATTTTGACATCTAGAATAATTTGTTGTAGAATATCCCTTGCCTGTTCAAGTTCTTGGGCTTCTCTATGTGCCTTTCTCATTTTCTCTTGAATTTCCTTTCTTTGACACATTACTCCAAACTTTTGAAGTGTTTCAGTATCTAAAGTAGATACATCCCACTTGGGTATTTATATAACCTCATCAAGTGTGACAGCCAAGATATCTTTCTTCAATGCCTTTTTCTTTTTCTTCTTTGGCTGGGAGGCAGATTGGTGTACTACCATTTGTAAACCTTGAGATTGTATTGATTTGGTGGGTGAGGGTCGAGAAGATGAAGCATCTTGTTGTTTCTGTTCTGAGTCCACTGACTGGTTTTGTGAAGATGTCTCCTCATTTTCCTTGGGTGTATCAACAGAGTTATCTTCTTTTTCTTCCTTGCTTTCATCCTTTTTGAATTTTTCACTCTTTTCTTTCTCTTCATCCTTTTTCAATGTTTCATCCATTTTGTTATCTGCTCCTTTGTCTTTTTCAGTAGACACTTCTTGCTGAGTGTTGGTTGCATCTTTCATTTCTATATCTGTATCCTTTTAAATATTTGATGCATCTTTATTTTCATCATTACCCATGTCCTTGGGTATATAATCATCTTTCTTAGATGATTTCTCCTGAATTTATTCAATGTCAATAACATCGATTAATATGTTCATATTTGTTAGTGTATTGGCTTCTGCATTGTTAGTAGCTGTTTCCTGACCGTCAGTATTACCCTGTGTAGTATTGATGTCTTCATCCTTTGCACTTCTTCTGTAGGGTCTTTTCCTGTATTTTCATTGACGATGTGATCTAACCATGATTCATCATTGATATCATCAGTTATGTTACCTTTTATTGTCAAATCTTCTTTGGCAACTTCTCCACTCAAGTCAATATGAAGTGGAGTTGGTGGATTTTGACTATCCTCACTTTGAGTATTGTGAAGAGTAGTGTCTGGCCATACTTCATCTACAACATCAGTATGTTTGGGGCCTGCTAGATCACTCTCTTCTCTATCCAATTCAACACATGAGTCATCTTATATATCTTTAATGTTGATTTTTTCCTTCTGTGGGCTAGCTTCCTTAGTGGGATTTTTGAGTATCTTGCACCACTTCTTAATGCTATTTTGATCAAGATCAATTATCTTACCCTTGAGAAATTCATATTCTCTCATTTTTGGTGAGAACTCCTTTTCATACTTCTTCATCATCTCAGTAATTTCTTCCTTATTTGTATCAGGGGGCATAAGAGTTACAAGTATTCTTTCTCTTATTTCCTTTTCTTGATGTAGTGCAAAGGTCCATCTAGCTGACAATATCTGTGATAGTTCTTTGGGAACGTCATATTCTGAGAATTCTAGTGGAACATAATAATGTTTGCACATTTTTGTAATTATCATATCTTCAATCTTATTTTGATCCTCTATACTAAATTTTAACCATTTCCTAATGTTAGGATCAGAAATAAACTGTGATTCTGAAATATTCTTGCATATTTTATCAATTATTGTAGGCACCAAAGGTTCTTTTTCCTTTTGTACTTCTACATCACAATCATTCATAGCTAATTCTTCTAGATCTTCTTGATAGTCATCTTCCTCCTTTTGGTCTGTCTTTCTTCTAGAGGAGCTAGTTTTCTCTTGTATATCCTCACTCTTCCTTTCTATAGTGGTGAAGGAGTTGACTCTTTTGCAGTCTGGCTTCTTGTTCTTGAAGTGGATGTTGTTCTTTCTCTTTTGGGTGTAGGAGGAGGTGAATAATCTGACTGTGTTCCCTCTGAGTCATTCTTTTCTTCTTCTTCACCGATAGGTGATTTTCCTTCGATTTGTTCCTCCTTACCCTCTGTTTCCTCTTCACTTTCTTCTATAATTACAAGTTGCTTTGCTAAGTTTTTGACCATCTTATCCTTCTATTTTATAATCTTCTTGACAACAAGTTTTGTCTTGATCTTTGTTTGGCTTCCTCATAGGTGCCAAATCTTACTTGTTTTTTGTCAATTGGTTCATTTAATAGTGCCTTGATGCACTCATTGGCTTGTCCTGATTTGATCTCATACTCTAAATGTGAAAGCCAGGACTTCCTAGGTACTACTGCTTGGATATATGTGAAATCAGTATCTACCATAAAACATATGTCCTCTTTGTTTTCTTCTATCAAACTTTCAGGTATCCTTGTTCTATCTTGCAACATTTCCTTAATGCTTTTGAAATACTCATTCATTATATCATCAAAGTCTGTTCCTAGTGACTCTATATGCTCACAAATATGTATAGTTACAGGTCTTCTTGTATCCCATACTACTTTTCCTATGGAAGGAAAGTATTCTTCAAAGTAAAATAATATGCACATAATGAGGGAACCAAACTTGCAAGTGTTTGTTCTTGAAGATGTTATGGTGTTCATGTTCTCCTTAAGTTGATTCAACAGGATCTCTGCAAGATCCATCTTCTTTCCTTGTTTGATTATTTTGAATGTTGTGCTCATAGCAGTGCTTGATATTCAATTCATTCTACTTTCCCGGAAGATTTTGTACCCTACCACACATGCACCAAACATGAGTTTTGTGTCAGTGATAGTGTTGACCTTGAGAGCTCTTTTGTCTGATTTTGCACCAGTTAGCTTTTCTACTTCCTTCAGAGATGGGTGCTTGTGATATTTCAATTTTTTAGTTGTAGGATATCTGGTTACTACATGAATAACATCCTTTGTTATTCATTTTGGCTTATTAAGCCATAGAGTCTAGTTATGCATTCTGCTGAGAACTATCTTTATCCATTCTATTTTGAAAACTCTGGGAAAGTGTAATGCATTCGTGAGTCCTTTCACTTCTAGATGCTTGTGCTCTTCTTTGAGGTTTCCAGCTTCATCACATAGTTCCCTGTAGGCATTACCTAGGTCTAGATCTCCCAATTTCAAGAACTTATAGTGTATATAGGACCTTACATCTTCTACGAGTAAAACCCTAGGTGGGATTCTAGAGAATGCTCCGGAATCATCAGGTTGTGATGCAATTTATGGGTGTATCTTGTATTTAGGTTCAACACAAGTGCCTCTACTAACAAGCTTGATCATTTTCTTTTTTTCTTCCTTAATATTTTCAACTCTTGAAGTCGATGCCATCGTGTTGCAAAAATTTAGGGTTTTTCATAAATCAAACAGTGCAATCGGTGAATGCAGGTAATTATTGAATCTGATTTCCTGTGAATCCTCTGAGTGGTGTTTAGAATCTTGCTAGAGTCGCTCTTCAATTTTTCTCTTCAATCACTCTACTGGGCTCTCTTGGTTGCTCAAAAATTGTGGATGCAAAATGAGTTCATCCATCGATCTTTTATAACTTTTGTGCCCTAAGTTGTCATTAATACTCACCAACTCATCAGTATTCAAAGACTAAGTTGGTTGGTTGAGGCATAAATAGCATCTTTGGTGTAGGTGTAAACTATCAGGGTTGTCAGCAGCTTTGGTGACTTCACTGATGATTGTTGGTAAAGTAGCGAAGACAACTTTTGTCAGCTCAAGGATCACCGATGTCCGTCGATTTACACTTTTCCACTTGGATTTTGTGTAAAGACTGATACATTTTGGTAAGTAGTGTTAACTTTTCTGTGTGTTCATTGATGCATATTTTGTACCCAATAACCGATGGTTGTTTTTCAATAATATTTAGAAGTGACAATATAGTACATATTTAATAATGCTGATTTGTCTATATGATCAATATGTAAATGGAACCGATGCATAATATAAATTTTCATAATGTAGTTCCATACTTATACAATTTAGTTGGAAATGGTGTTGCCACCAGATCCATTGGATGGGGCATCATTAATTGCATTTCTTGTTCTAGCACCTTCAGTGTTTGTGGCTTTTACCCACATCTTGTTTCTCATCTTCTTGATGTCATCAATGGTATTTCCATTGGGATAAGTACGTGTTTCTGTTAGTCGGTCTTTGCAATCTTTTATCACATGTCCAAATTTATGAATATGTAAACATGTCATTCCAAGATTGAACCATCCTCTTGGTTTTCTAGTCCATTTTCTCATAAAGTTAGCAGATATATGACCATACCTTCCATATGCTGTGCAATTTACCCATGTGTTATAGTCCCAAACATATGAGTTACCTTTTCTTGTTGGTTTGTATCCATTATTAGGTTCTTTTAGTGTCCATGCCTTCTTATTCTATTTCTAGCATTCCTGATATGTATGTCCATTCATTTTGCAAGTAGGATAGTACTTGTCCATATAGGTTTCCTTCTTTGGAGTTGTTACCTTGGATCTGCATTCATATGCCTTGTGTCCTTGCTTGTGACATTTATAACAATTACCAATGAAAACAAATTGTGATTGAGGAATACATTTTATTTTGTTTCTACAAACATTTGAGGTGTGGCCTGATTTTCCACAGTGATTGCATGACAACTTCTTCATTCTTGGAGTTTCATATACATTCTTTTGATTTAATTGGTTAGATGACTCTCCATTGTTGGTGTAACCTATTCCTATGTAGTTGTTGACTCTTCTTTGACCATCAAGGAAATCATCCATTCTTTTGTTGCTATCTTTAGCTTTCTTGATCAATTCATTGTGTTGATTCTGAATTCTGACTTCATGCTTTAGTTTCTCATTTTCTTCCCTTAGTTCACCGATGATCTGTATTCTTTCAATGAGTTCAGTATTTAATCTATTTTCTTCTTGACTCATAAGAATAATCTAGTTGGTAATCTCATGGTGATGCTCAGTAAGTCTTTGAATCTCTTATTATTTTTCTTGTAGCTTTTTTGTTATTTTCCTCCTATCATCAATAGCCAATGTTCTCTCTGATTCAGATTTTCTTGAATCATTCATGACATCAATCATTTTTACCATCTGAGTTTCTTGACCAATTTGCAACATTTTGATTTGCTCTGTCAGATGTAGATTGACTTCTTGTAGACTTGTGATCTCTTAAGCTAATGTGTCTAAAGCTTTTCTCATTGATGATTCAACATTGTTGAAGTAATTTGGGATCTCCTCTTCTTGATAATATTTTTCATTAAGCCTAGTTTCCATGATCTATCTTTCATCAAGCAAATTTATCATGCTTACTCTTGCCTCTTTATATTGCTCATAGTAAATCTATATTTGCAATTTCTCATTCTCAATAGTCTTGTCTAGTCTATACTTTTCCATCGTGTGGATCTTTTCTCTTAAGTCTTTAAGCTTTTAAACAAAGAGACTTAGCTCTGATACCAATTGTTGGAATTGTTGGAATTATTGGAATGATGTACTGAGAGGGGAGGGGTGAATCAGTACCTGTAAATTTGTTTATGTGTTTGACCAATTAACCTTTGTGTCATTATATTTGTATATACCTTTCTATATGTTCATCTTTGATTATGTATGTGTGGTCATAATATAAGTTCTTTATATGTATAAAAATTCAAGAAACATTCATGAAAATAAATAACACATAACACATGATATGATATCGCAAAAAACTCCTATTAGGAAGTGAAAACTATGGTGGGGATGTCTACCCACAAAACTTCACTATCTGTAGATAAGAAGGGAGTCGGTAAAGGCTTAAAAATGACCACTTTTGATGATCTACCCTGTTAAGAGTATTAGAGTGGAGACCTGTTAGGATCTACTTTGTTTGAAGCTTTAGCAACACTGTTAGGTGTGCACTCTGTTAAGATGCACTTGTTAGAATATAAATACAATATAAATATTGATCTGATAGTGAATGCAATCTCTAATTACTGATAACAGATCCTGTATAGCTTACAATGTATGTATGTAATCACCTTGAGTGATTGAGTAATACCTTTTCTCTACTCGTCGGTAGCTTTCATGTGTTCTTGATAACTATCGTGATCTATTTATGAAATTTGCATGAATTCTCTTCTTCTTCTTAGATTCTCTCCATAGCTACTATCATTATTCAAATGATTACAAGTCCTTTTTATTACTAATGATGGAACATCTATTTTTACTAGTTTCTAGCTCTATTCTTGATTCACGCTTTTCAAATTAACTCTAGATCCAAGGTTTACAAATTGACCTTGATCTTTAGTTAGATATTTTTATATCTATTAGGATGATTTAAAATATTTACAATATGCTTGCTTTACCCTTAAGTTAAGATTTAAAAAAAATAAAAACTCTATAAATAGAATTACATTGGTTTATCTGATGTGTAAAATGAGATCCACTTTTTGCGGGTTCTTTAACTGACTGTTAGTTCTGATGGTCAGGCTGCTCTGTCAATCGGTCAGTTTTCTTTTCCGTCAGTGTTCCTTACTTGAACTATTCATTGAGTATGCCTTTTCTACTTCGTTAGTGATGTTCTCAAAACTGTATCATCGGTTATGCTTGTCATCGGTAATTTCTATACTTAGTATTTTCACGTTAGAGATTTTGTCCTGTCGGGTATGCTTGTTGTCCACCGGTTATGCTTATTGTCCACCGGTTATGCTTATATCGATGACCTTTGATAAGGCCAAATTATTTTCTTTGTTTTGTATAATTTTAATACTTTTTTCTAGTTTTTTTCAAAACATTTGAGAGCCTAGCCAGTCAAAACTTGTGATAAAGTCCAGATAGAACTGATAAACCATGGGTAGATGTTTGTGACATATTTTGCTAATATTATACATATAGTGCAGTATTTCATAAAACCATCAGAATATATGTTCTAATATCTGTATATTTAATTTGATTAAGCTTGTTGCATGAATATTTCCATATCATAACTAACTTGACAGGAGAGAAAGCGGCTGGAGAGTGGTCGACAACATTCAAGGAGGACTGTTGAGGACCAACTATGGCGGAGTGATCATTACAGCACCAGAAAACATGGATGCTACAATGGAGCCATTATTCTAGGATGCGGGGATGTAGTGTGCCTATATTCCCTCTGCACTTTACTATGTTGAGATGGTTGCCTGAGCTTTATTACCCACACCGCGGGCTGTTGCATTTCCTTCTTCGGCATGTTTTCAGCAAGATAGTTTCTTTTCTATTTTTGTAATAAGTGTTTGATCCTCTATATATAGGGATTGGACCAATAGTTTGAGGTTAGCTAGAAAAAAATAGAGAAATTTTTCTGGAATAAAATTGTCATAAAACAATCTATTTCAAGCTCCATGTATTGTTTCTATGTAATGAGTTTTTGAAATGCAATGAAATAGTTCTTGGTTTACGTTCTATGTTAATAGTTTAGCAGAAATTGACCAAGGGGGCCCACTTGGGAGGTAGAATAGGTTATAATAGAATAGATTTCATTTCCAGCATTTCCAGCATTTCTAGTATTTTAGATAGAAGTTACAATTTCTTCCTGCAACATCGTAACTTGTGAGTGTTCCTGCAACATCTGGAAGAATAGTTATAATGGATGTTCTAGGTTGAAATCATAGGTTTCAGTAGAGTTGAAATTTATAGCATTCATTCCAGTAAGAAGATAAATGTATTATTTTCATGCAGCACTAGTGTAGGTTTCTTTTATGCATTTTTACCTTCTTACAACATAAGCAGAATGATTCCTTAAGGAACCTAGTGCACATATCATGCCGACCATTTCAAGTATATGTCCCTGGGTTGACAAGTTAAATGCACCTCATAATGGGAAAAGTAGTTCTTAGATTGAATTAACCATTCCTAAGAAAGGCCTTGAGCATGATTATTATACACCTATTGTGAGGCAGATCATTTTTTGCGCCACTGCCAGGGATGGTGTCAAGCTAGGAACATTTTTGAGTCATTTTTCATTCCTAGATTATTTTTTTTACATTTGTATCTCTAAAAATTTCTTCACAAGCGTGAAGAATTCAATTGCATGCATCAAAGAGAAAGGCGATGAGATGAATATGGTAGATTTCTCCCAGTAGAGTCTGCTAGTTTGAACGAGGAAGTTGAATAAGTTGAGTTACCCTTTGAAGACACAAGCCCCGACTTTCCTACAGTATCTTCCTTCAGAGAAGAAACATTTGATGTAAGTGGCTTCTGACCTTTTGCAGAAATCTTGGCCAGCTTTCTAGATAATTCCGGCCCAAATCCAGCTAACGTTAACAATCCAGTAATGACACATCCTACTTTCCCATTTCCTCTTCCAAGCCCTATAAACAATGCTAATCTCAAGAATATACCCACAACTTCTCTTCCAAAGTTTTATGGTCTTATAACTAAGGATCCTGACACTTTTTTGTTTGAGTTTGATATACTTTGTCAAAGTTTTGACTATAATATCGATGCCCATAAGCTCAAGTTGTTTCCAGCAACACTGAAAGAGTCAGCCTTATGATGGTTCATGGGCTTAGGTACCAATGCAGCAGGTACCTGGGATGAGATGCAGACATTGTTTCTACAGAAATATAAAGATTGTTGCAAAAGAAGTGACCCAAAGGGAGATGATATCTTTAGGATGTCTCAAAAGGAAGATGAAACATTGGAGGACTATGTTTCACATTTTTTGTACATAATTCAGAAGAATCCCCAGCATGTACTAGCAGAGGATTCACAAAAATTAGTCTTCTTGAGAGGGGTAAATGACAACTATCTGGAGGCATTAGACTTGATGGCTGGTGGAGACATATCCCAATCCTCTTGGGATGACCTCAAGAAAATCTGTCAAAACTACTCAAGGTCAACTATGAAGAAAGGCGGAGGATACCGGTCCACAATCACAAAAGGGATTGGTTCAGGCATTTCAAAGCTGGAGATATCTAATTTGCTCATGAATTTCAAGAAGGATATTATAAATGATGTAGCCACACATCTTGACACAATGAATTCCAAGAAGAAGCATGTAGAAGCTGAATCACAATTGGCTGAGTACTGTCCACACTGCCGCAAATAGAAGCAAGACTGCAGATGTAAGCTGGTAGCCAACATGGAAAACCAACATTTTCCAACTGACTACATGAAGATAGAAGGAGACAATGATCAAGTGTTCTTCATTTCTCAACATCAACCATGGGCTTCACAACAAGGTATGCCACAAGATCCTCTACAATTTTCAAATTTTAACAATAATCAGTGGCAAAACCAAAATTATCATAACACTTCTCAGTACTCTCAACCCCAATGGCCTAACCAGCAAAATAATCAATGGAAAAACCTGTAGAGTAACCAATGGCCTAACCAGCAAAATAACTAATGGCCTAACCAGAAAAATAACCAATGGAAAAACCCGCAGAGTAACCAATGGCCTAATTAGCAGAATCAATGGCAACCACCGCAAGGAAATTGGAAAAAAACTAATCAATGGAGGGGGCCTCTACAATGGCCTAACAAAATTTTTTGCTGTCCACAATTACCACCTCCAGTGCAACCACCTGCAATAATGCCACCTCCTATAGTAACTAATGCTAATCCAAAGCCAACTCAATTGCCTTCTCAACCATAGCCAAATTCAAACAACAAACAATAGAAGCAACAAACATACACTACTGACACTCAGTAGTGCCCTACTTACTCTTTAGAGATAGTTGATATCCATTTGAGGTCTGGTACCACCCTACCTACACCTGAATATCCTATTATTATGGAAGTTGCAGACACTCCTGCAGCACTACTTCCAGAAGCCACATTACCAAATACCAGCTAGCTGACTAATATACCCAGTAGAACTATTATCCACACTTCAAATCCACCCTTTCCACAGAGGCTAAATAAAGAAAAACCTATACCCCAAGAGGAAGAAACATTTGATATTATTGAGTAGCTGAAAAATATGAATATTCAAATTCCACTATTTCAAGCTATCAAAGATATACCTATTTATGGAAAGGCTATTAAAGAAGCATGCCTTAAGAAGCCAGGGCAGAAGAAGAAGGACCCTCAAATAATACATGTTGTAGGTCAATTAGCAGATATCATGTTAGGAAAGGTGGTAATACCCAAGTATTCAGATCCTGACATTCCAGTAGTCAACCTGATAATAAATGGACAGACTATGAAAAATGCTCTAGTTGATTTGGGAGCAACAATAAATGTTATGACTAAAGATACAATGCATAGGCTAAGCATAGAAGGCTTAAAAACAATAGCTATAGTGTTACAACTTGTTGATAGTTCAACTCTTACTCTAGAGGGCCTCATAGAAGATGTGATAGTAACCTTGGATTCATGGGAGTATCTTGCTGATTTTCTCATCCTTTCACCTAAAGTAAACTTTGCTGGCTATCCTGTAATCTTGGGAAGACCTTGGTTAGCCACCACTGATGCCAAAATTAATTGTAGATCAGGCAGTATGACAATTTCAAATGGTCAAGACATAAGAAAGCTAGCCCTATATCCTCCTGCCCAACCCCAGCTAGACTTGGGAGAACCTATTTGGCCAGACTTAGGAGACGAGGAGGAAGGGCTTAATTGAGTAGCCCAACTCATGATGTTGCATAGGAAATATTTTCTAAAGATGCAAGAGGAAGATGATGTGATACAAAGCATTCTTACCAATGAATGTATTGTGGCTAAAGATGTTTTAGCAAGTTCTATTTTACAACTGTGTACCTATGAGGACTGTATGTCTCCAGCAAACCTTGAAATGATTGATCAATTAGTGGCAAGTGAAATAGTTAGAAGTTCGATGCCCGAAGTGTTAATGGCAGAGCTAACAACAATAGTAGAACTGTCCTCTAGACGTAGCCTGCATGTAAATAACAAGTTGTCTCAATCACAGTTGGCATTGTTAACAAAGCTCCTCAGTCAGCATGAAAAAACCTTTACATGGGATTATGGAGATATGGAGGGACTCAATCCAAAAATCTACACCCACAGAATCTACATCAGTGATTGATGCTTGCCACTTCATCAACTACAGAGGAGAATAAATCCAACACTAAGAGAAATAGTTAAAACTAAGCTGAAAAAGTTGTTGGATGCTGGATTCATCTATCCAATCTCTGACAAAAAATGGGTATCACCATTGGTAATTGTACCTAAGAAAGGAGGTAAGTGGTGGATATGTGTGGATTACAGAGAATTAATTAATGCTACAAATAAGGACCACTTCCCTTTACCTTTTATTGACCAGGTCTTGGATAATTTGGTTGGAAAGAAATATTTTTCCTTTCTAGATGGATACAGTGGTTACAATCAGATAAGCATTGCCCCCAAAGATTAGGAAAAGACAACATTCACATGTCCTTGGGGCACATATGCCTATTCAGTATTACCATTTGGATTATGCAATGCCACTACTACCTTTCAGAGAGCTGTGATCAGCATCTTTGCTGATATATCCCACGATTGCATGGAAATCTACATGGACAACTTTACTACATTTGGTGTCACATTTGAGGAAGCTTTGAAGAACTTGGAGAAAGTGCTAATCAAATGTGAGGAACATAACCTGTCTCTCAACAGTGAAAAGTGATTTTTGATGATGCAGGAAGGAGTGGTGTTGGGATATTTTATCTCTGAAGCTGGAATCCAGGTAGACCCTGTGAAGATAGAGGTAATTATCACACTCCCTATTCCTACTAAGAAAAAAGAAGTCAGATCTTTCCTAGGTCACGCTGGCTATTATAGGAGGTTTATCCAAAACTTTAGTCAAATAGCTAGTCCTCTGTACAAATTACTTACTATAGAAGATGAATTTGCTTGGATAAAAGAATGTGATGAGTCCTTCCTGCAGCTTAAGTCACTTTTGACAACTGCACCAGTACTTAGGGGCCCAGACTAGACTTTGCCATTTCACATTCATATAGATGCTTTAGACTATGTTGTAGGTGTTGTCTTAGGATAAAAGACTAAAAACCTTAAAAATGCAATCTATTATATCAGTAAGAGTCTACATGGACTAGAGTTAAACTATACAGTGAATGAGAAATAATTGCTAGCAGTAGTTTATGCTCTGAACAAATTCTGCCATTATGTGACTAGTTATCTTATCTATGTTCATACTGACCATGTAGCAATTAAGTATCTCATGAACAAACCTTCCATCTTAGGCAGGTTAGCAATATGGCTCCTTCTTTTGAAGGAATTTGATATAACAATCATTAACAAGCTAGGGAAAGAAAACGTGGTAGCTGATAATCTATCAAGAATTCATCATGCTGAAGAAGATACTACTTTGATAGATGATGCATTTCCAAATGAACATTTGTTTCATATTTCTGTCCAAAATCCATGGTATGCAAATATAGCTAATTACCTAGCAGCTAATAAAATGCCAACACATTTCTCTTATAAGGATAAGAATTTTCTTGTGGAGAAAAGCTTCCATTTCTCTTGGATTAATAGCACATCATTTTACACTGGACCTGACCAAGTAATGAGGAGATGTGTGAGAGAAGATGAGACATATGACATTCTTCATGCATGTCATAATGAACCATGTGGAGGGCACTTTACAACAAAAAGAATAGCATAGAAGATTTTAACAACTGGCTACTATTGGCCTACACTTCACAAAGATGCAGCAAGTTATACAAGAAAGTGTGACAAATGCCAGAGAATGGGCCAACCAATAAGATTAGATGAAATGCCCTTAAACCCACAGGTGGTGGTAACACCATTTGATAAATGGGGCATGGACTTTATTGGCCCAATAGATCCTCCATCTAATGGGAAGTCATACATTCTGGTGTGCATAGATTACCTGACCAAATGGGTTGAAGTCAGAGCAATGAAGCACGCAAGAGATCATAAAGTTGCTGAATTTTTATATGAAGAAATTTTTACTAGATATGGCGTGCCAAGAGAGCTTGTTACTGATCAAGGTACCTAATTCACCTTTAATCTGATAACAAATCTCATGAAGGAATATAATATCAGACATCAGAAATCAAGCCCCTATCACCCTCAAGCCAATGTACAAGCAGAAGTTACAAATTAGGAAATAGAAGCAATTTTAACAAAGATAGTTCATTTGCATCCCTGAGACTAGAGCAGAAGACTATCAGAAGCCATCTGGGAATATAGAACAACATGGAAGACCACCACTGGGTTCACTCCATTTGAACTATTATATGACAAAACAACAATGCTACCGATTGAGTTTGAACACAAAAAATTAAGAACAACACTGGAGTTAAATATTGATCTTCCTGCAAAATAGAAAGAGCGATTGCTGCATCTCAACTCTTTGGATGAAATGCGCAAGTCTGCCCTGTAGTGCATATAAATTGTCCAAAAGTAAAGAAAATAGTGGCATGACTCCCATATCAAGAGTAAGAAATTCAAAGTTGGAGATTGGGCATTGTTATATGATTCTAGATTCCAGGAGATACCAGGCAAGCTGCAGACATGATGGCTGGATCCATATGAAATAAGCTATGTATTTAGAAATGAAGAAGTCTAATTGTCCACAATTGACCCTATACACTTCAAACTACTAGTCAATGGACATAGACTAAAGTTGTATCACCAGCCACAGACAAAAGAAGGCTTACTGCAATAGTTTGACCAGCCAGTTTTATAGGATCAATAGGTAACACTTCTTGTAGCAGAGGGTGTCAACCTTCTTCCTGCAACACTTCAATAAGAATTCCTTCAAAGCATGACCATAATAAAAACTTTATGTTTACATAAAGTTCAAATTCTCCATTCACTTTCTACATTCTTATTTTTCAACCCACTTCATTTCTTAATCTTCCATCCACCCGCCTTCCACGTCATCATATTTCTATGCTTCCAATAAAGAGATAGTGCACTAACGCATGCCGACCGCCGACATCATCATTTCACTCTCACCAATATTTCTTGACACATGTGATGATCAATTAACAAGTATGAGATTTTCAAATTTATTTCCATTTTTAGTGCATAGATTTAGTTGGTTATATCGAATACTGCAATAAATGTATTTTTGCCGCCTTAATCTAGTTCCATACCTTTTGCCAAGTTAGACAAGTGAGGACACTTGTCCATATTTTGTAGGGGGCAGGGAAGTGTGCCAATTTTTAAAAATGTCATTTCTATTTGTCATTTCTATTTACTTATTAAAAGATCCCCAAATCCATACTTCCGCATTGTCTTAATTAAAATACATCTACCGCATCACACAAGTGTCAAATGTCATACCTTTATTCTGAATAAACCCCTAACTGTCAGACTAGATGTGACCCAGTATTAAAACCATGACATAACTCTCACTCTCGCATGAACATCTATGATTCATTCTGTCAAAATACATTATTATTGTTCATATCAAGAATACCATAAGAATGTGAAAGAGGGTCTGTGGGTTTACAAGTAGTCTAAAATTCAAAAGAGAAGAAGGTAATTATAAAAAATAGAGGTTAAATAGAGCAGAGGATTGAATTTGGTAAAATGGGAGGCCAATTGCAGTGACATGAACTAGTGGTTCATGGTATTTTACTATCTGATGTTGAGGCAGTGAGAAGATTTAATGCCTGTGGATGGCTGGGGTATTTCTAAAAATTGACGGAGTTTGAAGAGGAAGCAACATTAGAATTTGCAAACACATTTGATGAGGGCCACGCGACAATATGGGGGTTGCCAGTTGTTGCAAGAGAGGAGTGAATAGCGGAAGTGACCGGTTTTCTAGCAGCAGGGGAACATTATCCCAATGCCCATGATGCCAGGGCTCAATTCACTCTACCAGGAGACCCCCCATTGGAAATCACTAAGTAGGGATGCAAAAGGATGTCCATTCCTCCACCATACTAGAAGTTGGCTACGCACATTATAAGGTATTTCACCTATGAAGGGTAGTTCTCTAATTTACATGCACATCATTTTAAGATTCTTAGTTATGTACGACATAATATCCTAATGAATGCACCCAATTTTTTGTTTAATATGTTGTGCATTAGTGCCGAAGAAACCTAGAAAGGGAAAGACAACTATGTTACTCACCATGCCCTGATTAAATTACTTATATAAAGATCTTTGAGGGATGCCTCTCCTATGACATGGGCAGAGTTTGTCCATAATAAAACCCTTCAGCATCAAATTGCCCCTAATGTGCAAATTAACCAAGATAATGCAGTTTCCCCTGACCCAGTTGCCGAGCAAAATAATCAAGGGGCAGAAACCAAAAATTTACATAAAAATGTGCCTTTAACCACTCACATGAGTAATATACCTATTTCCACCCGAACCAAAGGAAAGTGGAAGTTAGTAGAAGAAACTTTGGTTCCTGCAGCTGAACTGCAAAACCCTCAAGTCTAAAGAAAGAAGAGAATGAAGTCAGTTCCTGCAGCCACTACTCCTGCAGCAGAGACAACAAAAAGGGTTAGTAAGAAAAAGGCCATAGAAGTTGAGGAAATCCCTATAAGAAGAAGTCCTAGGATGAGAGGGAAGATTCCTAAAGTGCCCACCGAAAGCCAGCCCTCTTCCCCCAAACAATTTGAGGAGAAAACTCCTATCCATATTGTTCCAGATGATTCTCCTAGTCAGTCTGAGATTCTTGACATTCCTCAAAACCTGGAAGAGGAGTGTGTAGATGAGCCAAATGTATGTCAAAATGACCCAGGAGTCAGTCATCAAGATGTTCCAACTCATGAGGAAGAAACCCCTATAACTCACCAGCTGCCTTACACAATAAATGCTTTAGTTTCCTATAAGTGAACTTGGTTAATAAAATTCTTAGAATAGTTATGGAAAGAACAAAGGAAGAAGAATAACCAAGATGAAAACAGTGGTCCAATTACTCTACAAATGCTTCTTTTCTAGTTATATAATAAACATGTGCTTACAACCACTCTATATGGAGAAGAGAAAAGGAAATTGCAGAAAGTAATAGCAGATTAGGAAAAGGAAATTATAGAATTGAAAGATCAATTGGCAAAACAGAAGCAGAGAATGGAACATGCTCTTAAACTAACTGACCAGGTAATTGCTTGTAGACCTCCACCTAGGGTCTATACTATCTGTCTCAAAAAATAATTCCTTCTATTTTAATTGATGATGACCCTTAAGGATATAAATGCAGAGTTCAAATCAGCCCAGGAATTCTATGGTTTATACCAGACACTTCCATCTTGGCAGAAAAACCTACTCTATGAGTTGTATGTGCATAATTTCATCATCCTTACAGAAACTAAATGGAATCCCCTACCTTACATAGGGGATATACACCTAAGAGTCCTAATGTCATAGATGCACAATAAGGCTAACTATGATAGGCAGTTGGGGAATTATAGAGATCTTGAGAAAACATAACCCCTACCATTAAGAGAAGAAAGCAGTTAACCAGAAGTATTCCTGAGGGATTGGTTTAGACTGACATATGGAAATGTTAAAAAAGAAATTAGAGATAAAAATTTTAAACTCAAAGCAAATGTGTATGCAGAATATGACAGCATGTCCTATTTTTTCTTCCAAAGAGCCTTAACTGGTGCCAGAAGTAGATGGGGCAGATTATCAAAGGTATTTAAAAGATCAAAACCACATATCCCTATTAACCTTGAAGCAGCTATACACCGGGCACCAATGTACATAGCGTTGGGTAGGCAAATCAGGAAGGATCTCTAGTGTCTGCTCACAATGTAGCCACCCATGCTCCTTTGGCCCTTGTATGATATCAACACTACTAGACTTGACAGGATGCAGGAAGATCACAAAAGGGAAGTTTGGGAAATAACAAGAGGATTCTACTACTCCTTTAAGAGCTAGAGGCGAGGAAGAACTGAAGTTGGTGACTACAGGTTAATTGCCAAAAGGTGCAATACTTGAGGATAAGCATTTGATTAACCAAGGGGCAGATGATAAGGCCAAATTATTGCCTTTATTTTGTATAATTTTAATACTCTGTTCTAGTTTTTGTCAAAACATTTGAGAGCCTAGCCAGTCAAAACTTGTGATAA
>MU223583.1:678218-690849 GCA_018584345.1 Thuja plicata
AATTAAATAAATAAAAATCCCCACTTAAAGCACTTTATTTGTTGGAAAAGGAAATGAATTAAATTAAAAATTAAATAAAAATCCCTTTTTCAACACCCCCTTTTAAGTGGTGGGATTTTTGCCTCTTAATCTCAATCGTTCACTTTCCTTTAAAAGGAGACCTCTCCTTCTCATTTTCATATTAGAATTTTTAGTATTGTTATGTTGCAGGTTTGGAGAGCAATTTTGGAGGAGCATTTGAGCTTGGATATTGCAACTTCTCTTTTCTTGTCTCATTCCTTCTTGCATTCATGGCTACTCATATAGATTAGAATCATGTTTATTTCCATAGATTAGATTTGCATTTGTACTTCTTTTTATAGATTAATATGCATTGTTATCATTTAGATTAATTTTCTTATCATTTAGATTAATTTTCTTTTATGCAATAGATTAACTTGCATTGTCATATAGATTTGCATTGCATTGCATACATTTGGTTTCATTGGAGATATTGGAATTCTTGCCCTTGTTTTCATTGTGAATCTCTCATTATATGGTTGACTAGCAAGGTCATGAGTTTATAGCTCTAGCTGAGAGCATTTTTACAAATCTTGCAACTCCATGCATAGAGAGCTATGGATCGATTTGTGAGGGCTCATTCTTGAGTTTCCTTGCATGTAAGGATTCATAGAAGTGCACTACTTTTGTGTGTACACTAATATCTAGATATTTAATTTGATTAAGCTTGTTGCATGAATATTTCCGCATCATAACTAACTTGATAGGAGAGAAAGTGGCTGGAGAGTGGTCGACAGCATTCAGGAGGACTGTTGAGGACCAGCTATTACGGAGTGATCATTATAGCACCAGGAAACACAGCTACTACAATGGAGCCATTATTCCAGGATGCAGGGATGTAGTGTGCCTATATTCCCTGTGCACTTTACTATGTTGAACTGGTCGCCTGAGCTTTATTACCCACACCGCGAGCTATTACATTTCCTTCTCTGGCATGTTTTCAAAAAGATAGTTTCTTTTCTATTTTTGTAATAAGTGTTTGATTCTCTATATATAGGGATTGGACCGATAGTTTGAGGTTAGCTAGAAAAAAATAGAGACAGAAGTTTTTGGAAGAAAATTGTTATACAACAATCTATTTCAAGTTCCATGTATTGTTTCTATGTAATGAGTTTGTGAAATGCAATGAAATAGTTCTTGGTTTACATTATGTGTTAATATTTTAGTAGCAACTAACCAAGGGGGCCCGCTTGGGAGGTTGAATAGGTTAGAATAGAATAGATTTCATTTCTATCATTTCTAGTATTTTAGATAGAAGTTACAATTTCTTCCTGTAGCATCGTAACTTGTGAGTGTTCTTGCAGCATCTGTAAGAATAGTTATAAAGGATGTTTTAGGTTGAAATCATAGGTTTCAATAGAGTTGCAATTTATAGAATTCATTCCATTAAGAAGATAAATGTATTTTTTTCTACAACACTAGTGTAGGTTTCTTTTATGCATTTTTACCTTCATGCAACATAAGCAGAATGACTCCTTAATGAACCTAGTGCACATATCATGCCAACCATTTCAAGTATATGTCCCTGGGTTGACAAGTTAAATGCACCTCATAACGGGAAAAGTAGTCCTTAGATTGAATGAACCATTCATAAGAAAGGCCTTGAGAATGATTATTATACACCTATTGTGAGGCGGTTCAACCTTCATCATATTTTTCCCTTTAAGTATACTAATGGAAAAACTTAATGTCATCACTTGGGTCAAGAGTGGATAGCACCAAGAGAACTGATTGATTCTTCAAGAATTGAGTGAATTTGTGTTTGTCTTTTTGTAGCTTCGGTGTTTTGTTTGTTTGTTATTTTTTTTTGTGTATTTAATTTTGCCTACTTTCGGTTGTTCATGGATAGTGAATTTGAAAAGGAATCAATGTAAACGGTTGGAAGGTTGTTGCTTCCCTTTTGGAGGGAAACAAAAAATACATAGTATAAATTAGAAAATGACCAAAAGTAGAAAGGTCTAGACAACGTAATTGATTTTTTTATATTAATAAAATATACCCTGTTTCCTTGTCCAATGTATGACTAAATTTTTCTAGATTTGTTTCTCTGTCATAATAAATTCATGAATTGGTTTTTATCTTCAAAATTTGTGTGGTTATTTGATGTTCTTTAATATCAATTTGAAGCAAATAGGACGTAGAAGTGAAGTGTTTCCCTTCTATTTTCCTATTTAACTGGTTCCTTTGATAGGATTAAATTAAGTTAGAAAAATTCATATTATGAGTTAATTTCATCCACATTGATGGAACTGGATAATTGGTAATATCAATGATCTTCATTGAGGGTATTGTCTTTCAGAGAGAAAATTAGGAATTCAGAGAAGTTAACCTTTACCCAATTGGATAAGGGATTGGCCTATTAAAGTTGAAGGAAGCAAGAAAATATTTGAATTCTTAAAACAAGTTTTATTTATTTATAGGAAGGGAAGATATCAGTAAAATAGTATTAGTGAAATACAAAAGGTCTCTTCTCTTTTAATTTAGGATTTTCCACCCTAAGTTTGTGAGTTTGGAAGTAAATCATTCATTCTACTATAGAAAGCTCAAAGTTGAGAGAGATGGGTACACCCGCCTAGGTTTTGCAGAGCCTAAAGAAGAAATGGATTGCAATTAACTTATGGTTGAATCCATCAGTTGGCCATATGAATTTGGAGGGTATTGAGAATATATCCTGACAAGATTTTTGCCTTCCAATCTATTGATTTGTGACCCAATAGATTGACAACTCTACTATGGACAGATTTACACTCTTCTCTTAAAGAAGTGGAGACTATAACTTGTGAACTACAACATGAATGACCATAAAATCATCTATAAAAAATAAAAGAAGGTTCCATGCATGTGAGATATAAATTTTCTACAGTCTCCAATTCTATGAACAATAGAAGATATCAATTTGAGAAAAAGTCATTTCAATACACAAAGTTTCCTTTAGTAAGGCGAAATAAGGGTTCATATGACATGGAACCATTCCCACATGGGCCGGATGAAGATATGCCTTTTTCAGCCAGTCGGATAAGGAAATTCTAGAAAAATATGATAAACAAATAGGAGAGTTTGGTGGTGGTTCCTTTCCTAGGGGCACTCCCCCTCTAGGGTCTGAATGTGCTTCTCCTTCAAATACTTACAGGTTTAAAGCTTCTCAAGAAAATGGTGATGGTGTTGAACGAGATTTTAAAAATAAGGTATGAGACATTTTTCTATATCTTCAAGGGATTAAAGAAAATAATGTACAATTGCCTAGACAATATCAACAATTTGTTGATCATCTTGATGATTTAGATTTTGCGAAAGAAAATAACCAGGAAGGGGCACCAAGGTGAAATCGGCCTCATAATGATAATCATGGAGGATATAATTATGAAAGAGGTAATAATATCCCACTACCAAGGGATCAAGAAGAACAAATGGGTCATAATTTTTGTAACTTTCAACAACCTCCTTTTGTTCATAATGACCAATTTGATAGAGGGCCTAGGTATGATCAACCTACAATGTATACCAAAATTTACCTCCACCCCCATACAATTTTCAATACCAATATGATCCTCACTAATTATATTTTGTTAGGGGACCCATGAATGCTAATAAATATAGGCCTTTTAATTTTATTGGGATTTTGGGTGCTCCTCATGATATATTGGTTGATTGGAGAAAGGATTTACCTAAATTTATAGGAGTGGGTGGTGAAACATGAGAGAATCATCTTAAATTTTTTTGAATATGCCATGGAAAATAATGAGATCCCTTATGAAGATTTCTATATGAAGCTCTTTCTTCAATCCTTGTCTGACACAAGGGAAGGGAATGATTTAAGGCATTACCCAAGTCTTCAATTGATGGTTGGCTGATATGAAGAGACAATTCTTGGAGGAATTTGGTGATCATAATGACCCATCTTTCATTATTCATGAAGTTACTAGTGTGAAAAAGGGATTAAACAAACTAGTGATTGAGTTTAACAAAATATTTTACAAATTATTTCACAAAATCACTCCATACATGAGGCTTGCAAATGAATGTTACTTGGTTTCCTATATTGATTTTTTTGATTGCAAGACCAATTAGGTGATCAGATCAAGAGGACCAAGGAATTTACAAGATTATTTCAAGATTTTCCTAACAACTGAGAACAATAGAAAAGCTGCTATAAAGGTTGGAAAAAGAAATGATATAAAATTGCATAACCCCCAGACAAATAAACAAGTCAAGGAAGAAGATAGATTGGATAAAGAATTAAATATGTTACAGGAATTATCATTAAAAGTGGGGAAGGGTGACAAACCTAAAAATGACAATTCCTCTTTTCATAGGCTTAGACTTCATACATGCCCTATAATACATGATGGAAGGATGGTATACCAAAAGTACCAAAATAGAATATGGATACATCAGACCCTTTAAAAAAACATAGAACCAATATGGTTAATGAAGGCCCTTGGTGTATGGCATGCAATTTTTCCCACTAACCTTCATAGTGTGTAGTAGCACAAAGCTTGGAAAGAGAGTTGTCAGAGAAAAAAAAGTTTAATCAAGATAGAATTGTTAATGCTTTGTTTTTCCATACATATGGAGCACCAGATGATTCTGATTCTTCAGAGGATGGACACAAAATTAATGTAGATGTACAAATATATACTCAGAAAAATGAGGATTTGTAAGATGATGGTATGACATGGGAAGGGGAATATTTTTTAACTAAGGAAGAAAAAAGGGCCCTTATAGTGGAAACATTAGCTCAGGCTAGAAGAAATTATCATTTGAGAAACAAGAAAATTAACACTGAACCAAAGAAACCTATGGAAATATTAAAGAGAGGTCAACGATCGAAAGTGATAAGTAAGGATGCCATTGTTTTAAGACCCATGGACAGTAAAAAATAGGATGGAAACAAGTATGATAAAATGGCCAAAAACTTGAATAAAGATGAAGAGACAAACTAATCAACGGGTATGCCTTTATTTGGCTTCAGTATCACTCATGCTTTTTCACAAATGAAAGTGTCAATCTCATTACTAGAAATGATGAAATTCCCCCAGTATAAGTAGAGTGTGATGAAATTGATTAGTAATGTTACTGAGGAAATAAAGGGGCAGATACTAATGTGAATGATCATGCAATCCCAAAGGCTTATATTGGTATAACACTAACTAAACACCCTGCTAAAGAGGACCCATTTTATATGACCCTTTTGGTAAATAATAAATTTCTAAAAAATTACATTATTGATTCTGGGGCAACCATCAATATTATGCCACAAGAGGTGATGAAAGAACTGGACTTGGAAGTTGATACTATATATGGTCAATGTTATTCTATGGATAACAGATTAGTTCATGTAGTAGTTTTGATGAAAGATGTAGAGTTTAAGATTGATGAATATCCAGAAGCAACATACATAACTAATATAATTGTTGTTGATGTCCCCCCAAACTATGGTATGCTCCTATCTAGGCAGTGGAAAAGAATGGTTGGAGGGACTATATAGCTTGACTAATATTATGCTACTATCCCAGTAAATGGAAAGAAAATTAGGGTAAATAGAGAACCTAGATCCTCATATATGAATGATAGTATGGATCCAAAGATGATGATCTATTTTTGTCATTGTGATATGACAATTTTAGTGTTCAGATTTCCCAACCTGAGATCATTTCTACTGATCCAATCAAGATTCAAATTAAGAAGACTAAATGGAAAATATGGAGGATGTTTTTGATAGAGCTTGCAGCAAGGAGTGGAATGGAGAAGGAGTTGTATTTATTTCTCCTACTTGTAAAATATTCAAATATCCCTTTTTGCTTACTTTTTGTTGCACAAACATTGCGGTGGAGTATGCAACATTATTGTTAGGAATGAACATTGTTGGGAAGCACAAGATAAAATGTCTTAGTGTGTTTGGGGATTAATAATTGATTATATCACAAATCAGATCAAAATATGCTACTAGAAATGCAAGACTGAAGCAGTATAGAAATGAGGTTTGGGATACAGTTGAATATTTTGATGCCTTTTCTATTGATTGGATATAAAGATCATAGAACATTATGGCTGATTTTCTTGCAAATATAGAACTTAAAATTGATGATGCCACCCTGGAAGGCATATCAGAGATAGAAGTAAAAATGAGACCCCAATCCCTAATAATATCTGGAATTGGCAATTTTTTGAAGATGACTGAGACTTACTAAAATTTCTACAATGTGAAGATAAATATCAAAATTAGGAAATAGATTGTAATGCTTATATAGAGGTTGAGGATGGAAAATAAAATTTATTTGGCAAAGTGATGTATGACTCAAAAAAAAAATCCCAAGAGGTTTGGTTTCCCTTGTGAGAGAATTTGACAAGGATGATAAGATAAACAAAAAATTGACTCCCAATGTTGAGGGCGAAGTGGAAAAAATAAATTTAAGTTCAGACAATTCTCCAAGGGAGGTATTTATCGGTAAAATATTAGATCCAAAAATGAGGTCATAATTAATAGAACTTCTAATGAATTGAAGGCAAGCAAAGAAGATATTTTTTAGCATGAAGTACCTCGTAAGCCAGACACCAAGCCTTTCCACCAAAGACAACACCCTGTTAACCCAACATTGGTCCCTAAGATTAAAGAAATTGATAAGCTTAGTGATGGAGGAATTATCAATCCTATTAGGCACTCCACTTGGGTGTCAAATTTGGTACCAGTCAGGAAAAAGAATGCTGATATCAGATTGTATGTTGATTTTAGGAACATTAATATGTCCTCTCTTAAAGGTGTATGGAGGATTTTTTGCACAAGGTGACAGGAAATGAGTCATTATCTATGATGGATGGTTTTTTTGGGTACAACCAGATTAAAGTAAAAGAAAGTGAGCAGTTCAAAACAACCTTCACTATTCTTTGGGGTACCTATGTTTATCTAAGGATGCCTTTCAGATTGAAAAATGTAGGGGCCACTTTCCAAAGGGTAATGGATGTAGCATTTGAGGATTTAATAAATGTAATCATCATAGTGTACCAAGATGATCTCACTGCATATTCTAAGAAGGAAGAAATCCATTGTAACCACTTGGAACAAACCTTCATGAGGGCTTTAGAATATGGCATATCACTCAATCCAAAGAAATGTCACTTTGGGGTTACTGAGGGAAATATATTGGGGCATATTGTATCAAAGGAGATCATAAGAATTAATCTAGAAAGAATAGAAACCATTGATAAAATTCCTATTCCAAAAATGGTCAAAGCAATTTAATCATTTTTTGGGCATATCAATTTTATAAGAAGGTTTGTATCAAACTTTGCTAAAATTGTTAAACCTATTTCAAATCTGTTGAAGAAGGGTGCAAGCCTTAATTGGAATGAAGAAGCTATTGATGCATTTGTGAATATTAAAAGAACAATTAAAGAATCTCCTATCCTCAGATCTCTAGATTTTACAAAGCCTTTTTTATATTTTCTCTTTTGCTTTATATCATGGTATTACAACAATCATGCTACAAAATAATAATGAAGGACATGAGCAGCCCATCTTGTTCTTTAGAAAAAAATTGCAAGATGCAGAAATCATATGTGATATAATAGAAAAGTAGGCCTATGAATTGGTTAAAGATGTGAAATCTTTTAGGCCTTACTTGGTAGGGGTTGAAGTGACTGCATATGTCCTAAATGTTGTTGTCAAAGATATCTTTCGACAATATGAGGTGACTAGAAAAAGATGCAGATGGATAAATCATGTCCAAGAATTCAATATTAACATCCAAATTACCAAACTTTTGAAAGGGAAAGGATTGGAAAAACTTATGGCAGAATCCAATTTTGAGGTAGCACAAGTCAATTGTGTAAATCAGGAAGAAATGGTTACCAGTATTTAAAGAACCCCATGGTATAAAGATATAGTATATTTCTTGAATTATATGGAGTGTCTAACCGAGCTGAATGATAATAAAAAAAGGTCATTGAAGTTGTAGGCCTCCAAGGATGTTATGATCCAAGGTGATTTGTATTGGAGAAATTTTGAGGGCATTTTTCTTTTTTGTTTGGATCAATATCAGGCTGAAAAGGTCTTAAAGGAAATGTATGATGGTGTATGTGGAGGAAAATTTTCATCCACGACAACCACTCATAATATTTTGGTGGTAGGGTATTATTGGTCATCCCTGTTTCAAGATAGTTTCAAATATGTCCAAAAATGTGAAGCTTGTAAAATATTTACTAGTAAATTAAAACATCAAGAAGCATTGCCACTCAGGCCTATGCAAATTGAAGAACCTTTTTCTATGTGGGGTTTAGATTTTATTGCTGAAATCCATGAAAAGTCTAGCGGAGGTCACTCATGGATCTTGGTGGCTACATATTATTTCACTAATGGGTTGAGGCTGTACCTATAAGAAATTCAAACAACAAGACTATGATAAATTTATTGAGGGACAACATCTTGACAAGATTTGAGGTGCCATTTAGGTTAATCATTGATAATGAAATGTGTTTTAGGTCCAAAGAATTGATAGAATTTTGTGAGAACCATGGAGGCACTATATTTTATGCTTCTCCTTATCACCCTGAAGGGAATGGACAAGCTAGATCAGGCAACAATAAATTGCTAAAAATCATCAAGAGAGTAGTTTCTAATAATGAAAGTTCATGGGATTCAAAATTTCAGCTAGTTGTATGGGCTAGCAAGATTACTATGAAAAGGTTTACTAGCTACTCTCCTTTTGAACTTGTGTATGGAAAAAAGCAAGGTTTCCCTTGAATAACTTATTACTAGTAAACAAGTTCCTGATTGATGAAAATATTGAAGATATAAATTTTATGGAGGATAGGTTGGAGAAATTAGTAGAATGAGGGAAAAAGGAGGGCTTAGAAACATAGTGAAAAGATCTAGAAACATTATAAAAATCTTCACAATATAACTGATATGGATGGGAAAATCAAGCAAGGAGAATGGGTTCTCAAGAGAATGCAAAGGATCAAGATAAAGGGAAACATGAGAATTTTGATCCTCTATGGGATGGTCCATATATAATTAGTGAAAAGGATGGTAAATATTATTATTATTTGGAGAAAATTTCAAAAGAGATTTAGGAGCTACCTGTTCATGCCCAGTTGCTTAAACATTTTTTCAATTAATTAAAAATATCTTCAATTTTGTACCATAGTTTCTTTCAAGTTTTAGTTTTGTTGATTTTTTTGTGTTGTAAAGCTTCAACAGGGTCTACTCATCCAGAGAAGTCATGGATTCTTGAAGGCATTCAAATGAAACACCTTCTCCCTAGAAAGAGCCACTAGTGGGACCATGAAAAAACATTTCATTTCCCTCAATGTTCCTAAAAAATATTATTTCAAAATAAAATAGTTATAAATTTTCACTATTTCTCATAGTCACATCGGAAGATATTATGAAATTAGCGACATGTGCTATTTCTCTATAAGAAAAAGTTGATGTATCCAAAATAGGGGCAAGCATTATTTCACTATCGAATAAAAGGTAAGTTTGTGATAAATAAAAAAGATAGGGTTTCACATTTTGAAGTTCCTAGGTAGTACAAAATAACAACACATTAATTATATCAGCTAGACAAGGTGGCAGATAGTAAAGACAGTCATTTTACATGAAGGAATTGTCATTTTGAAGTAGGAGTTGTTAATGTGAGCATCAGTGCAAGACAACATTCAAAAAATATTTCAAGAAAGATGGTTTATTGGTGCATGGAGGGTTGCAAGATAGTTGTTGAAGCTGTAGATAATCAGTGAGTTGAATTTTCTCTTTGTCTCATTTTGATTTATTTTAAAATGTATTCATGCCTAGGAAGAAGAAGAAAATGGTTGTAGGAGACAAAATCATCCATCCTCCACAACACACCCTACTAAAGTTTTTTTTGTAGTCTCAAGACATTGGTTCCAAGAGTATGCTTGGTGATAGTAAGAGGATCGATGGTGATGCTAATATACCTATGCATGGTAGGGCATTTTTTTGGTCTTTCTATACCAAAAGGGATAAGAAGATTCTAGTTTGTAACCACTGGCATTTCAACATAGTTAAGCTCATAATGCCTAATGTATTTTTGGATACTGAGCTAATTGATGCTTTGGTGAAGAATTATAGATTTGAATCTAGAACTGTGAGAAAGGCTGACAGTACCCCTCTATTATGTATAAATAAATAAATGATCCAACAATGTTTTAGGCTTAATAGTTAGGTGATTTCTAGAATTGATAGGGATGGATTCCAGACAAAATATGAACGCCTGATAGAAAGTATTTTTTTAAGAGAACTTTCCTTCTTTATTAATAGGGAGTACTAGAATCAAGTAGCCAAGGCGCAGGGTAAAGCCCCACTCTCCTATAACTAAATTCATGTGGTTTTTTCAAAGAACCGATTAGGCTTGGGGAAAAGTGTTGGGTGAAGACCACAAGGATAAAATGCTAGTATATATGATGCACTTGTGCATGAAAACCCAGGATGCCCATTTGTCTCATGAATATGACATAACTGCGGAATTGGAAAGACTTTTGAACAAGCAATTTCTTGAATGGAAGAGTCAGAGTGTATTCAAACACTATTCTTTAATATGTAACATGCTCCTATTTCAAAATAATAGTAATTTCAAAAATTCTTTGAAATTTACCACTGTAGATAGTCATGGAAATATACTTCTTCTGCAATTGTAGTGCAGAGTATGGGATACACATAGTAAAGATGTTTATTATGCCATGTTTCATGATAGATTCACAATATGGATTCTTAGGGCATTGGAAGAATAAGTAGTAAGGATCCCTACTTATATTAGGGAAATTTTGTGACCCATGGAAACCAAACCAGATGAAAGCTTCACCCACAATTTTGCTGATTGGATTTGCAGAGGTTATTTCACAATATTCAGAGTGTTAGAATAATAAGCAGAAAAATGCAAATATTAATGCACAGAAGAGAACACAAAGACACAGAGATTTAATGTGGTTCACCCAATCCCTGGGCTATGTCCACCAACAACGAGTCCAATATCTTTATTATTATCTAGTAATTACAATCTCAAACCTACAACTCAATACCGTCACAGGAAGCTACGAAAATCCCTCATACATTGAAATCTCAAAACCCTAAGCCCTTTTCACAAGCATATTTGACCTAACCTAATTAGGAAAAAAATTACTCTGACTAATAGAAAATCAATGGTCAAAATGTGAATAAAGAAAAAAGATAGGGTTTCACATTTCGAAGTTCCTTGACCCTGAGCTTGGGGCCGATAAAGATATGTCTGTGGGGAAACTGTGCTAAAAGAAACTGAGTCTGATTAGGCTCCACATACATAACACAGAGTATATGTGTGTAGACAAGAACCTCATAAATTGTTAGTATGTGTACCAGAAAGAATTTCATTCCTAGAATTTATGTGGAAATTATTATGGTTGGAGAAGGATCTCATTTCTCCAAGAAGGAATGATAGTTTCTTTCCTAATATTATCATATTTTGTGGTTTTACTATAGGTGCATGCACTTTGGAGTAGGTGCGGGAATACTTTAAATCATATTATATGGAGAGTGGAAAGGATTAAAATTATGATCCGGAGGGTCATAACAAGTCTTGGGTAAAAGAGTACACCAATTATTTTTATGTGGAAGAGGATGTGACAAGAAACTTAGAGGATCATTCAAAAATTATGCAAAGACTCATTAGGGTGAAGACTCTTGTAGAGTTGGAGAAAGAGAGAGTGTTGAACGACTTGCCGAGATTCCATGATGAGGAAACATATGAGATCCTCAGATGGGATTTATGTATTAGGGATTTTGATAAGTTTAAAGGGAAAACTATTGCAATTGATGAAAAAAATCCTAGGCTCCCTCCTAGGAAAATGATAAAGAAGTTAGTTATTAATGATTCAGATTCAGATTCACCTCCTACAAAAATACGTATGGGTAAAGAGCCACCTCATGTGTGAGACCTACATTAGACTATTATAGTTTTACTATTTTGTTCTCATGCTTTCAGTAGTTTATACTTGACATACTTTGACATTCAGCGAGACTTTTCATACTTTTGAGGATCGGTGGAATCCTGTGTTATATATTCAGCACCTGATTTTGTAATCAGGGTACTTTTGATATGTTTATGTTCTGATTTAGTTTCAGCTTATGATGATATTTTATATGGATCTAAATGTATAAATGTAATATAATGGAAATGGTTTAGGAAACCGATGTTAGGATATTTCAGTTCTAAATGCAATGTGGTTTATATGCTTACATATATTATTGACGTTATGTTATGATTCATATCATGTTGTGTTGGATCTACTGATGTGTGCATTGAGTGTGCAGGAAGAGTTGACCATGGAACTAAATCGGGGACCCAGTACTGGAACCTATGTATATACATGTGCTTACCAAGGTCCTGTCTATATAAAGAGACATGGACCTCGTTGTTATGTGTTTATTTCATGAATGTGGTTTGCATTTATGTTATTAATTTAGTAAATGTTCATGTTATCAAGTCATGTCTAATGTTTTAAATTAATGTGCCAAATTTGGCAAGTGTTGTAATTTATTATGGACATGGCTAGTAAAGGGAAACCAAGGTAAGTC
>MU223583.1:721142-751859 GCA_018584345.1 Thuja plicata
TTTGAACTCAGAATGTTCTAATTTTCCAGGTGAAGGTTCATCTTAGTCATATAAGAATGCCAGTTGAATTTCATTGCCAGATCATCTGTATTGGCAAAGTTATTAAGGATTTACTGTTGAGATTTTACGGTGCAAAATCTTTGAGCTCAATTTTCAGGACCTTAGAGGCTTCGGATCGAGGTCGAACCCCCAGTTGACTGGCTCTTCGCGAGTCAGGCACTATAGATCGCGATCTCCCCTTTCTGAAAAGTGGTTATAATAGCCAAACGGAGCTACGGTTCAAAAGTTATGGCTTCTAGAATTTGGGCTACCTAATCTCATGTTTTGTAAATATTTAAAGCCGACCCTTTTGTAATAAAAGTGAAAAATAATTAAATGCTAAGGGTAGTCGGCCTTAATGGCTAGATTTCTGGAACCTTCCCGGGCGGTGGAAATTGCCTATATAAAGAAGGCCCGTAGTGTTGTCTAGGGCAATTCTGGGTAGATCTGGGTAATAATTCGAAGCTTTGTCCTACAGAATATTGTAAAGGGAATGCCCATGAGGCTTTGCATATTGTAATTCTGAAAGTTTGTAATTCCACCTTTGTGGAGATAATAAGAAGCCCATTTTTCTGTTCTTGCAAATTGTTGTTGCTTCTCTATTTTTGTTGTGTGTTTGTGGCATTAAGGGGAGCACCCTTCATCACATACATGTCATCAAAATCACTAGAATGAATATCATTGTTAGCATAAAGAAAATCATCATCAAGGGTATCTTCTTGATCTATATTAATTGTAATAGAATCCAAGATACAAATAGAAGTGTCATGTTTGTTCTTTTTTAATTTGTTTAACTTAACTTCCTCCATTGGCTAAGGCATGGGTTTTTCAAAGGGAAGAAAAAATTGAGGAGGTGTATGAGGTGAAGTAATGTTTTGAGAAGCACATTGATGGGCTCTAGCAATACGCTTTTGACAATGATCATGAGTATGATGATTACATTTGGTCTTGACAAAAATATGAGGTGGGATATGATCAATCAACATCAGTATCTTTTCTTCTTTGGGAGGAAGAGTTGACGGAACCACACTATGTTGAGATATGGGTTGAGAGGTATGTGTATAAGAAATAGGAAGAGGAGGTATTGGTGGTGTAGGAAGAAGTCTATTTCTAGGGAAAACATATGGAACATCCTTAGGTTTGTTAAGTTCACAAATATTTTGAATCTTGGAGGCTTGGTATGATATAAAGAGATGGTCACGATGGGTTTTAGTTGGTAGATGCATTGAAGGCTAAAACAAATCAAGATCAGCTATGTCACGAGGCATAAAATGCTGATAAAGTCTATAGTTAATAGTCATTATTTCTCCATTATGAGGAAATTTAACACATTTATTAATAGGAGAATCCATAATGAACATGGAGGTAGGCTAAGGAAGACCAAGTTTGACTTGAAATTGATCAGAAGTTGGAATGATAGTGAAGGTAACATCTAAATTTTTACCACCAAATTCAAGAGGTAATGAAATGGAACCATGGGTAGGATAAAGGAAACTATTTCAATTTTTAACTCTAACATGATATTTATCATAAAAAATATTTTTGAAATTATTTACTATAAAGATGTTATTCAGTTATCACACTCACAATGCAAGTGGGATCAACAAGGGTGCTACATCTAGGAAGGATATTAACCTTTACAACAATATAGGGAGGAACATTAGGTATTTTAATTGTCTCAGTAGGTTCAAAGGTAATGCAAGGATGAGAGGAAGGCTTAGGTTTGAATTTCTAAACTCTGTTAACAACATGATTGACTTCATTAAGTAAATGCACTGGGAATAAGAAGGTTGATCAATGGTATTAGTTGAATGAGATGACAAAGGATTGCTGTAAATTTGCAAGTTTTGGTTGGGAGGTGCCACCAATTTGTTTCCTTAATCATGGTCACCATCAACATATATAGCCTTAGAGGTAATAAGGTCTTGGATAACACACTTCAAGCAGAAAAACTTTTCAATAACATGTCTAGGATGATAGTGATATTGGTAAAAATCTTTGGGATCAAAGTATTTGAATTGAGGTTTAGAGGCATCAATTGGTTTGATAGGAGGAAGTGTTAACACATTAGAATTAATTAACTTCAACATCACATTATGCAAAGATTCATAAAGCTGAGTATAATTATGAGAAGGTTTAAAAATAGATGACAAAGGAGCCACATGTTAGGATGCTTCTTTCACTTGTTCATCAAAATTGTTGGATGATTTGTTGATCTTGATGTAGTTGTTTGATTTCTGAAACTTGTTGAAATTGGATGCAACATCCCTCTTATCAATAGGAATAGGAGCCATTGGATTGATTCTCTCAAATGGACTCACATATAGTTGATAATAATGAAGCACTTCACACAATTGTAGAAATTAAGAGAATTTAGAAAGAAGTATTTTATCTCTAATGTTACTTTGTAAATTAGCAGTAAATATGTGTTGCACATCAATATCAGTCACATGATAATAAATTTGAGCATGAAAATTCTTAAATATACTAATGAAATCACTAAATTTTTCTTTAACACCTTTCTTAAAATGAATTAAATCATTTAGGGAGAGTTTAGGACCAATATTGTTTTTAAATTGTTCAATGAAAGCATTAGCAATCTTTTGGAAGGAATCAATTGAATAAGGAGGCAAGGAACAATACCATTGCAAGGCTTTGTCTCAATAGTTTATAGTAAAAAACTTTTCCATGAACCTATGGCCATGAGAGAAATCACTACACAAGGTTAGGACATTTTTGACACGAGTCACATGATCACCCTTACCAATATAAGTCTCAAGATGAGGAATCTTCATATATCATTAAATAACAAAATAGATAATATCCAAAGACAAAGGAATAAAAATGTCACACATGGGAATGTTAAATGTGGATTGAGTCATGGAAGCAATTTTTTTTTTGCAAAGAAGACACAATTTAAGAAAAGATATTAATGGTAGAATTGGTAGAAAGGATGGTAGGAGGAGAGAAATGAGAAATGTTAGGAGCATTGTTGTAAATTGAAGGAATGGTTGAATATTAAAGGAAAACACTATGATATGTAGGTATGGAAGAAGGAAATGAAACACATGATACACTTGAAGGAATAGAAGGAGAAATAGGATTATGAAGAATCACATGTGTAGGATTGAAAGTTTGAATTGAAATTGTCATGATAGGTGAAGCGCAAGTAGAGACACTAGGGATGGAAGTAGAGATAGGAAAGGAGGTCTCACCACTTGTAGTATGTAGAGTATAGTCTAGCTCTTGAGCACAATCCTTAATGGGTTTGATAATGGAATCAATAAGATGAGAAATTATACACAAGAGGTTAACACCATGTTCATCGTTGTGAATAAGTTTCCTTAATCTTTCTACAATGGAAAGAGCTTCACGATTACTATTTTCATGACCTTGCCAATGTTCAGACTTCTCAAATTAATGGTAAAGTTTTTGGAATTTATTAGAAGGAAACCTTAATTCTTATTCTTCATCATGTGAAGAATGAGAAGAGTTATTCTCCATGATAGGATTGGGATCACCAAGATGCATGTTGGTCTCTTCCAGATTCCTAGGAATTGAGAGTTCAGGGTCAAAGGAACCCAAAAGTCTATGACTTCTCCTAACCATAATGCTATAGGTTGGACTCAAAGTGATTAAGCTCATGAAAAAGGTAATGAAGGGAAAGAGAGATATATTGTAATTTGAAAGAAATATGCACTCCGAGAAAATTTAGCTATCAAATTTAGGTATCAAAGTATAATGTAATATAAATTTTGATTAGAAAATTGCATACAAAGAAACAATAATAAAATATCATGCATATAAAATATATCTAAATGCAAAGAAGGGGAATCTAACACAAAAAGTGGAATGGAAATGAAGTAAGTTAGGTTCACCAAAATATAACATAGGAAATAGTGAACCTCTTATGATATGATATGTGGGTAGATGGTTCACCAAATAAAAAATGGGATATGAGAGGGATACCCTATGTTACATTAGGAACACCCAAAAAAGGATTCACCCACAAACCTAAACTAGATTAACAAAGCCCAAATAAGATGAAGCGATGCTAATGCTAGATCTAGATTTGAAGATGGAGTTTGGGGATTGAATTTATTTTATGTTAACATGCATATGATATGAAATACTATGAGAGAAATTCAAAATATATTAAATGAAATCATCACTAACTAAATATGATATCAAATTTGATGTATAAAAGGAAATGCAAGATGAAAAGAAGAAGAATGAACTCACCTTGAAAGCTAGGAGAGGAGGAAAAAACTTAAAATCTAGAAATGACCATTGTAGACCTCCTAGAATAAGGAAGTCATCTGGATCTGGGACCTTGATACCTGTATCTTATGACTATGAAATTTTTAGATCCTTTGGACAATGCCAACTCAAGTCGACCTAGTCCCTTAAATTATGTTGATGACAATTACTCAATTGTGTATTGTCATTTATGTTTACACAAGTATAGTGATGCTTACACAAATGTCTAATCCTATCCAAGTACAGTCACTGTCTACCAAGCTCTCTTGGGAATTGAAGATGACCTAAGTGATTTTTAGCTCTAACCGAGTTTACTTAGGCATTACAGTGTTTGTCGGACATTGAAGGATTTCAGTGTTGACCGAGTTAAGCAGTTAGTGTCATTCGACTAACAACAATTTATATTTTATGGATAATTGATTGTATGAAGCTGAAAAACATGAGTTTTATTATTTATTTGAAAGGATATTAAGGCCTACTTGACAAGGCTTATCATATATATATATATATATATAAGGTCAAGTTTTGATGAAAGAATGAGATTGTGTGTGGAAGTGTGTGTGGAGATCTATGTTTTGTGATATGAAGAGTGAAGGTGAAATTAGATGGAATTCTGATTGAATACAAAACATATAGGGCTACAACAGAATATCTGATCAGTAAGGATCGAGTAATCAAGATAGAGAAGATACCTAAATCAGCAAAGATAGTTGCTTATCAAACATGTCAATCCATTGTTACTCTCTAAAAATTGTAGCAGTGATAAAAACCTCTTAACAGAATAGACTTAACAGTCTTTTGTAAATCCTCTCACAAGGTGACATTTCTACATTGAATTGTTTGAAGACCTCTAACAAGGCCACTCCTTACAGGGTGATTAAATCCTCTAACAGGGTCACACCTAACATTGTGTTATTGTAATCTTTAACAAGGTTGGCTCCTAACAGGGCTCACTTTAGAAGAGTGAAAAAAAGTGACTAGTTGCTATTGGTGGTTTTTCCCATATTGGATTTCCATGTTAAATCTTGTTATTATCGATGTACATTTCATTTTATTTATGGTTTATATTTTTTCAATAAATTACTAAAGGATAATCACAATTAATATCTTAAGATTTTCTATGTTAACCAAGTGACAGTTAAATATCTATGTTAGCTGAGCAACAACGTTAAATTTTTTTAAGACATTTAAGGGACTTGGATTTCTTTTTGTGGTAACTAATTCACCCCTCCACTCTTAGTTACTCAACTCATTTCCAATAATTGGCATCAGAGCACCAAGTTCTTACAGGGAAGGTTTAAATGCCTAAGCTAAAGATTAGAGATGTCTTATAGAAGGGAGATCCCCAAGATCAACAAGGAAAACTTTGCTGCATGGAAACATTTGATGTGGCTACATCTATCTACTATTAGAGATACTGGTTTGCATTTCCTAGATCACAAGTATGTGAAACCACCGAGACCTATGTGTGTGGATCAGATGGTGTAAATGAAGCATCATAACATAATGATGATTGATATAACCTCTACACTCAACTATTCCAAATTTTATGAAGTCAAGGATTGCCCTACTACCTTTGATATTTGGAACAAACTACATGATATTTATGGAGGAGATGTAAATGTAAAGAGAGCCAAAGAAAAAAGTCTCAGAGATCATTTTGATATGATGAAAATGAAATAAGGAGAAAACATTACAAAGTAAAATGAAAGAATCAAGAAAAGTGTTAGTGCAATCAGAGTTCCTAGTGGAACAATTAAAGACAAAAAAATAGTCAGCAAGGTATTGAGAACTTTACTTCCTATCTATGCAATTAGGGTTTCATCTATTCAAGAAATGAGATGTAGTAATGACACAACTCTAGATGGATTGATTGGAAGATTATCAGCTTTTGAGTTGGATAGTTTTGACAATTATTCTCCTAATCCTAGAAATCTTGAGTCAATATTCAAAGCTAAATTAAACCTTGGAAAGATGAAAGGAAAATAGATTAACAGTGATAGTGATGATGATTCTGATGATGAAGATCTGGAAATCATTGAAGCATTACTTGCAAGGAGAGATGAAAAAGGAAAAAGGACAATACAAAGGAAGACTACCATTGATTTACTTTTCATGTGATGAGGTTGGTCACATTGCTTCTAAGTGTCTGAACAAGGAAGACAAAAGTGAGAAAAAGTTCAACAAGTACAAAAGCAAGAAATATTTCAAAAGCTACAAAAGCTACAAGGACAAATGTAAGAAATATTGTTATATTGCTAAAGATTTTGATAGTGATGAAGATGAAGATGAAATGGTTTACATTTATATTAAGGATGAGTCAGATAGTGAAGATAATGAAAAGACTGCACTATACTCTCATATTAGTAAGAATGACACCTAGATAATTGATAGTGGTTGTTCTCACCACATGACTGGTGATAAAACCAAATTTAAACATCTTGAGCACTATGATGGAAGGAGTGTTAGTTTTGGGTATGATGAACCTTGCTATGTGAAAGGTAAAGGTTTTATTTCTCTTACTGAAGGAATAAAGTGTGATAATGCTTATTGGGTTGAAGGAATAAGGTGTAATCTACTAAGTGTAGCATAACTAAATAACATTAGTTTCAAGGTAGAATTCATGAATGGTAAGGCCAAGCTCCTGGATGGTAGAGTAAACCTAGTTGGAACTAGCAGGCAAACAAAAGGTAATCTATTTTATCTTGATCTCAATGAATGTTCATCTTTTATTGCATAGGTAGAAGAAAGTTGGTTATGGCATAAAAGGTTGTGTCATGTGAATTTTGACAACCTGGTCAACATAAGTAAGAACATAAGAGTAAGAGGTATTCCTATTTTGAAGAAACCTGAACTAGAACTATGAAAACAATGTCAAATTAGGAAAATGAGGAAAACAAGATTCAATAGAAAGTACTACTGTTGGGACTAAAAAATGCGGTAAGGGTTTTTGAAGTACCATGTTAAAAATTTGCAATTTGAAGCCCTCTAAGTGTTTTTTGAGCCTATTTGCCCTGATGAGATTCTAAGGTCTACCATGCATGTCAAGTACTCATCACCTTTGTTTTGAAATTTGAAGACATCCCAGGTCGTTGATTTTGAGTTTTAAGTTGTTTCGTGATGTCTTGTTTTGAGCACTTGTCCAAATCTGGATTTCTGCCTAAGTGTCAATTTGATGTAATGGGCCCAGTTTGCATTTGAATAACTTGCGTTTAATTGAGTTTCATGGGTCACCATTTTGGGAATGTTGAGCATGTATATCAGAGAGCCTATGTTTCAAAACTCAATCCATTTCAAGTCCGTTGGATAGGTTTTTTGATCCCTCAAAGTTGGTCTTCCAGAGATATCGTGTTTCTTTTTTTTGCCCAGAATTCTGAGTAGCCCTGTTTGACCAATTGTAACTTTTGACCTTATGACATAATTGAAAAAGTTCCTTTTGGACTCCATTACAGAGTTCAAATACTTCTTGAGTCTCCGTCTTCAAGTTACGGAAAGTCCATTTGGTCAGTTTGCTAAGCCCATTCCATTTGCATTTTCTATCAGTGTGCCAAATTGTCAAATGCAGATTTTTGAATGACCTAATTTAAGGTCTTACAAGTTCACACCCAGTTGAATGAAATGGATAATTGAAAGCTCCCTTGTATTTTAGGCATGGGAATATGCTACCATGAATATTTTTAGGTCATGATGAATTCGTTTGGGTAGTTTTCCAATCTGATTCTGTTTGCAGTTTCTAACATATTAATGCAGATCAATTACACAATTTGGTTAGAGGACCTATTCGTGTTATTATAAGAAAAATATTGTGATTGGTCACATCAGGGAAATGGTTTCCATATATTGTAGACCAAATTTGCTTCAAGTTTGCAAGGTTTCAGGTCCTGAGGGTTTTGTTTACACACTTTTCAAGATTCTTTTTATTTGCAAAAATCGATATTCCTCATGTTTTCATTTTATGTAATTCCAAGTGGCTATCTTCAAGGATCTCCCAAATGTGACTAGTTGATCATCATGATTTGTCCTTATAGATTCATGCTCTCCATATCACATTTTTCCAATATCCAGAAGCTCGGATCTTTAGGAGGTTGTTTGACTTGTTTTCAAAGTCAAAACTAGATGTGCTTTACTGTTATTTGACAGGGTAATTTGCAGAATTGTTTTGAACAGGAAACTTGGGTGATTAAAATATTTTGACCTGTTTGGTTTCACCAAGGATCATTTTTCAGCATGGAATAATGTCAACCATGGAACATGTGTGCCCAGTGCCACATTCTGGTTACTTGATCTTGTCAATTTTTAAAGCCAGCCCCAAAGGCCAGATTCCATTAACGAGTTCATTTTGCAGAATTGTGAAAAATGGTTTTTAAAGTGATCTGCAGATTAGTGTTTTATTTTCTAAATTACATAGTTGATAAGGTTTGTTGTGTCATGGTTGAAAGTGGAAATCATCGAACCAACACCTCAGGGTCTATTTGTGAGATCTAGTACTCAGCTTGTGGGGCTGTCAAAGTTCATTATTATTTTAAAACCTCTATGTTTTAAATGATAATATTGCGAGTATATGAGATACTACAAATGACATGTCAAAAGAAATGTCTCATGGATAGCAACTTTGTAGAATGAAGTTATGAAAGGAATGACTACGCCAAGCATTCAGGAAGACATTTAGAGGCTGTTAAAAGGTTAAATAACATAGAGTGAAGCCAGCAAACAAGTAAAACACTACTTGCTAAGGAGGTTAGTGCAAATTTTTGTGGAAAGAGTTTGAAGTATTTTAAAATGAGAAAATGACAACCATGAAGAATGGATGCATTGATTTAGGTAAATGAGGGAAGTTTTTAAATAAAAAACAAACCAATGCATATCAATAGTATGGTGCGCATCAAACATTGGATGAAAATTTTAAAACTTACAAAACATTAACAAACCCAATGCGAGCATAGAAGCCCAGTACACCATCTTGGTGGAGGGCTGTTCAAAACTCTTTGAAACCATTGCTTGGAGCCTACACAATTTGTGAAGAGGCATTAAAAAACATTTAAAATCCATTGCAAATGTTACGCTGGAAATTGTTATGGTTGGTGTGCAGACATGGAGCCCAACATAGAGTTATTACCATTTCACAATTCAATGGCAGATGCAAAGAAGAGAGAACAAGAGGCCATTCTAACAGTGGGAGAAGGAAGAGTTTAAAAGCATATAATACAATATGCAAGATGTAGCTAAAAGTCATGCATAGCATGTGAAGGAGGTCAAACACTGAGGAATGTAGTGCACCATATGGAGGGGCAAATGAAGTGTTTTTAAAAAAAAAACTCTAGACTCCATAGACCGGAAGCTCACGCAGCATTGAGAGTCATTTTAAAAACATTGAAATCGACACTAGACAAATAAACAAGAGCCACACATCAAATAGAAAATTAATGAGGAATGTTGCGTGATCCAGCAAGTAGAGCCTGCGCTGAAGATGGTAAATCCCCGCGCAATGTAGTAAAGAGGAATTCTTAAAATTTTTATGCAAATGAAAATAAAATGCAATGCATACCTTGCACATGGTAATGGGGATTTCAAAACATTAAAATAAAAAGCACATAGGCTGTGTTAGTTTTGGAGGAGCCAGCACATAGTATTTGGGCATGTAAAAATAATTTAAAACTTTCAAACATGCAAATACAATGCAAATAAATAGCAGAAGCTACCAGCGCATCACATGGAGGAAAAAAATACCCAAACAAATGCATATTTTCCTAGTGTTAATGCATCTACCCAGCACAATTAATGAAGGAGGAGTTTTAAATAAATATTTGCATTTGCTGGGGAGCCAGTGATAGAGAACTGAAGAGTAAACTGCACAAGGCAAGTTTAAAACATTTCAATGCAATTTGAAATTAGCTGATGTAAGATAGCCAGGAATCTATGTAGGATACTAAAAACTGGTGTATTGCTAAAGACAAGGCATGTGAAGTGCTGACATAGTGTCTCAAAGAAATGCATGGAGAGAAGGAGCTCGTGCAATGATTGGAGAAGGGGCTTTGCAATCAAAAGCTTGTACAAGACAAATGCAAATAACTCAATGCAAACAATGTTGTGCACGAAAGAATGGACGGAGCTAGCGCATAAGGGGAAAGCTAAAAACATTGAAACTTAACAAAGCTTCAGTGCAAACAATGAATCTCGTAGATTGACTAGAGGAGAAGGCCATTTTTGGTACTCAGTATATGAATGGTATTAAAAATCTAAAATTGAAATTGTCCCAAATTGGTGGGGAAGTTGAGATTTTGAATGTTTATATACTAAAGCATATAGAAATAGATATGGAGTAAAGCAAAGGTGCTCTTAGAGACTGTGCAACCTAGAGGACTTACATGCGCCAGTGAGCCCCAGTATTTTGAAGCAAAAAGTAGAAGATGCTTTAAAAAACTCAAAAACTTAATCCCACATTCACTGTGGAATGGGACACATAGATGTTTAAATACAACAAGCCACAGGTAGTAATTTGAAGAAACAAGAGGATGCTATCCATGTGCGTAGGAGCTGAGGACTCGCCTTGAAAATTATTCCCAGAGGAAGAACACCCAAATTTTGGTGGGACCTGCAAGGCTGACATGGCAGATGAGTTGGCTTAATAGGCTGCAGGTTTGGGTATGAATCTCGAGGCAAGCAAGATCAACGAATGGCTTAATGGCTTAATGAGAAAGTTGCAAGGAGGATATGATTAAGCCATTAAGCCATTGGTCCATGTGGCACCTTAGACACATGGCACCCAGTGGACCAACGATCGAATCAGAGGATGCCACTTGGCACAGAGCAGGTGCCAAGTGGTGAAAATCCAGTGCAGTTCAGAGGCACCAATAAGAGATTGACACGTGGTGCCAAGTGGACACAAAAAACCAATCAAAGGGTGACACTTGGCACAATCTATTAAAATGTGCAGATTTAAATGATTTTTTAATTTGAATTTATTTCAACAAAGGAGTTAAAAGGTGTGAAAGTTCAAAAAAATCCTAGGGTTGACTTAATGGCTTAAAGGGAAGATGCTCAACATCTAACCATTAAGCCATTAAGCCTGAGTGACAAGTGGCAAGAGCTGGTCAAAAGGGATTAAAGTGAAATATTTAAATAAATTCATCCAAAAAAGGAGGGTTAAAGAACTTGCAAGCTCAAAAAGATCCTATGGTGGACTTAATGGCTTAAAGGGAAGATGCTCAACATCTAACCTATAAGCCATTAAGTCTGAATGAGACTTGGCAGTATGAGATGAATTTTGGGCAAATTGAAATATTAAAGTTAAATTTCATCTCATTTCAATAGTCCAACTATTGAAAAAGCAATTAATTCAAATTAAAAATATTTCAAACTGTTAAAAGAAATCGACACAGGAAGGCAAAGTTTGATTAATGTTTCAGAGGGCAATTTTTATCCAAAATATGGAGTATCATATATCATCGAAAAGTTCTTGGAATGAGGATTTTGATTTGGCAGACCATTTGAGTCCAGATCATATCAAATTCTTGTAATTGTAGTTAGAAGCAGTTGTAGATATTTCTGAGGAGCAGACAGGTGTCGGTGTAGGAGATGGTTTTTCCCTTTCTCCTATATCTGGTTTCTTCCCTGATTGTAAGAGGATGTTGAAAATTTATGTTGCTAGGCAGTATTCTGGATTTGGAGTCTTTTTTTTGTGTTCATGGTCTTGCAATGTACAGATCCAGATGAATTTCAATGAAGAAAGATGGAATCCTTGTTCAAATATCTGTCTGATGTCTTTGTATGCTTGGTGTTAATTCTTGTGTATTAATCTGTTAGACATGTTAATGCACCAGTTACAAGGTAGCTGTGGTCTTATTTTTTGAGTTTCTTTCAAGGAGAGATTAGATCTTGAATGAAAATTCTGATAGTTTAGGTTCAGCACATGAATTTGATGTCCAAATATTGAAATGAGAAGAATAGATGGTAAGGCATTTCATTCAGGTTCTTTGAGTTTGGAGTTGGGGTTTTCTGGGAATGCATGTCTATTTGACTCTGTTGCCCAATAGATAAGGCACTGGTCTTGATTTATCTGGTAGTTTTCTTTATCAAATCAATTATTCAAATCACTTTTAAATTTTTGTATTAGAGCTTGAATGTCTATGTCTTGCATTCTGTGAATGTAAGGGTACATGTTAGTTTCTTTAAAGAAGAAATCCATGGATTAGCCTGCCTGAGTTTAGAACTCAAAGAGAAGAAGGATTTCATCCTTGTCACATTGGCCATTTTCCTGGTTCTTAGAAAATCATGTAGGTGGGATCCTACATAAGATTGGTTGAGTTGAACTCCCACATCTTATAAGTATGAGAACTATCTACTATTTTTCATATTTGCATAAAGGATTTTAGTGAGAGAGTGTTTATATATGCAGATTCTATCTTGTTTTAGGTGCACCCACCTGAGTGTGTGGATCTCGAAGCAGAAGGAGGATCAAATCCTCATCAATTAGCCTTTTCCTTTCCCATCAGTTTGCTGGAAGAAGTAGATTTTTGCTGCTGGACAGAGATCCCCAAGTCTGGTTTGCACATTCTCTTTTAGAGTTGGAGGATACAAGAAAAAATGCTAACAACTACAATACAGAAGAATTCTTCGAATTGGTACATAGTGATTTATGTGGACCAATCGGAACAACAAGTTACACAAGTGAGAAGTATTACATTCTATTTGTTGATGACCACTCTAGAATAATGACTGTTATGTTTCTCAAAGAAAAATTAGAAGCTTTTCAGAAGTTCAAATGGTACCTAGCCAGAGTTGAAAAAGAAATAGGAAAGAAACTTAAATGCCTAAGATCTGACAGAGGAGGAGAATTTATTTATAATGAATTCAATAAATTCTGCAATGAAAGAGGAATCAAGAGACAAGTATTTTCCCTAGGTACACCACGACAAAATGGTATTGCAAAAAGAAGGAAAAAATTCATCATGGATTGTGCAAGAACCTTGATGATTGAAAAGGATGTTGCTACCAAATACTGGAAGGAAGCCATTAGCACTGTAATTCACACCTTGAACTAATTGTAACTGAAGAAAGGTACTGAGAAGACACCTTTTGAATTGTGGTATTGCTATAAACCACAAAAACTAAAGGTTGCAAAGTCAAGGATAAGAGGATCAACATTGACATGGTGGAAGTACCTGCAAGATGAAAGAGTTAGAATGGGTAAATAGCCTATAGCTAACTGGAAATCCATGGTGCCCAAAGTGAAAGAAGACTATCTACCAGAAGATTATGAAATACAACTTCATAGAAAAATACAAGGTCTAAGGAAAAAAGACTTGGATGTGGCCTCTTATACAGAGGATTTTTAGAAATTATGTCTCAGATCAAAGATTCAAGAAGAGGAACCTATTAAGGTAGCAAGATACTTGGGTGGTCTAAAATGGAACATTCAAGAAGAGATAAGCTTGTGGACTCTAATCATTGTTCAAAAGTGCCACCAATTAGCTCTTAAGGTGGAAGAAAGGAACAAGAAGAAAGGGGATTGTAATTTCAGAGGATGAGGTAGAAGTAGAGACCAAGGGGGTCATAGAGATGGTTATCAAGGCAAAGATAATGAACAAAGAAACCAGGAAGATCCCAAGTCGACAAAACATGGTAGTTAAAATACTCCAAGAAGGGGTTATACCAGGGGTAGAGGTACTCAAGGAGGCTCTAGTAGAGGAATAAGTTTAGGCAGAAGAAACTCATACTTTTAAAGTATGAAATGTTATAATTGTGGTCAATTGGGTTACCCAACCTATAGATGCCCTGATAAACCTACTTCATCAAGAAATGGTAAAAGTATTGCATATGCTCATGAAGACACAAAAAGTATCAATACACCTGAGGTTGATCACATTGAGTGAGAGATGGGATAAAATTTGAGGTTCATAAGAGTTCTGATTTGGCAACCAGTCAAGGATGAACCCAAGCATAGGAGAGTTTTGTTTAGAGTTAGTTGTAAAATTCTTGGCAAAGTTTGCAAAGTTATTATGGATTCAAGCTCCATAGACAATATCATATTAGAGGAAGTTGTAAAAAACTTAAATTGGAAAAGATAACTCATTTCAATCCTTACAAAGTGACATGGTTGATCAAAGGGTAGAGTGTGTTGGTGAATGAGAGGACTTGGGTGGAGTTTTATAATGCAGGATATAAGGATAAATTGATTTGTTATGTGTTTCCTATAGATGCATGTCATATGCTATTGGGAAGGCCTTGGAAATATTATAGGGGTGTAGTGTATGATGGAAAATAGAATTCCATATCTTTCAAGAAAGACAATAGAAATTTCAAAATTCTGTCCTTGTTGGAAGAAGATGAGCCACAGCCCAAGACCCCTAGTGTCATGTTCTATAGTAGAAAAGAGTTCATTAAAACACTTAAAGTTGAAAGAAGTGAAGGGTATGTCATTTTTCTCAAGCCTAAGGAGGAAGAGAAGCCTAAAAAGGAACCTTTTCTATCAGAGATCCAAGAGTTACTTGTAAAGTATAAGGATATAGTCAGTGATGGTACACGTGCAACTTTACCTCCTAGAAGAGTGATAAGTCATCAAATTGAATTTGTACCTAGTGCATCATTGCCAAATAAAGTAGCCTATAAGCTTACTCTAGATCAGAACCTAGAAGTGGCTAGACAAGTGCAAGAGCTATTAGACCAAGGAATAATCAAGAAGAGCATCAGTCCATGTGCCATACCTATGGTCTTGGAATCCAAGATAGGTGGTAAGTGAATACTTTGCACTAACTCTAGGGATATTAATAGAATTACAATTAGATACAAATTTCCTATTCCTATTATTGAGGACTTGATGGACTATCTTGGAGGGGAAAATTGCTTCACTAAATTGGACCTCAAAAGTGGGTACCACCATATTAGGATCAAAGATGGGGATGAATGGATGACATCTTTTAAGACCACTGATGGTTTGTATGAGTGGAGATTTATTCCATTTGTCCTTTCAAATTCCCCTAGCACATTCATGAGGCTCATGAATGAAGTGCTTAAGGATTTCACATGGATATTTGTGGTAGTGTATTTATATGATATACTCATCTTCAGTAAGACATTAGAGGAACATTTGAGACATGTGAAGATGGTACTCAAAAGGTTGCAAAAGGAGAAGTTATCCATTAATATAGAGAAGTGTGAGTTCTTCAAGCAAGAGCTTGTGTATTTAGGGTTTGTTGTATCCCAAGGTTCATTTAAGATGGACCCAAGCAAGGTGGAAGCTATTCTAAATTGGCCTACACCAACCACAGGGACAAAGGTAAGGAGATTTTATGGGTTAGCTCAGTTTTGTAGAAAGTTTATAAGATAGTTTAGTGGTATTTGTGAACCAATGCTAGACACCATCAAGGGTGGTCTAAAGACAAATTGTAGATGGACCTTTGAAGTAGGAAAAGCATTTGAAAAGTTGAAGGAGCAAGTAGCAACACAACCTATCCTTAGACTCCCTAGTTTTGATAAAATATTTACTTTGGAGTTGATGCAAGTGGGATGGAAGTAAGGGGTGTGTTAAGTCAAGAAGGTAGGCTAGTAGCCTTCTTTAGTGAGAAGTTAAATGAAGCCAAGAATAAATATTCTTCTTATGAATTGGAGTTGTATGCCTTAGTTCATTCTCTTAGGAGGTGGTGACATTACTTTCTACCCAAAGAATTTTTATTTTTTACTAATAACCAACCCCTTAGCTATATAAATATACAAGAAAAGCCCGGTAATAGACACCTAAAGTGGATGGAATACCTTCAAGCATTCAGATTCACAATAAAGCACAAAAAAGGACAGTTGAACAAGGTTGTAGATGCACTAAGTCAGAGGATACTGACCATTCAGAAAGTTTAGTTGAAAATCATTGGCATAGAGAGTTTCAAAGACCTCTACAGGGATGATGAAGACTTTGGTAAAGCCTACAAGGTATGTTCTGATTTTTCAGTATCATTTTCACTCTAAGTTTTCTAATTTTACCTTGCAAAGTGAGTTGTTGTTTAAATGAATCTAATTGTGTGTTCCTAAGGGTTCAATGAGAGAAAATATCATTCAAGAGAAACATAATGGTAGCTTGAGTGGCCATTTTGGTATGAACAAAACCATGGAGTTAGTGCAAAGGTTTTACCATTGGCCAAAGTTGGTGAGAGATGTGAAAAATATGGTGAGCAATGTATAGTGTGCATGAAAGCAAAAGGAGGAGCTAACAATGCAGGTTTGTATCAACCCTTGCCGATCCTTAATAGACCATGGGAGTGTGCTAGCATGGATTTCATTGTAGGACTACCTAAGACAAAATATGGTCATGACAATATCTATGTTTTGGTAAATAGATTTAGAAAAATGGGTCATTTTATACCTTGTAGAACTACTCATGATGCTAGTAACATTGCACATTTTTTTTTAAGGAGATTCTAAGAAACCATGGACTACCCCTAAGCATTGTATCAGATAAGGATGTCAAGTTCATGAGCCATTTATGGACAACACTACAAAGCAGATTGGGTACTAACCTATCATTTGGTTCAGCTTACCACCCTCAGACTGATGGTCAAACTGAGATGGTTAGTAGAGTTCTTGGTAAATTTTTAAGGTCCCTAACTAAATAATATGGACAGACATGGGATGTGGTCATTCCCCTAGTGGAATATCCATATAATGATAGTGTGAACATGACAACAGGTAGAAGCCTATTTGAAGTTGTCTATGGGATGCACCCAAAGGGTGTATGTGAGCGTAGAGACCTTGGAGCCATGGATTATTGGAGTGGTCATGCTGAAGACTTCACTCAAACCATGAAGGAGATTCAAGAGTAGGTGAAGAGGACTATACTAGAGTATACTAAAAAATTGAAGGCTAAAGTGGATGAGAAAAGAAAGGATGTTCAATTTTAGATAGGGGAATATGTCATGGTACATTTGAATAAATCTAGGTTGGAGAAGGGAGTTCCTACCAAGCTACAAATGAAGAGAGTGGAACCCTACAAAATCTTATCCAAATATGGGGCTAACAAATACAAACTGGATCTACCTACTGATTTGAACATCTCACATGTTTTCAATATGGTAAACTTGATAAAGTTTAAAGAAACATTAACTGAGATAGATGTGAACAAAGAGGAGGTTGGAAAATATGTAGAGCCTAATGTTTTACCTCTAAAGATGCAAATAGAAGAAGACAAGGTATTTGTTTCAAGGGTCAAGAAGACCATCAGACATAAGGTGTACATGGAACACCTCAACAAGTGGAAGCATAAGCCATAGTTAGAGGCGACATGGGTTGCATCTACAAATTTCAAGAAGTTTGTAATTGCTGATGATATCTTGTCCATAGGAGCAACATGACTTTCCTTTGTGTGGGAGTATGGTGCAGGAGCACCTAGGTAAGGCTAGTTTACTACCTAGGGTTCCTAGACAAGTTTTAGCTTGTAGTGGATTTAGCCATGCAACTAGTGCAATAATAGGGATAGATAGTCCTAGATATTTTTTTTATGGTTAGGAGGCCTAACTAGGTCATTTGGAGTCCTTAAGTTATAGTTTGTCCAAATTTGTAAAAGTTGCCCAAATGGTGAAATTATTGTCAAAATATTGCATTTATACAATTAGAGAGATAAATTGGACAATAAAGGGGTAGGATAGTTATTTTATTTGTTTGGTAATCATAATCATGCATTTGGTTGAGTTTCGTAGTGAGTTGACTAAGTTTGGATGCGAAATTGCCAAAGTTGTAAAAAGTTGTTGACAACTTTGCAAAATGGTCAATGTTGTCATTGACAACATTTCTTACTCAAGTGCATTTTTGAGCATGTAGCTATGTAACTATCTGAACCAGTTGGTGTATGTGAAGATCACATACTTAAGGCCTCCCTTGACCTTTTGTGAAGGGTTGGTTGAAGTATTGGAGAAATTTAATGAATACATTGGTACAGTTTGTGAATATTTTCCTTTGCCAATTTTAAGATTTTCGTAGTTTTGAAGTGTTTAATGGATTGAATGTGGTATTGTAACCATTGGAGGATGTAATTTTTGTTATTTCATTATTCTTTGTGTGGTTAGATATTTGTTTATTTTTGTTCTTCTGCATTTTGTAAATTATTTTGATTTCAGTGTTGTCGCTGGTCTGATCCAAACAATTTGTAGTTATGGAGTCAACTCCTTTCCCCCACCATGGCATCTATCTGATTCCTTGGGATTTGTGAGATGACTTCTTTTACATTATTGGTGCAAGATATAGGGCCATGGAAATAAAAATTTGTCATTTTTCAGTGATTCCCTAGGTGAGCCAGAGGAGCATGGCTAGGGATCACAGTGATTTCAGAGGTATGTGGATGGATTGAATGGATTGGTTGCTTGAATCTATGGTTTTGGAGAGGAATCTAGGAGAGTGTAGAAGCTACATTTCCAAGTAGAAGTTTCTATGAACAATTTTGGCAAGTGTTTTAACAAACCCTTGTTCTTACTGTCACAAACTAGCCTAAACCCTTTTTTTAGGCTTAATTATAGCAACCCATTGTACGGATAGTTTGGGGAAGTAAGAATTGAAAAATATTGAAGGTCTTCCAAAAGGGTGCTAGGAAATAAAAAAATTTTATCACCTTCTATGAGGATTTTTGGAGCTATAAGAAAAAAGGTGAGTTTGGAGGGCTAATTCCTTGTAGCCCCATCTGGACCAATTTGGAGCAATTGAATGAGATTGAAAAGGATCTTTCTACAAAAAATGTTGGTTTGTGTTGTAACAAACTCAACACCATATCCATAGGCATTCCTCTCCATAAAAAATCAACATTGATTATGTTTGGTCATTTGGTGAACATGTTACTAAGGACTCTTGAGGAGCAAAGAATAGTTTGAGATGTTTTACCCATTGGTGTGGACAAGTTGAATAGTGGAGGGTTTGAGATAGAATACTCTTATAATTAGGGTTAGTTAAGGACCCAAATAGGCTAGAGAAGACCCTAGAAAAAGGTAGGGTTGGAGAGAAATATTTGTCTTTACATCAAGTAGCAATTGGATAGTAAGGAATAGTGCACAAGGAAGAGTTTTATACTTTACAAGCATGAAGTGTTACCACTACAACCAGTTAGGATATCCTACTTATAGGTGTGTATAGAAGGGGTCTACATCCCAAGGAAGTGAGAAAAGAGTGAGTTATGTTCAAGAAGAGACAAGTATCAATAAACAAGGAGAGGTCCCCTTAGAATCAGAAGAAGGAGAGAACCTCATGATAAGAAGAACACTTATCAAAGAGCCTGTTAGAGAGGAATCCAGTCAAAGAAGGGAATTGTTTAGAATGAAATGCAAAATTATGGGAAAATTTTGCAAATTCATTATTGATTGAGGGTCAACTGACAATATTGTGTTAGAGGAGATAGTTTCTAAACTCAAATTGAAAAGGATTCCTCACAACAATCCTTACAAAGTCACTTCGTTGAACAAAGGACAACATGTCCTAGTTAATGAGAAAGCATGGGTAGACATCACCATTGGAAGGTAAAAAGATAGAGTGTTGTGTGATTTTTTTCCAATGGATGTGTGTCACCTCTCATTAAGAAAGTATTGGAAATGTTATAGGCAATTCATGCATGATGGGGCCAATAATGCCTATTCATTGAGGAAAGATGGTGTCAATTTCAAGATACAATCACTGTTAGAAGAAGGAGAAGCAAGATCAACATGACGTAATATACTTTTTTCAGGTGAGAAGGATTTTTTGGAGACCCTAGAAGAAGGAGAAGGAGTAGGGTATGCACTAGTTTTTAAGCCCAAGGAAGAAAATAAAGAAAAGACAATGAAGATAGAGAATAAGACAGAGCTTCCTATGGAGGTTCAAGAAATGTTGACATTGTAAGTGATGGAAAACCAGCTACCCTACCCCCTAAAAGACCCATTATCCATCAAATATATTTTATCCTAGGAGCCACACTTCCCAATAAAGCTGCATACAAGATGACCTCTCAAGAGAATGAGGAGATTTCCAAGCCAATATAAGAACTTATAGACCAAGTTCTCATTGGGAGAAGTATAAGCCCATGTGTTGTTCCTACTATCTTAACCCCTAAGAAGGGAGGTGATTGGAGGTTGTGCACTAATTCTAGGGTGATAAATAGAATCACCACTAGGTATATATTCCCCATTCCAAGGATAGAAGACCTAATGGACTGTCTAGTGGATGCCAAGTACTTTACAAAGATTGACCTTAAGAGTGGATGCCACCAAATTAGGGTCAAACAAGGGGATGAGAGGAAGGATTCCTTCAAGACCACTTAAGGTTTGTATGAATGGCTTGTTATGCTATTTGGGCTATCTAGTGCCCTGAGAACTTGTATGAGGCTGATGGACGAGGTATTGAAGGACTTCATTGGTAATTTCTTAGTTGTATATCTTGAGGATATATCAATCATTAGTAAGACTAGAGAGGAACACCTTAAACATTTGAAAATTATGTTTAGAAAATTACATGAGGAAAAGCTAGTGGTAAATTTGGACAAGTGTGAGTTCATGAAGTAGGAACTAGTGTACCTTGGCTTTGTCTTGTCACATGGGAATCTCAAAATGGATCCAATAAAAGTGGAGACAATTGTAAATTGGCCTACTCCTAAGACTACTACAGAGGTGAGAAGTTTTCATGGTTTGGCTTAGTATTATAGAAAGTTCATCAAGTAGTTTAGTGCTATATGTGCACCTATGTTAGACACCATTAAAGGTGGAATGAGAACTAAGTTTAAATGGAATGATCAAGAAAATTAGGCTTTTGAGTTGTTGAAGAAAAGGATAGCTACTCAACCCATTCTAGTTCTTCCTCGCTTTGAGAAACTCTTCACGGTGTAGTGTGATGCTAGAAACATCGCCATAGGGGTTGTCTTAAGCTAGGATGGAAGACCAGTGGATTTTCATAGTGAGAAGCTCAATGATGCAAAGAGGAAGTACTCTTCCTATGATCTAGAGTTGTATGCTCTAGTCCAATCCTTAAGGAAATGGATACACTACCTCCTTCCTAAGGAATTTGTGGTTTATACAGACAACCAAGCCCTAAGTTTACTCAATTCTCAAGACAAAATCACTCATAATAATATGAAATGGGTTGAGTACATGCAAGCATATACATTCACCATCAAACATAAGAAGGGGAAACATAAAAAAAAAAATTGATGCACTAAGGAGGAGACTCTTGACACTACAAGAGGTTAAATTAAAGAGCATTGGAATTGATAGCTTCATGGACTTTTATTTAGAGGATGGAGACTTTGCAGAGGCCTACAACATATGAAAGAAACACCAAAATCATTTTCATAGTGAGTTCTTTGATTACACTTTGTAGAATGAATTTTTGTTTAGAGGTAGTTATCTTTGTGTATGTAGAGGGTCAATGAGGATAAATTTGATTCAAGAAAAGAATAATGGAGCCCGTAGTGGACATTTTGGAGTCAATAAGACTCAAGAGTTAGTACAAAGATATTATTATTAGCCAAGAGTGAATCTGGATGTTAGGAAGTATGTATAAGTTTGTATTGTTTGAAAAAATGCTAAGGGAACTTCTTCTAATGCTAGTCTCTACCAACCCATTCCCATTCCAAGAAGACCATGGGAATGCCTTAGCATGGATTTTGTGGTTGGCTTACCAAGGACAAAAGAGGGGTATGATAACATCTATGTCATAGTGGGCAAAGTCAGTAAAATGGCACATTTTGTACATTGTAAGACTATCCATGATGCTTGGTAGATTGCTCAATCGTTCTTCAAGGAAGTAGTACACATACATGGTTTACCTCTTAGTATAGTATCTGATAGAGAATAAAATTTTATGAGTCATCTTTGGAAAGCATTATGGCATAATCTTGGTACCAATCTATCTTTTGGTTTTGCATACCACCTCAGACAGATGGTCAAACTGAGGTGGTAAAAAGGAGCCTAGGTAATCTTCTAATGTGCCTTAGTAAGGAGTATGGTCAGACTTGGGACCAAATCTTAGCCCAATCTGAATATGCATACAATGATACAGTTATAGAACCATTGGAAGACGCCCATTTGAAGTTGTCTTTGGGATGTACCCAAGGGGTATTCTTGAGCTCAGAGAGTTAGGATATGGAACCTCAAGGAGTGGATATGCAAAGGATTTTTCCCATGCAATGAAATAGGTCCATGATTCAATTAATAAGTCACTGACAGAGAATATTGCCAAGATCAAGCAGAAGGTTGATGAAAAGAAGAGATATCTTCAATTCCAAGTAGGAGATCTTGTGATGGTGTAATTCAAAAAGGCAAGATTGTAGAAAGGAATCCCCAACAAGTTGCAAATGAGGAGCTTGGGATCTTGCACTATTCTAGCTAAGTATGGGAGTGATGCAGATAAAGTGGATCTTCCTAAGGATATAGGACTTTCTCCTATCTTTAATATAGAAGTTTTTTTCCTCTACAAGGGTCCAATTCCTGATCTAGATCAGAGTCTCATAGAGGTGATACAAGAAGTGGAAGACCTTCAATTACCTTCCACATCATCTCTAGAAGTAGAGAATATCCTGAATTCAAAAGTGAGAAAAAAGACTAGACATAAGATCTATTGGGAGCACTTGGTCAAATGGAAAGGAAAAGGAGATGTAGAGGCTACTTGGATCAAAGAGACAAAGCTCAATAAGTTAGGAATTGATCCTAACTTGATCAAACCAGTAGTGACTTAAGTTATTTTGTTTGGGAGCATGGTGGAGGAGCACCTAGGATGTCTCTTAAGAACCTATGTTTTGTTTTATCTTGTACTAACCATAGCCACGTTAGGAGGGTTTTGAGAGACCTTAGAAGGTCTTAAGCATGTGTTTTAGTGGAATTAGGTTAGACTTAATCTAATCTAGTTCTTTGTTGTAAGTTAGTTGTTTTGGCTTTAGGTATCTTTTGAGGCTTAACTTTGGATTTTGGGCCAAAGGACTTAAAATTATTAGGAAAGAGTGTATTTGAGACTAAAATGTCTTCTATGATGATTTTCCATCATTTTATGAAGTTTTAGAGGTCATTTGGTTAAGTTAGAAGAAAAATTCTAAAATTTGTTAAAATGTTGTCATGGAAACTTTTGCAACTTTGCAAAGTTGCATGACAACATTATCCAAACAAGGAAAAAATCAATTCTTTAGGGCATGGTCGGTATCCTAACCACCTATTCTATGAGGAAAAGCTATAAAATCTCTAAGAGGCCCATATCCTGAGGTTGGAAGTTTTTTTTGAAGAAATACAAGTTAAGTAATTTGGCACTGTATCTTTGGTTTTTTGGATAGTTTTTACATTTTGTTTTGCAAGTTCCTTTAATGGATTGAATATACTATCTATGTGTGGGATTCTTGTAGTGAGAGTTGTTTCCTTTCTTTGTGCATTGGTTTGGAGTTCTTTTCTATTCATTAGTTTAGGTTTGAAAATACTTTTGTAAAGTAGCTAATCTCTAGACTATCTAGGATTGCATTGTGGAAACATGGATCCCACATGAAATCCCACTGTGGAATCATCATGCACTTAGGGGAAATGGTAGGGGAGCCTATGTAGAGTGTACATATGGAAGGAGAAGGCCTGGAAGTTGAGTTTTCTATTTTTGTGAGAAATCCCTAGGCAAGTCCAGAGCAACCCAGCTAAGATTTTGTATATGTTAATTGGTGTTTGATTGTAGGGGTTCGATTGATTTGATGAATCCAAGTGGTTGTGAGGTGTCTTTGGAGTTGTGCAGAGACCCTTGAGGAAGATTGGCACTTGGCCAATCCATTTGAACACATTTTGAAGTCTAAATCAGTTGAGTGGTTTATGGAGAGCCTATTAGCCCTAGAAACCCTTAAATGTAGGAATCACTTGTACGGGTGACTTGGAGAAGGGAAACCTAAAAAATCTTGAACACCTTCATAAAGGGTGTCTAAAGGAAACATTTGTTCATTGGGTTGTTTGGGAAAAATTTTCAATATTGGGCAAAAACTAGTGAAATAGGCCTAATAGACCTAATAGGCCTAAAAGACAAGATTGCGCCAAGAATCTTGAAATCGATGTTCAAGACCTTGACACCCCAAGATAAAGGCATCAAGTTTTATTGGAGAAGGTGTGGGAATATATTGAACCCCCTAAAAACACTATCTAATAAAGAAAGCAAGAAAAGCACTTGGATGGATCTAAAGAGGTGTTGAGAAGTGACAATGACAATAGTGATAGTTACCCTAGTGAAGCACTAATGGATGCCACTCTGTGAAGGGGCATTAAAGAAGTCCTAAACCAGATAGAGGAGGGTTTGGAAGATCCCAGGAATTAGGATAGGGTCTTGGAAGGACTAGGAACATTGAGGGTCCTGATCAAGGAGTACAAGTACATTACAGAGTATCTAACAGATTGCCGAATCGGTCGACATGTATATATATACATACATATATGTATGTATATGTACATATACATATATATGTGTGTATGTATATATATACATATATACATATATATATACATATATGTATATATATGTATATATGTATATATATATGTATATATGTATATATATATACATATATGTATATACATATGTATATATATATGTATATATATATAGATACATATATATATATATGTATGTATATATATATATATGTATATATATATGTATATATATATATGTATATATATATATATATGTATATATATATATGTATATATATATATGTATATATATATATATATATCTATGTGTGTGTGTGTGTGTACATATACTAGCTTATATATACCTATATATAATACGCCGAGAGTAATCCTACTCAAGTGCACCTATTTTTCGTGTGGCTTAGGGATGATTAAAATAGGTACCTTGAGAAGGATTACTCTCAGCGTATTATATATATATAGGTATATATAAGCTAGTAGCAGTCGCGGCACAACATGGAAGACATTTTATGATTTATGGTTATGGTTAGAGTTAGGGTTAGGTTTAGGGTTAGGGTTAGAGTTAGGGTAAGGGTTAGGGTTAGGGTGATTTTTACAGTTAGGGTGTATGGTTATGGGTTTCTCTTAGGGTTAGGGTTATGGTTAGCATTAGGATGACTTTAACAATTAGGGTTAGGGTTAGTGTTAGAGTTAGGATCAGGGTGGTTTTAACGGTTCAGATGTACGGTTATGGGTTAGGGTTAGGGTGATTTTTTACAGTTGGAATGTACAGTTAGGGTGATTTTTTTATGGTTGGAATGTACAGTTAGGGTTAGGGTTAGGGTATTTTTTACGGTTGGAATGTACAGTTAGGGTTAGGGTCAGGGTGATTTTTACGGTTAGGATGTATGGTTATGGGTTTTGGTTAGGGTTAGGGTTAGGGTGATTTTAACAGTTTGGATGTACGGTTATGGGTTTTAGTTTGGGTTTGAGTTAGGGTTAGGGTTAGCGTGATTTTTACAGTTAGGGTTATGGTTATGGTTAGGGTTAGGGTTAGGGTTAGGGTTAGGGTTAAGGTTATGGTTAGGGTTAGGGTGATTTTAACGATTTGAATGTATGATTATGGGTTAGGGTTAGGGTTATGGTTAGGGTTAGGGTGATTTTAACGGTTCAAATATATGGTTATGGGTTTGGGTTTGGGTCAGGGTTAGGGTTAGAGTTAGGGTTAGGGTTAGGGTGATTTTTATGGTTAGGGTTATTGTTAGGGTTATAATTAGGGTGATTTTATAGTTAGATTATATGGTTATGGGTTAGGGTTAGGGTGATTTTTATGGTTAGGATGTATAGTTATGGGTTAGGGTTAGGGTTAGAGTTAGGGTTAGGGTTAGAGGTAGGGTTAGTGTTAGGGTTAGAGATAGGGTTACGATTAGGGTTAGGGTTAGGGTTAGGGTTAGGCTTAGGGTTAGGTTTAGGGTTAAGTTTAGGATTAATGGTTATGGTTAGAGTTAGGGTTAGGTTTAGGGTTAGGGTTAGAGTTAGGGTTATGGTTAGGGTTAGGGTGATTTTTATGGTTGGAATGTATAGTTAGGGTTAGGGTTAGGGTGATTTTTATGGTTAGGGTGTAAGGTTATGGGCTTCTCTTAGGGTTAGGGTTATGGTTAGGGTTAGGCTGATTTTAACAATTAGGGTTAGGGTTAGGGTTAGAGTTAGGGTCAGGGTGATTTTAATGGTTTGGATGTAGGGTTATGGGTTTGGGTTAGAGTTAGAGTTAGGGTTAGGGTTAGGGTTAGGATTAGGGTTAGAGATAGGGTTAGGGTGATTTTTTATAGTAGGAATGTATAGTTAGGTTTAGGGTTAGGGTAAATTTTTAAGGTTGGAATGTATAGTTAGGGTAAGGGTTAGGGTGATTTTTATGGTTAGGATGTATGGTTATGGGTTTTGGTTAGGGTTAGGGTTAGGGTGATTTTAACAGTTTAGATGTATGGTTATGGGTGTGGGTTTGGGTTAGAGTTAGGGTTAGGATGATTTTTACAGTGAGGATTATGGTTATGATTATGGTTATGGTTATGGTTATGGTTATGGTTAGGGTTAGGGTTAGGGTTAGGATTAGGGTGATTTTTTATAGTTTGAATGTATAGTTAGGGTTAGGGTTAGGGTTAGGGTTTAGGGTTTAGGGTTTAGGGTTTAGGGTGATTTTTATGGTTAGGATGTATGGTTATGGAATATATAGTTAGGGTTAGGGTTAGGGTGATTTTTACTGTTAGGATGTATGGTTATGGGTTTCAGTTAGGGTTAGGGTTAGGGTGATTTTAACTATTCGAATGTACGGTTATGGGTTTGGGTTAGGGGTAGGGTTAGAGTTAGGGTTAGGGTTGGGGTGATTTTTATGGTTAGGGTTATAGTTAGGGTGATTTTACGCTTAGATTATATGGTTATGGTTTAGGGTTAGGCTAATGGTTAGTGTTAGGTTTAAGGTTAAGGTGATTTTTATGGTTAGGATGTATAGTTATGGGTTAGGGTTAGGGTTAGATTTAGGGTTAGGGTTAGGGTTAGAGTTAGGGTTGGTGTTAGGGTTAGGGATAGGGTTATGATTAGGTTAGGGTTAGGGTTAGGGTGATTTTATGGTTAGGGTAATTTTACGGTTAGGGTTAGGGTTAGGGTTAAGGTTAGGGTTATGGTTAGGGATAGATATAGGGTTACAGTTAGTGTTAGGGTTAGGATGTACAATTTAGAGTAAAGAGTAGTATTATGTTAATAGTTAGGGTTAGAGTTAGGGTTAGGGGTTAGGTTTAATGTCATGGTTTGGGTAAGCTTATGGTCGTAGTTAGAGTTAGGATGTAGGGCTTAGAGTTAGGATTAACATCATAGTTAGTGTTATATTAAGGGTTACGGTTGGGGTTAGGGGTTAGGGTTAGGGTTATGGTTAGGGTTATTATGTAGGGTTTAGAGTTAGGATTAATATCATAGTTAGTGTTACATTTAGGGTTAGGGTTAGGGTTAAGGTTAGGGTTCAGGTTAGTATTAGGGTTAGTGTTAGAGTTAAGGTTATCATTACAATTAGGTTCAATAGTCTAAATAGGGTTAGGGTATACAATTTAGAGTTAGGAGTGGTATTATGTTAACAATTAGTGTTAGAGCTAGGTTTAGGGTTAGGGGTTAGGGTTGGGGTTAGTGTTAGTATTAGAGTTAGTATTAGTATTATGGTTATTTTTATGGTTAGTATTATAGTTAGTGTTACATTTAGGGTTAGGGTTAGGGTTAGGGTTAGGGTTAGGGTTAGGGGTTAGGGCTATGATGTACGATTAGGGTTTGGGTCAGGGTTAGTAAGATTAGGGTTTTGGTTAGGGTTATGATGTATAGTTAGGGTTAGGGTTAGGGTTAGGGATAACATTAGGGGTAGGGTTAGGGTAGGTATTAGGCTCAAGGTTAGAAATATTAGGGTTAGGGTTAGTATTAGGGTTAGAGTTAGGTTACTATTAGAGTCATGTTTAGTAAGATTAGGGTTGTGGTTAGGGTTACAATGTAGGGTTTAAAGTTAGGATTAGTAGCATAGTTAGTGTTAAATTTAGGGTTAGGGTTAGAGTTAGGGTTAGTATAAGGGTTATTGTTAGGGTTAGTATAAGGGTTAGTGTTAGGGTTAAAGTTCGTATTAGGGTTAGAATTTAGGTTAAGGTTAGCATTATGATTAGGGTCAATGGTCTAAATAGGGTAAGGGTTTTTATTAGGGGTTAGTATTATGGTTAGAATTAGGGTTTTTATTAGGCGTTAGTATTATGGTTAAAATTAGGGTTAAGGTTAGCATTATGATTAGGGTAAATGGTCTAGATGTCGTTAGGGTAGGGTGTACAATTTAGAGTTAGGAGTAGTATTATGTTAATTGTTAGGGTTAGAGTTAGGGTTAGGTTTAGGGGTTAGGTTTAGTGTCATGGTTAGGGTTAGATTAAGGTCATAGTTAGGGTTAGGATGTAGGGTTTAGAGTTAGGATTAATATCATAGTTAGTGTTATATTTAGGGTTATGATGGGGGTAAGGGGTTAGAGTTAAGATTAGTATTAGGTTCAATGTTAGTAAGATTAGGGTTGTGGTTAGGGTTACGATGTAGGGTTTAGTGTTAGGATTAGAATCATAGTTAGTATTACATTTAGAGCTAGGGTTAGGGTTACAATGTAAGGTTTAGAGTTAGGATTAGAATCATAGTTAGCATTACATTTAGGACTAGGTTTAGGGTTAGAGGTGAGGGTTAGGGTTAGGATTAGTATTAGGGTTAGTGTTAGGGTTAAGGTTATCATTACAATTAGGGTCAATGGTCTAAATAGGGTTTGGGTTAGGGTGTAAGACTTAGATTTAGGAGTAGTATTATGTTAATAGTTAGTGTTAGAATTAGGGTTAGGGTTAGTGTTAGGGTTAGTGTTAGCGTTAGAGTTAGTATTAGTGTTAGTGTTAGTATTAGGGTTAGTGTTAGTGTTAGAGTTAGTATTAGGGTTAGAGTTAGTATAAGGGTTATTTTTCTCTTGTTCTTAATCAAAATTACATAAATGAAAGGTAAAATAAGAACTAACTATATTTAAAACAACTTGTTTTTTCCTTGTTGTTCATTAAAGGTAAAATAAGAACTAACTATATGTAAAAAACTTCATTTTAATGATGTAAATACATGATGTATATTCTTGGAGATGAAAATAAATCTACTTTTAGAGATGTCTCACTAACTAATTTTACAATTAGGATTAGTCTTTAGGTTTCTAATTATTATTTATATATTGTGAAGATATGTTTCTACTATAAATTTTATAACAAATCAACTCTTCTTTGTAGGTTTTTTTTTTAATTGTGAGGAAATATTTGAATATAAATTTAATATTATTTGATGTTTTATTTTTTTAAATATTTCAACTTAAATTAGTTTCTAATAACCACACTTTCTAATTTAAAATGAAGATTTCTATTAGAAATCTTTAAAAAGGTAAAATTTCTTCTTTTATATTTTTCCTTTCTTAAAGGAATAACTTTTTTAATTATGAAGATATATTTATTATTAAAAAATTCCAATTAAAAAATGTAATATTAATGTTTCATTTTTTTGGTATTGGTGTTTTTTTATCGGTAAAAGGCCGAGGCCAAGTAATTTTATTAATCAATTAAATTTTATAAAAATTTCCATTCACTGCGGGCACTGGTAGGAAAGAATGGAGAAGAAAACTTCCAGTCTTGCCCGGGACAAAGGTCCATAATATAGATTACATTTATTTTATTTACTGGTGCATTCCTTCATTTACATATAAATATAATAACCTGCCTTATTTACACAGCTCTGTAATATGCCCTCTCCATTTATCCTTGTACATATAAGTAGGACCGAGGATGTTATAACTAATATACTTGATGATGACTAGCATGAGGTTGAAGATAGAATATAATCCTTGAAGTTGGTTCATTATTACAATCTCATGTATTTGAAGTCCATTTCTTTCCTACACACAAAACCACTAGCCGAAATCTTCTAATGCTAATTGATATTCATCATCATCATATGAAATGTATAATTTTGGTTAGAAACATTTACATCCTATAGTTTTCCAATTTAGAGAACATTACCTCTAATCAAGCCTGTTTAAATTTAGATTCTAGTTATTCCACAGTCTTTATAATGAAGGAAGATTTAGTTGAACCTTACTTCATCTATGCATAGATTTCTTCTATGTAACTAATTAATCATAACCTGCTCATACATAGTAGACATAAAACCAGTTTTGGATAAAAGTAAGGATAGGTGTTTCATATACGTGTTTCAGAATGTTAACCTTTATGACTACACACACACACACACACACACACACACATATATATATATCCACTTATTTGTATATGTAATTAGAACTATTTTGGTACTATTATGAATTAAATAAATAAAGTTAGCTAAACCTTGCTTCATCTATGAATAGATTCCTTCTATGTAACTAATTATCCATAACTTGCACATATATAGAAGACATAAAACCAGTTTTTGATGAAAGTATGGATAGGTGTTCCATATCTATGTTTCTGAATGTTAGCCTATATATATA
>MU223583.1:760638-785420 GCA_018584345.1 Thuja plicata
CCTAGGCGAGCTATGACTATCAGGTTAGGTGTATGGCAGAGTTAAGAGTGAATGCAAAAGCAAGGGTGTGTGTGAAAGGTCTAAACCAAGTGTATTTTTAGAGTCATTAGGGTCCTATAGATCCCTATTTGCGAGATAATAGTTTTAAAAATACATTTGGATAGGTTTCTAGAGAGAAATTAGTCAACTGCCTTTTAGGAACCCAAAAAGCCCTATTAGCCCTACATTTCAGGACAGTGGTGTACAGATGACTTGGGATCCCTAGACCTTGAAAATATTTTATGTTTTCCAAAAAGGGTATCAAGATCTTAGGTAATGTTTTGGGGTTTTTTGTAAGATTTGGGAAGAAATCTAGAAAAACCCTCTAGATAGGGCTAATTGGTCAATTATGCCTAATAGGGTCCTATAAGGATTGAATTTGGAACTTGATTGAATTGGGATTTAAAAAATATTCTATTGGAGTGAAAAGGATGTAGAATGAGTTTTAAAATGGAGGATATGATATTTTTAGTATTGGTGAAGCTGAGATGGAGGATTTATGCCTAGAATCCTTTAAGCAAGATTGAAGCATTGAAACAAAACTAGTGATAGTTGTCTTTCAAGGTGAAGCACAAGAAGCATAACTCACTGTGTTGAGTTAGTGATGTCTTAGGCCATTGGAGAAAAGGCTTGGGAGATCCTAGTGTTGATTTTAGGATCCTAAGAAGGCTGGGACAAGAGGATTCATAGTGGAGTTTGTGCAAGCACACCTTGGAACACTTCCATCAGATTGGTATCAGAGCATAGTGATATAACTACAAGTCTTTCTATGTACCATATCTCCTTCTAGGGTATCCTATGGGCCACTTATTTGACCTATCAGGGCTCTTGACTAACCCTACTCTCTCAAGGATCCTCTATACAAGATCCTTCTTCTTTAAACTTACATACACCAATCAAGAAATCAAATCACTTACCACCTAGCTCTTGGAACTCTTCTTGCACCATCTTCACTAACTGATCCAACTTGATCAAGATCAATCCCACATGGAGAGGTAGAAATCTAGGATATCAATAGGATCCAATCCAGTATCTACAAAAACACTTTTCAATAGAACCCTAAATGAGTTCCAAGAAACATAGAAAATTCACCCAAAATAGGGCTACAAGCAATTAGGCCTAATTAGGCACCTTTTCCCAAATAAATTTAAATAATACTTAAAAAGATAGAAAAATAACTTTTTATTTTGACACCATTTACAAAGATCTAAAAAAATTTCTAGGTCTTGTCCTCCCAAGCTGTCCATACAGTGGGTTCCTACAGACAAGCCTAAAATTAAGTGTTTCAACTCAAACAGAGCATGGCCATCAGAATATTCATTTTAACCATTAAGAATCCCTCCTCAAATCTTCCCATTGAATTTGGTAATTCTTCACACATATGTGCACCTCTCCACTAGCTTTGATTGAATCAATCAATGCTTTCAATCCCTCCTAACACCTCTGCAACTCTCTGTGATCCCTAGCCATGCAACTTTGGCTCAACTAGGGAATCACATTAAAAAATAGCTCACTTGCCTTCTAGAGCCCATCCTTCACTATAAAATATGTAAAAGGATTTATCTTCCTAATACCAAAGCATCATAGAGATTGCATGGTAGAAAGAGAAGTTATGACCCCATTTTGGAGAAACTACCTAGTTCAGACCAGTGCCAGTGCATAATAGAAATTTTTATACATAAGCAAGGAAATATAAAAAAAAAAAAACTAATCACATAAATAATCAATAATTTACACCCTCTAACTCATTCAACAAAGAAAATGCAGAGTTCAATCCATTAAACACCAAAATGCAAAGAAATTGCTTAACTGTAACTGGTTTCTCAATAACACAATCCGTACAGATAAATTTCAAAATCCACCAACCTCATACAAAGGTCGATGGAGGCATTATATCATTGAACATGAACCTATCTTGACAGTTAGAAACCCCAACGCTCGAAAAGACATCATTGCAAGAAATGTTGTCAATGTTGTCAATGACAACATTGACAACTTTTACAACTTTTGGGTTTCCTGCTTATAACTTGGTCAATCAACTCACAAACTTAACCAATTGCATATTTAGGCTAATTAAACCTAAAATAGGTCTCCTAAACACTTCCTTGTCCAATTTTACCCCTAAATTCATAATTACCACTTTCTCCATAGCATTGGCAACATGAACACAAATTGACATGACAAATTTGGACAACACTTGCAAAGAAACTCACTAAGGACCTAATAATACCTCCTAATCTAACTTAACACAATCTAGGACCCATCTAGTACCATTATTCCACTATTGGTGTAGATAAGACCACTACAAGCCAAAATCAAACTAGAAGCCCTAGGTTTCCATTTATCCATACCTAGGTGCTCCTACACCATACTCCCCCACAAAGGAAATTCATGTCACTCCTATGGAAAAAATGTCTTCAGAAATGCCCACCTTCTTGAAGTCTATAGCTGCAATCCATGATGCTTCACATTCAGGCCTATTATTCCACATGATAAGGTGCTCCATGTACACCTTGTGCCTTGTAGTCTTCTTAACTATGGAGTCCAGAACCTTGTCTACTTCTAACTAAGGCTTGGGAGGTACTATAGTAGGTTCAACATCACTACTGACCCCTTGACTATTTTGACCCATCTCAAAGATTGGCCATTCAAACTTGATCAATTTTTGTACATTAAAAACAAGTGATATGCTCAAATCTGAAGGTAAATATATTTTGTATGCATTAGCCCCATACTTGGCTATGATCTTGCAAGGTCCCACCCTCTTCATTTGAAGTTTAGTAGGCATACCTTTTTGCAATCTGGATTTCTTCAAATGAACCATCACATAATCACCTACCTCAAACTGAATGTCTCTCCTCTTTTCATCCACTTTGGCCTTCAATTTTTGTGCATTGTCTTGGATGGTCTTCTTAACTTGTTCTTGGATCTCCTTCATGGTTTGAGTGAAGTCCTCATAATGAAAAATCCTATGCTCCATGCCTCCAAGATCCATAACCTCACACACACCCCTTGGGTGCATCCCATAAACAACTTCAAATGGGCTTCTCCCTATTTTTATGTTCTTTCTATCATTGTATACATACTCTGCTTGGGGAATGACCACATCCCATGTCTGACCATAATCTTTAGTTAGGCACCTCAATAGGTTACCCAACACTCTTTTGACCACCTCAGTTGGCCATCTGTCTAAGGATAGTAAGCTAAACCAAATGAGAGATGAGTACCCAATCTATTCCAAAATACTTTCCAGAAATAGATCATGAATTTCACATCCTTATCTGATACAATACTTAGGGGGAAACCATGGATTCTCACAATCTCCTTAAAGAACAAATATGCTATATAGCATCATGAGTAGACTTTCAAGGTATAAAATGAACCATTTTACAAAATCTATCAACCACCACATAGATGCTTTCATATCCTTGTTTTTTCTTGGGTAAACCCACTATGAAGTCCATGCTCATACACTCTCATGGCTTATTTGAGACTGGTAAGGGTTGGTAAAAACCTACATTACTCATTCCTCCTTTACCTTTCATGCACACTAAACACTGCTCAACATATCTAGTCACATCCCTTATCAATTTTGGCCAATGGTAAAATATTCACACAAGTTCCAAAGTCTTGTTCATACCAAAGTGACCACTCAAGCTTCCATTATGTTTTTCCTGTATGAGATTTTCTCTCATTTAACCCCTTGGTACACATAATCGATTACCCTTAAATAACGGCCCATTTTGCAAAGAAAAATTAGAGAAATTTCTATGAAAATGATTCTAAAAATCAATACATACCTTTTAGCCTTCACCAAAGTCTTAATCTTCTTTGTAGAGATCTCTGAAACTCTCTATGCCAATACTATTCAATTGAACTTCTTGATCTGTCAACATTCTCCTACTTAGTGCATCTACAACCTTGTTCAATTGACCCTTCTTATTCTTAAATGTAAATGTAAATTCTTGTAGGTATTCCATCCATTTTAGGTGTCTATTGGTTAGTTTCTCTTGAGTATTGATATAGCTAAGGGCTTGGTTGTCAGTAAACACTACAAATTCCTTGGGTAGTAGGTAATGCCTCCACTTTCTAAGTGACTAGACTAAGACATACAATTCCAAGTCATAAGAAGAGTACTTATTCTTGGATTCATTTAAATTTTCACTAAAGAAGGCCACTATCCTACCTTCTTAACTTAACACACCCCCTACTGCAATACCACTTGCATCACACTCTATGGTAAACAAATTTTAAAAGCTGGGAAATTTTAGGATAGGTTGTGTGGTGTAGGAGCACCTAGGTAGGCTAGAAGATAAAATGTAACCTAGGGCTTCTTTTATGTTTTGGCTTGCATTGGTTCTATCCAAACCACTAGGATAATAAGAGGACATGTATCTCTTATTTTTTTTAAGTAATGTGTTAGTAGAGGATATGATACCTTAATAGGTTCTTAGAGACTTTTGTGTCTATTTAGGTCCAATAGGGTGCTTTTGGTATTTTTATGAAAAATGAGTCAAAAAAGGGACTAGAGGCCCTATTATATGTTATTACACCCTAATTAGTGGTTTCGACATGTTTTGACAAGGTTAGACAAAGTTTGGATAGCTTATCCAAAAAATTGTAAAAGTTGTCAATGTTTTCATTGACAACATTTGTTGCAAGAATGCAAATTCGATGGAATTAGTTCCATAACTGTCTAAAACCAATTTTTTAATGCCTTGGTAAAATACATAAGGCTATTTGTGAGCTTTTGTAAGGGTTGGAAAGTTGAAGTCATATTGTGTATGGACTATATATTGGAATAAGAGTGACAGTTTATGTGTTTTGTGAAGATTGGATAGTTTAATGGATTGAATCAACTTCTGTAAGATTTGTTTAGAGTAATTTAGACTTTATTAAGACTTCTTGTGTTGGTAGTTTGTTAGATTCAATATTTTTAGTTTCTTTTAGAAAATCTTTTGTTTTCTGCATTGTTGCTTTCCTTAATTGGGCACTATGAACAAATGGGGTCATAGATCCATTTTCCACCGTGGAACTTGCACAGGCTCTTGGATTATGGAAGGTGACTCCATTTACATTGTGTACAATGAAGGAGGGTCCCTAGAAATTATGGAAACCATTTTTAAGGTGATTCCCTAGACGAGCCAGTGTGGCATGGCTAGGGATCACCAGGAGTTACAGAGCTAGTTTGGTGGATTGAAAGCATTCATAGCTTCAATAAAATCTTGGTGAGGAGTAGGGTGATGTTTTTTGAGGTCTCAATTTGAATGGGAAGGTTTGATGAATTATTTTTGATACCAAGAACAAGGTTTCTTTCAGACTGGTTTTAAAATCCATGAAACCCTAATTTTTAGCCTTAATTATAGGAAAAGTTGTACAGACAACTTGAGAACCCTAGACCTAGAAAATCTCTAGTGTCTTGATAAAGGGTATCTAGATCCTACACTTGTTTACATACTTATTAAGAATTTTTGTGACTTATTACAGAATTAGATCCTAGATAGGCCTAATTTCTTGTAGCCCTATTTGGGAAGAAATTGTTGTGTTTCTTGGAACTCGATTAGGGTTCATTTGCAAAGTGTGATTACAGGTGGTGGAAAGGATCCTAGTAACATCTTGGAAACGCTATTTCTCTTAGTGGAGTGGTTTTTGATCAATTTGGGTTAGTTGGATCATTTTGGAAAAATGAAGCAAGAAGGACCATTTAGGGTCTAGTAAGAAGCATAGAGTGTTTTGGTTCAACATGTTTGTGTTCACTGGTTGAAAGGATTAGGATCTTGTGATAAGAATCCTAAGGAGCATAGGGTTAGTGGAAGAACCCTATTAGGTCAATAGAGTGACCTAGGAGACCCTAGAGGAAGTTAGGGAGAAGAAATACTAGTGATAAATCAGATTGGTATTAGAGCAAGTTAAAGGTTTGGGATTGTGTATGTTAGAGGTGGAATCTAGTGTTTCTACAAAGATGGTGAAAAATGCAGAATTATCCAAGGACATGGAAGAGAAAAAGGAGAAAAACAAACTCCTTGAAGGTACCTTGGAAGCCATGAGGTTGAAGATGGAAGAAATAGAAGATGCTGCTAGGAAGAAAGACTTTGAAGCTAAAACCAGTGGTAGGGGTAAGCCGAAGGTTGAAGAGGAAGACTTCATCACTGAACCAAACCTAGTGTTGAATGAGGAACCTTTCTTGAAATCCATAAAAGCATTAAGTGGAAATTCTTTGGAAGGAATACCTTTGTTCGGTGGAAACATCGATATTGAGAAAGTCATGTACTAGATTGAAGCAATGGAGAATCATTTTGAGTGTGAGGGTATAAGTGAAGCCCAAAAGATTAAAGTAGCCAAGTCTAGACTCACAGGGTCAGCTTTGACTTGGTTGAAATACCTTCAAGATGAGAAGGTAAGAATGGGAAAGAAACCAATAGAAAATTGGAATGCCATGGTGACCAAGCTGAAGGAGAATTATCTCTCAGAGGATTATGAAATCGAAATCCATAGGAAGAGAAAAAAATTGAAAGAAAAAGACCTAGATGTGGCCTCATATATTGAGGAATTCCAGAGATTGTGTCTAAGGTCTAAATTGAAAGAAGAGGAGTCAATCAAAGTGGCTAGATACTTGGGTGGATTGAAGTGGAAAATCCAAGAGGAGATTATCCTATGGACACCAAATACAATTTAGAAGTGTCATCAATTGGCTATAAGGGTGGAAGAGAAGAACAAGAAGAAAGGAGATTTTAGCTTCAAGAACAAAAATAACAATAGAGACAGAGGGAGAGACCAAAGGGGTCAAAGAGGAGGTTACCAAGGCAGAGGTAGTGAACAAAGGTCACAACAAGAGAACAAGTTGACAAAGCAGCAGACTAAAATCAGTTCAATAGGAGGCTATAACAAAGGCAGGGGAAATCATGGTGGTACTAATAGAGGAAGAGGAGGTAGGATTAGTTCTTACTTTGCAACCATGAAGTGTTATTATTGTGGGAAATTAGGCCATCCAGCCTATAGATGTCCTGACAAACCTTCTGCAGAAAATAGTGACAAGAGGGTAGCATATGCACATGAGGACACTTCAAGTGTCAAAACCCCTGAGATTAACTATATAGATTCAAATATGGGAGAGAACTTTATGTTTAGAAGAGTATTGATAAGGAAACCAATCAAGGATGAGCCCAAACATAGGAGGGCCTTGTTTAGAATCAGATGCAAAATTCTTGGTAAGCTTTGTAAAGTGACTGTGGATTTTGGATCCACAGATAATATCATCTCGGAGGAGGTAGTGGTGAAACTCAAGCTAGCCAAGTTACCCCATGTGAATCCCTATAAAGTGACATGGCTCAACAAAGGTCAAAGTGTGTTGGTTAATGAGAAAACTTGGGTTGAGTTTTCAATTACAGGGTACAAGGATAGACTACTTTGTGACATACTACCAATGAATGCTTGCCATTTTCTACTTGGGAGGCCTTGGAAATTTGATAATGGGGCAGTATATGATGGGAAGGAGAATTCCATCACCTTCAAGAAAGGAGGAAAGACTTTCAAAATTCAGTATTTACTAGAAGATGAAGAACCATAGTCAAAGAATCCTAATGTGATGTTATGTAATGGAAAAAATTTTGTGAAAGACATCAAAGATGATGAGAGTGTAGGGTATTCCATCGTGCTAAGACCCAAGGAGAAATAAAAATCAATGAATGAGACATTACCACCAGAGGTGCAAGAATTTCTTGAGAAGTATAAGGACATAGTGAGTGATGGAACTCCTACAACCCTACCACCTAAGAGGGTAATAAGTCACAAAATAGAATTTTTTCCAGGGGCATCTTTTCCCAACAAAGAAACATACAAGATGAATCCTGATCGAAACTTGGAGGAAGCTAGAAAAGTGCAGGAACTCTTGGATCAAGGATTGATCAAGAAGAGTATTAGCCCTTGTGCAGTCCTGGTTGTCTTGGCATCCAAGAAGGGAGGAAAATGGAGATTATGCATAGACTCAAGGGCTATAAATAGGATCATAATAATGTATAGGTTTCCTATACCTAGAATAGAGGATCTTATGGATTTCCTAGGAGGGGCAACATACTTTACCAAGTTGGACTTGAAGAGTGGTTATCACCAAATCAGGGTGAAGGAAGGTGATGAGTAGAAAATGAAATTCAAGACCACTGATGGGTTATATGAATGGCTTGTAATTCCATTTGGCCTCTCTAATGCTCCAAGCACATTCATGAGGCTCATGAATGAGGTTCTCAAGGACTTCATAGGGATGTTTGTAGTGGCATATCTTGATGATATACTGATATTTAGCAAGACAAGAGAGGAGCATATCAGACATGTAGATGCAGTATGAAGAGGTTGCATGAAGAGAAATTGGTTATCAACATTGAAAAGTATGAGTTCTTCAAACAAGAACTAGTGTATTTGGGTTTTGTAGTGTCCAAAGGGTCTTTTAAGATGGACCAAGACAAGGTTTTTTCTATCCTAAACTAGCCTCCACCTACCACAGCCACTGAGGTAAGAATTTTTCATGGCCTTGCACAATTTTATAGAAAGTTTATTAGGAAATTTAGTGGGATATGTGATCCATTATTGAATACTATTAAGGGTAGGATCAAAACTACATTTAGGTGGACCTTAGAAGCAGAAAAATCCTTTGAGAAGTTGAAAATACAAGTGGCTACTCAACCTGTCCTACAATTGCCAAGTTTTGAGAAATTATTCACCATTGAATGTGATGCAAGTGGGATAGTGGTAGGGGGTGTATTGAGTCAAGAAGGTAGGCCAATTGCATTCTTTAGTGAGAAACTAAATGAGGCTAAGAATAAATATTCTTCTTATGATTTGGAACTATATGCTTTAGTTCAATCCTTAAGAAAATCGAGGCATTATCTTTTGGCTAAGGAATTAGTGATGTTGACTAACAATCAAGCCCTTAGTTATATTAATACACAAGAAAAACTAAGCAATAGGCATTTGAAGTGGATGGAGTATTTGCAAGCATTCACTTTCACTACAAAGCATAAAAAGGGGCAGCTCAATAAGGTTGTAGATGCACTGAGTAGGAGGTTACTTACAGTCCAAGAAGTCCAACTAAATAGCATTAGCATTAATAGTTTGAGAGACTTGTACAAGGTTGATGAGGATTTCGGGGAAGCATACAAGGTATGTGTGGATTTCCAAAACCATTTTCATAGAAAGTTCTCAGAGTTTACTTTGCATAATGGACTGCTATTTAGAGGTAATTAGTTGTGTGTGCCAAGAGGATCTATGATGATGAATCTCATACAAGAGAAACATAATGGATCTCTAAGTGGTCATTTTGGAAAGAACAAGACATTAGAGCTTGTCCAAAGGCTCTACCATTGGCTAAAGTTGGTGAAGGATGTTACCAAATATGTGGAGAAATGTGTTGTTTACATGAAGGAAAAAGGAGGAATGAGTAATGCAGGGTTGAATCAGGCTCTACCAGTCCATAACTAGCCATGGGAGTGTGTGAGTATGGATTTTATTGTGGGCTTACACAAAACCTAGCAGAGGTATGATAACATTTATGTAGTTGTTGATAGGTATAGTAAAATGGGGCATTTCATCCTATGTAAAACTACTAATGATTCTAGCCACATTGCCTATTTTTTTTAAGGATATTGTGAGGATTCATGGTCTTCCATTGAGCATAGTATCAGATAGGGATGTGAAATTTATGAGACATTTTTGGAGGACATTATGGACTAGTTTGGGTACTAATCTATCTTTTGGTTCAACTTACCACCCTCAGCCTAATGGCCAAACTGAGGTGGTAAATAGGGTGTTGGGTAACCTTTTGGGGTGCCTAACTAAGGAGTATGGGAAGACTTGGGATGTAGTCATTCCCCAAGCAGAATATGCTTACAATGATAGCAACAATAGGATGATGGGAAAGAGCCCATTTGAGGTTATTTATGGCATGCACCCTAGGGGTGTTTGTGAGCTCAAAGATCTTGGAAGTATGGAGTATAGAAGTGGGCATGCTAAAGACTTCACCCACACTATGAAGGAGATCCAAGAACAAGTCAAGCAGAAAATCCAAGACAATCAACAAAAGTTGAAGCTCAAGGTGGATGAAAAGAGGAGAGAAGTTCAGTTTGAGGTGGGTGACTATGTAATGGTTCACTTGAACAAATCAAGGCTACAGAAGGGTGTCCCTACCAAGCTTTAGATGAAAAGGGTGGGACCTTGCAAAATATTGGCCAAATATGGGGCTAATGCCTATAAGATTGATTTACCACCAGAACTGAGCATATCTTCAATGTTCAATATGAAAGACTTAATCTACTTCAGAGGAAAGGTCAATGAGATTAGTCAGGGTAGTCAAGGAATCAGTCAGGATGTTGAGGCTACTGTATTGCCTCCTAAAACACAAATTATAGCTGATAAAGTGCTAGAATCCCAGGTTAAGAAGACTACAAGGAATAAATTTTACATGGAACACCTCAAATAGTAGAAGAATAGATAAGAATCAAAGGCCCCCTAGATTGTAGAGGCAGACTTCAAGAAGGTGGGAATTTTAGAGGATCTACTGTCCACAAGAGTGACATAGCTTTTCCTTTTGGGGGGAGTATGGTGCAGGAGCACCTAGGTAGGATAGAAGATGCAACGTAACCTAGGGCTTCTTTGATGTTTTGGATTGTAGTGTTTCTAGCTAGACCAATAGGATAATAAGAGGACATTTATGTCCTATTTTTTTTAAGTAATGTGCTAGTCGAGGATAGGATACCTTAATAGGCTCTTAGAGACTTTTGTGTCCATTTAGGTCCAATAGGGTGTTTTTGGTATTTTGATGAAAAATGAGTCAAAAAAGGGACTAGAGGCCCTATTGTATGTTATTACACCCTAATTAGTGGTTTGGAAAAGTTTGGACAAGGTTAGACCAAGTTTGCATAGCTTATCCAAAAAGTTGTCAATGTTGTCATTGACAACATTGACAACATTTGTTGCAAGAATGCAACTTTGCTGGAATTAGTTCCATAACTATCTAAAACTGATTTTGTAGTGCCTTGGTAAACTACATAATCCTATCCTTGAGCTTTTGGAAGGGTTAGCAAGTTGAAGTCATATTGTGTATGGACTATGTATTGGAATAATAGTGACAGTTTGTGTGCTTTGTGAAGATCAGATAGTTTAATGGATTGAATCAACTTATGTAAGATTTGTTTTGAGTAATTTATATTGTATTAATACTTATTCATGTGGTAGTTTCTTAGATTCAATAGTTTTAGTTTCTTTTATAAAATATTTTGTTTTATGCACTGTTGTTGTCCTGAATTGGGCACTGTGAACAAATGGGGTCATAGATCCATTTTCCCCAATGGGATTTGCGTGGGCTCTTGGATTATGGAAGGTGAATCCATGTGCATTGTGTATAGTGAAGGAGGGGCCCTGGAAAGTATGGAAGCCATTTTTAAGGTGATATCCTAGGTGAGCCGGTGTGGCATGGCTAGGGATCACTAGGAGTTGCAAAGCTTGTTTGGTGGATTGAAAGCAATCATAGTTTCAATAAAATATTAGTGAGGAGTAGGGTTATTTATTGTAAGGTCCCAATTTGAATGGGAATGTTTTATGAATGCTTTTTGATAGAAAGAACAAGGTTTCTTTTAGACTTGTTTTAAAAGCCATGAAACCCTGATTTTTAGCCTTGATTATATACAGAGCTATATGGACAACTTGAGAACCCTAGACCTATAAAATATCTAGTGTCTTGTTAAAGTGTGTCTGGATCCTACACTTGTTTCCATACTTATTAATATTTTTTGTGAGTTATTGCATAATTAGAGCCTAGATAGGCCTAATTGCTTGTAGCCCTATTTGGGAAGAAATTATTATGTTTCTTGGAACTTGATTAGGGTTCCTTTGCAAAGTGTGATTGTAGGTGGTGGAAAGGATCCTAGTAACATCTTGGAAACCCTATTTCTCTCAGTGGAGTGGTTGTTAATCAATTTGGGTCAGTTGGATCATTTTGGAAAAATGAAGCAAGAAGGACCATTTGGGGTCTAGTAAGAAGTATAGAGTGTTTTGGTTCAACATGTTGGTGTTCATTGGTTGAAAGGATTAGGATCTTGTGATAAGAATCCTAAGGATTATAGGGTTAGTGGAAGAACCCTATTGTTAGAAACACTGAGAGGGGGGGGGGGGGTGAATCAGTGTTTGTTACTTTATGTTTATTTCATCAATTTGAAACTTAACTCAAATAAATAAAAATTGAAGCATAACACAATAACACATAACACAAGATATGATTACGGGGAAACCTTGATCAGAGGAAAACCCTGGTGGGAATTAGTACCCACAAATTATTGTACTAGTCTAATGAACTTGTTATAGTTCCTTTGCCCTGTTAGGAGCAGTATTTACAATGCCAGTACAATGACCCTATTAGGAGTCTTTACAAAACCATGTTAAAGGTGGTTGCCTCACTTCCATAGCTCACTACTCAACAAGATGAAGGATACAACCTTCAGGTGATAGATATATACTATATCAAAAGATGAACTACTGTAATGACTCCGTTGTCTGATCAGTTCCATTTATGTGTTGATGCTTTGATCTCTTGAAGAACTCTACTTCATATTGATTTCCTTATATTATTTTTCTGAATATCTTCTCTACTTATTTTTCATCAAAACTCTTAATACAAAAGTACATGTCTAGTATATATTCATGCCTAAATAGACGCGACTAAAAACTAGACCTTAGTCGGCCCAAAAACAACATACACATCACTTCCAAAAAAAATGTCTTAAGCATGTTTCCATGAGTGTTTAAGACATAATTACAAACATAGTACAATAGGTGCATAGCCATTAAAAAACAAAATATTATATACTAATCCAAAATCTAAAGTTGGCTTCATATTGTATTTTCTGAACTGCTAGTGGCTCTTGAACTTCCTGTGACTTTTTCGTACTATCATACCATACCATGTGTGTATAGGCTGAACTTCATTACATGTCATAAAGCTTAACTATAAAGGCGTATATTCTAACTCGATCATACACACATGCATTGGTGCTATAATCAACTGTATATCTCTGTACTACTTTGTTTTCTATACTTAGCAAATTTTGATCTTCAAAGTTTACTGTAAAAAATTCATATGACTTTGTTTCCATAATGAAAACACAAAATAGGCCATATACATCCTGAGTGTCAACTTGCCAACACCTATTAGGTCAATAGAGTGACCTATGAGACACTAGAGGAAGTTAGGGAGAATCAAGGCTAGTGATACATCATTGTGTCGCTACATGCTTCTTCAACATTTCAAAGGTTTTCTCTGCTTCTAAGGTCCACCTAAACTTGGTTTTGACCCCACCCTTGATGGTATCTAACAATGGTGCACAAATACAACTGAAATTCCTAATAAATTTCCTATAGAATTGGGCTAACCCATGGAAACATCTTACTTCAGTTGTTGTAGTAAGTGGTGGCCAGTTTAAGATAGCTGCAACTTTGTCTTGATCCATCTTCAAGGACCCCTTGGACACTAAAAAGGCCAAGTACACAAGTTATTTCTTCAAGAACTCACATTTCTCAAGATTGATGGCTAGCTTCTCTTCATGTAGTCTCTGTAATAGAGTCTCCACATGTTTGATATGCTCTTCTCTTGTTTTTATAAAGATCGATATATCATCAAGATATACAACTATATAATTCCCTATGTAGTCCTTGAGCACTTCATTCATGAGCCTCATGAATGTGCTAGTAGCATTTGTAAGATAAAATGGCATCACAAGCCACTCATACAACCCATCTGTGGTCTTGAATTCCATTTTCCATTCATCTCCCTCTTTCACCCTGATTTTGTGATAACCACTTTTCAAATCAATCTTGGTGAAGTACATTGACCCTCCAATAAAATCCATAAGATCCTCAATCCTAGGTATGGGGAACCTATACCTTATTGTAATTCTATTTATGGCCCTTGAGTCTGTGCAAAGTCTCCATTTTCCTCCCTTCTTGGATTCCAACACAACCGGGACTGCACATGGGCTTATACTCTTCTTGATCAAGCCATGATCCAAGAGTTCTTACACTTTCCTTGCCACTTCCAAGTTCTGATCAGGGGTAAGCTTATAAGATGCCTTATTAGGAAAAGATGCACCATTGACAAAGTTTATCTAATGGCTTATCACTCTTCTAGGAGGTAATGTTGCAGGAGTTCCATCACTCACTATATCCTTGTACTTCACAAGCCATTCTTGAATCTCTAATGGTAAAGGTTCCTTGATAGGTTTCTCTTCTTCCTTAGGCTTGAGAACAATAGCATATCCTTCATTATCTTCATCCTTAAGATCTTTTACAAACTCCTTTCCACTACACAACAAAATTCTAGGAGTCTTGGGCTGTGGTTCATCCTCTTCCAATAGAGACTAAATCTTGAAAGTTCTACCTCCTTTATTTAATGTTATATAATTCTCTTTCCCATCATACAATGTTCTAATGTCATATTTCCAAGGCCTTCCTAATAGAAAATGACAACCATCCATTGGTAAGATGTCACAAAGCAACTTGTCCTTATAGCCTACTACAGAAAACTCAACCCATGTTTGTTCATTCACCAATACACTTTGGCCTTTATTTAGCCATGTCACCTTGTATGCTTTTACATGGGGTACTTTGGTTAGCTTGAGTTTGTCCACTGTCTCCTCTACTATGATGTTGTCTGTGGAACCCGAATATACAATCACCTTACAAAATTTGCCAAGGATCATGCATCTTATCCTAAACAAATCCCTCTTATGTTTGGGTTCATCTTTGACTAGTTTCCTTATCAAAACCCTCCTAAACATTAGATTTTCTCCCATCTCTGAGTCTAGATGGTCAATCTCAGTTTCTTTGACACTTGAAGTGTCCTCATGAGCATAATCCACTCTCTTGTCATGGTTTGATGTAGTAGGTTTCTCAAGGCATCTATATGTTGGGTGGCCCAATTGATCACATTTGTAACACTTTATACTTGCAAAGTATGAGCTACTTCTACCTGACCCTCTTCCTCTACTATGGCCTCCTTGATTACCCCTACCTCTAGTATAACCCCCTCTTGGAGTGGTTTCATTTCTATGCTCTGTGAGCTTGGTTTCACCTTGGTTTCTTTTCTCATTTCCTCTGCCTTGATATCCTCCTCTTTGACCCTGTTAGTCTCTTCCTCTACATTTGTTTTTGAAGTTAGAGTCACCTTTATTTCTACTCTTTTCCTTCACCCTTAGAGCTAGTTGATGACACCTGTGAACTATGGTTGGTGTCCATAGACTAATCTCTTCTTGGATGTTCCAATTGAAACCACCCAAGTACCTTGCCACCTTTATTGATTCTTCTTCTTGTTTCTTAGATGTAAAACACAATCTATGAAACTCCTCTATATAAGAGGCCACATCCATGTCTTTTTGTTTCAGATTTTGCCTGTTTCTATGAAATTGAATCTCATAGTCCTCTGGCATATAGTTTTCTTTTATCTTCATCACCATGGAATTCCAATTTTCTATAGGATTATTTCCCATTCTAATCCTCTCATCTTGAAGATACTTACACCATGTTAGTGCTGACCCTCTGATTCTTTACTTGGCCACCTTGAGCTTCTATGCCTCTGTCACATCTTCACATTCAAAATGGTTCTCCATTCCATCAATCCAATCCATCAATGCTTCAATTTCCATCTTCCCACTAAACAAGGGTACACCTTCCAATACCTTCCCTCCTAGGGCTTTTATGGTTTTAAAAAGGGTTACTCATTCAAGACAGGGTCTGGTTCAGGGATAATATCTTCCTCAACAATATTTTTACCCCTATCACTACTTTCAACTTATTTGTTCCTAGCTGTATTAGCAACTTCTTCTAGTCTTATCTTCATTCCTTCTAAGGATTCTTCAAGGAGTTTATTCTTCTCATTTTTCTCATCCACCTCTTTAGCTAGCTCTGCATTAGTCACCATGCTTGACTCTCCCACTGATTTACCAGTAGTTGCAGACATACACTATTTTCCCAATTCTTTAACTTGATCGAATACCAATCTGATGTAACTACAAGTATTTATCTACACCCTATCTCCTTCTAGGGTATCCTATGGGAAATTTATTTGACCTATTAGTTTTCTTGAATAACCCTACTCTCTCAAGGATCCTCTATACAAGATCCTTCTTTCAAATTGCATCCACCAATCAAGAAATCAAATCACTTACCACCTAGCTCTTGGAACTCTTCTTGCACCATCTTCACTAACTGATCTAACTTGATCAAGATCAATCCCACATGGATAAGTAGGTTTCTAGGATGTCAATAGGATCCAATCCAATACCTACAAACACACTTTGAAATAGAACCCTAAACAAGTTCCAAGAAACATATAAATTTCACCTAAAATAGGGCTACAAGAAATTAGGCCTAATTAGGCACCTTTTCCCAAATAACTTGAAATAATCCTTAAAAAGATATAAAAATAAATTTTTATTCTGACACCCTTTACAGATATCTAACAAATTTCCTAGGTCTTTTCCCCCCAAGTTGTTCATACAGTGGGTTCCTACATACAAGCCTAAAATTAAGGGTTTCAACTCAAATAGAACATGGCGATCAGAATCTTTATTTTAACCATTAAGAATCCCTCCTCCAAGATTCCCATTGAGTTTGGGAATTCTTCACACATATGTCCACCTCTCCAATAGCTCTGATTGAAACAATCAATGCTTTCAATCCCTCCTAACACCTCTGCAACTCTTTACAATCCCTAGCCATGCAACTCTGGCTCTCATAGGGCATAAAATTAAAATTAGCTCACTTGCCTTCCAGATGACATCCTTCATTATACAATATGTACAAGGATTCATCTTCCTAATTCCAAAGGCCCTCAAAGATTCCACGGTGGAAAGAGAAGTTATGACCCCATTTTGGAGAAACTGCCTAGTTCAGACCAGTACCAGTGTAGAATAGAAAAAATTCTACATAAGCAAAGAAATATGAACAAAAATAATAATAATCACATATAGAATCAATAATTTACACCCTCTAACTCATGAAACAAAGAAAATCCAGATTTGAATCCATTAAACACCGAAATGCAAAAAAATTGCTTAATTGTAACTGGTTTCTCAATAACACAGTCCGTACTGATAAATTGAAAAATTTACCAACCTCATAAAAAGGTCAAGGAAGGCCTTATATAGTTGACCATGGACCTATCTCAATAGTTTCAGATAGTTAGAACCCCCAATGCTCGAAAAAAGATCATTGCAAGAAATATTGTCAATGTTGTCAATGACAATATTGACAACTTTTACTACTTTTGGGTTTCTTGCTTACAACTTGATCAATCAACTCAAAAACTTAACCAAATGCATATTTAGGCTAAGTAAAACTCAAATAGGTCTCTTAAACACTTCCTTGTCCAATTTTACCCCTAAATGCATAATTACCACTTTTTCCATAGCATTAGCAACATGAACACAAATTGACATGACAAATTTGGACAACACTTGCAAAGAAAGTCACTAAGGACCTAATAAGACCTCCTTATATAACTTAACACACTCTAGGACCCATCTAGTCCCATTATTACACTACTGGTGTGGCTAAGACCACTACAATACAAAAACAAACTAGAAGCCCTAGGTTACCATTCAGCCCTACCTAGGTGCTCATGCACCATATAGTTTGATCAGGCTTGTTGTTAATGTTCCAACCAGAACAGTCAGTAGGAGAGTCTACAATGGTGACCAATGCAGAGTTGGATAAGAAGTTAGATGATCAAGAAGTGGAGAATGGAATGCTCCAAGACATATTGGCTCAATTAGAGAAAAAGGTAGATGAAGTTGATGAGAAAGAAGAAGAAGTGAAGAATAAGGTTGAAGGGAAAGGCAAAGAGACTGCCATAGATGATGAAGTACCCAAAGCTTACCGTATCCTTAATGAAGAACCATTCTTGAAAGATTAAAAGGATATGAGTGGTAAAACACTAGAAGGAGTTCCAATATTTACTAGAAAGATGGAACCAAAGATAGTCCTAGATTGGATAGAAGGACCAGAAAACCATTTTGAGTGTGATGGTATCACTGAGGCTCAAAAGGTGAAATTTGCAAAAGCCAGACTAAGAGGGTCTGCACTCACTTGGTGGAAATTCAGCCAAGATGAGAGGGAGAAAGAAGGAAAGAAGCTCATTACCACATGGAGAGATATGGTTACAAAGTTCATAGATGCTTATATCCCTGAGGATTATGAAATCCAACTGCATAAAGAAGAAAAGGTTTGAGACAGAAGGACCTAGATGTAAACTCCTATACTGAACAGTTTCAGATACTTTGCATGAGATCTAGAGTTGAATAAGATGAGAAGGTTAAGGTAGAAAGGTATCTTAATGGCCTTAAGTGGACCATAAAAGATGAGATGAGTCACTTGACTCAAGACACCATTCAGAAGTACCACCAAATTGATATAAAAGTTGAAGAGAAGCTAAGAAAGAAACAAGACTCTAGAAATACCAGAGGAAGAGGTAGAGGAAGCGACACTAGAGGACAGAGAAGTGGATATGGTGGAAGGAGTTCTAAACCAAAGAGTCAAGGAGAGACTACATTTTTTGAAAAACAAGAAGGAAACTCCAACAAAGGGAGTTCAATTAGAGGAAGGAACTCTAGTAGCAGAGGAAGAAACAATAACGAAGGCAAGGGTAACTACTTTGCTAACATGAAGTGTTGCCATTGTAACCAGATGGGACATCCTACATACAGATGTCTAGAGAAGGGTACTACTTCTCAAGGAAGTGATAAAAGAGTTAATTATGTCCAAGAAGAGGCTAGTGGTGGAAGAAAACACCCTGAAGTTCCCTTAGAGTCAGAGGAAGGTGAGAATTTAATGATGATAAGAACTTTGATTAAGGAGCTAGTGAGAAAATAGCCTAGTCAAAGGAGATCACTATTTAGAGTGAAATGAAAAATGCTGGGGAAATTTTGTAGATTCATCATAGCCTCAGGGTCTACTGACAATATAGTGTCAGAAGAAGCAGTCAGCAAGTTGAAAATGAAGAGGATACCCCACACATATCCCTATAAAGTTACTTGGTTGAACAAAGGGCAACATGTCCTTTTAAATGAACATGCTTGGGTGGAATTATCAATTGGGAGATACAAGGATAAATTATTATGTGATGTACTACCTATGGATGCATGCCACCTATGCCTATGTAGACCATGTAAATTTAACAGACAGGCCATGTATGATGGAGCAAAGAATTCATATTCTTTCAAGAAGGATAATGTGACACTCAAAATATAGTCACTATTGGAGAATGGAGAGATAAAATATTCTAGTCCCAATGTCCTTATGGTTAGTTAAAAATATTTCTTAGAAGCCTTAGAAGAAGGAGAAGGAGTTGGTTTTACACTAGTGTTGAGACCAAAAGAAGAAGTTGCAGGCAAGACGATCAAGAAGACAAAATTACCAAAGGAATTGCAGGAGATGCTACAAAAGTATAAGGGTATTTTTCATGATGGAAAATCATCATCCCTACCCCCTAAGAGGACTATAAGCCACCAAATAGACTTCATTCTAGGACTATCCTTCCTAATAAGGCTGCATATAAAATGACTCAACAAAATGAGGAAATAGCTAGACAGATTCAAGAACTACTAAGCCAAGGTCTAATTAGAAAGAGTATTAGTCCTTGTGTCATACCTACTATCTTAGTCCATGAAAAGGGAGGAACATGGAGGCTATGTATTGAATCTAGATAAATAAATAGAACAACCATTAGGTATAGGTTCCCTATCCCTAGGATAGAATACCTAATGGACTGTCTAGGTGAAGCCAAATTTTTCACAAAGAATGACTTGAAGAGTGGATACCATAAAATCAAAGTCAATGAGGGATATGAATGGAAAACAACCTTCAAGACCATTGACAGACTGTATGAGTGGCTTGTAATTCCATTTGGGTTATTCCATGCCCCATAAATTTTAATGAGACTCATGAATGAAGTCCTAAAAGACTAGATAGGAAAATTTGTGGTAGTCTAATTGGATGATATACGCATCTATAGAAAGACAAGAGAAGAACACCTTAGACATCTACAAATAGTCTTTAAGAAGCTGCATGAAGAGAAGTTGATGATCAACTTGGAGAAATGTGAATTCATGAAACAAGAGCTAGTATACCTTGGGTTTGTACTATCTCAAGGAAATCTAAAAATGGATCCTAGTAAGGTGGAAGCCATCATCAACTGGCCAACACCAAGGACAACAACTGAGGTAAGAATTTTTAATGGCTTAGCACAGTACTATAGAAAGTTTATTAAGAAATTTAGTGCATTTTGTGCTCCTATGCTTGATACTATCAAGGGTGGGATGAAAAAAAAATTTGTATGTAATGAACAAGCTAACCATGGGTTTGAGCTATTAAAGAAGAAGATTTCTACCAACCACTCTTGATTTTTCCAAGCTTTGAGAAGCTATTCATAGTTGAATGTGATGTGAGCAATGTAGCCATTGGTGCAGTCTTGAGCCAAGAGGGAAGACCAGTGGCCTTCCACTCTAAGAAACAAAGTGAAGCCAAGAATAAATACTCTTCTTATGACCTAGAGATGTATGATCTGGTCCAAGCACTGAGAAAGTGGAGGCACTACTTGCTTCCAAAGGAGTTCATATTCTATTCAGACAATCAAGCATTAAGTATCTTAAACTCACAAGATAAGCTCAATCACAAGCATATGAAGTGGGTTGAATACATGTAAGCATAAACCTTCAATATCAAGCACAAGAAGGGGTTGTAGAATAAGGTGGCAGATGCCTTAAGTAGAAGATCCCTGACCATCCAAGAGATACAACTACATAGCATGGGGATAGACAACTTCAAAGACCTATATGGAGAATATGAAGACATTGGAGACATTTATAAGGTATGCCAAGAATATAAGAATCACTTTCATAGTCAATTATTTGAATATACTTTGTAAAGTGGCCTATTGTTTGAAGGGATTCAATTGTGTGTCCCTAGATGGTCTATAAGAGAGAATATAATTCAGGAGAAACACAATGGTGCACTTAGTGGCCATTTTGGTATTAAAATGACATAAGAATTAGTTCAAAGATTTTTCTTTTGGCCTAGGATGAATTTGGATATTAGGAAGTATGTAGAGAGTTGTGTTGTGTGTCAAAAGGAAAGGGAATATATTCTAATGCAATCCTTTACCAACCACTTCCTATTACAAGCAGACCATGGGAATGTTTAAGCATGTATTTTGTAGTTGGTTTTCCCAAGACAAAATAGGGAATGGATATTATTTATGTTTTTGTGGATTGATTCAGTAAGATCGCACACTTTATACCCTGCAATACAACCCGTGATGAAAGTTAGATAGTTTCCCTATTCTTCAAGGAAGTAGTCAGAATACATGGTTTACCACTGAGCATAGTGTCAGACAAAGACACAAATTTTATGAGTCATTTTTGGAAGACTCTATGGAAGAAGCTAGGAACCAACTTATCTTTTGGATCTGCATACCATCCTTAGACTGATGGCCAAACTGAGGTAGTAAATAGGAGTCTTGGAAACCTCCTAAGATGCTTAACTAAGGAGTATGGTCAAGTTTGGGCCCAACTCATTGCGAAAACAAATTATGCTTATAATGATATAGTGAATAGAATTACTAGTAAGAGTAATTTTGAGATTGTTTATGGCCTTCATCCAAGAGGTATATTTGAGCTTAGAGACCTGAAAGATGGAGCCAAGGAAAGTGACTATGCAGATAAATTTTCACTTTCTATGCAAGAAGTCCATGAAATAGTGAGGAAGACACTCATTGAAAATACAGAGAAAACAAAGAGCAAAGTGGATGAGAGGAAAAGAGATGTCCAATTTAAAATTGAGCATTTGGTGATGGTACATCTCAACAAGTCAAGGTTGCAGAAAAGAGTGCCACATAAACTACAGATGAGAAGAATTGGCCCATGTACTATACCGACCAAATATGGCACAAATGCATACAAGGTGGAAATTCCAAAGGATATGGGTCTATCTTTGGTGTTTAATGTAGAAGGATTATTTTTGTACAAAGGCCCAATCCCAGATCCAGATCAAAGTTTAACTGAAGTCATACAGGAGTTAGAGGAACTCAACTTTCCATATACACCAATCAAGAAGGTAGAACACATACTAGATTTCAGAGTCTACAAGAAGACAAGAAAGAAGGAATACAAAGAAAAATTGGTGAAGTGACATGGAAAAATAGATGGAGATGCAGTTTGGGTAAAGGAGACAAAGTTCAAAAAGTTGGGCATTGATCCCAACTTACTCAATCCAAGGGTGGATTGAACCCTTTTCATTTGGGGAGGATGGTGCAGGAGCACCTAGGCAAACTCCCAATGCTTAGTCAATGTTGGCTTATAACTAACTCTAGCCAAGTCAGTGATTTTAATTTTTACCTTAGAAGGTCTTGCAATGTGTGTGAATAGATGGATTAGTATTTATTACTAAATCCAATCTAGTTTTGGTTAGTTTGATTTCTAGGTTTTTAGTCATTAGGATGGGCCTAAAATGTGAAATGTTGTCTAAATGTGTCTTAAACCTAAGAAAAGTGTGAAGGGTTCCTAAAAATTACTTAATGATGTTAATCCATTGAGTTATATGGGTTAGAGGTCCTAAAAGTTAGTTGGCATCATAAATGCAAAAGATGCTCAAAAGTTGTCATGACAACAATTGCAACTTTTTGCAAATGTTGCATGGAACTTGACAAATATAGATTCCCTTCATTCTAGGAGTGGGAAATCAATGATTAAGGCCTAAAAACATGGAAGAGGCATCTTAAGCTACTTTTTGGCTCATTTCCCAAGGTAGAGGATTTTGTAAGCAAGTTTTTGAAGTGAATGAAAGCAGTGTGTTATGGTTTTATAGTACAATCAACTTATTTGAATGTTAATAGTGTGTTAATGGATTGAAAGGATTAATATAGTGTTGGATTCATAAAGTAGAAGTAGATACAAGAAATTCTCATTAAGTGAGAAAGTAGAGTAGAGTTTATTTGATAGTCTTAGGAAATTGTTTAAGTTTTAGAGTGTTTACTGGTCCCGTTTAGGTAGATTTTGGTTTCATGGCTCCCCCATAGAATCCATGCATGGGAAACTATAAAAGGTGGATGAATATGTTAGAGGAGCCTCTATATAGTGTATATATTCAATTAGGATTCCTAGAGAACTGATTTCTATTTTTGAATCCATGCCCTAAGCGAGCTATGACTGTCAAATTAGGTGTATGGCAGAGTTAAGAGTGAATGCAGAAGCAAGGGTGTGTGTGAAAGGTCTAAAAAAAGTGTATTTTCAGAGTCATTAGGGTCCTATAGATCCCTAGTTATGAGAAAAGAGTTTGAACAATCCATTTGGATAGGTTTCTAGAGAGAAATCAGTCAACTTCATTTTAGGAACCCAAAAAGCCCTATTAGGCCTACATTTCAGGACACTATTTTACGAATGACTTGGGAACCCTAGACCTTGAAAATATTTTAGGTTTTCCGAAAGGGTATTAGGATCCTAGGTTAGTTTTTTGGGTTTTTTGTAATATTTGGGAATAAATCTAGAAAAACCCTCTCGATAGGGCTAATTGGTCAATTAGGCCTAATAGGGTCCTATAAGGATTGAATTTGAAACTCGATTGAATTGGGATTGAAAACCTATTCTATTGGAGTGAAAAGGATGAAAAACGAGTGTTAAAATGGAGGACATGACCCTTGTAGTATTGGTGAAGTTGAGATGGAGGATTTATGCCTAGAATCCTTCAATCAAGATTGAAGCATTGAGACAAAACTAGTGATAGTTGTCTTTCAAGGTGAAGCACAAGAAGCATAACTCACTGTGTTGAGTTAGTGTAGTCTTAGGCCATTGGATTAAATACTTGGGAGATCCTAGTGTTGTGTTTTGGATCTTAAGAAGGCTGAGACAAGTGGAGTCCTAGTGAAGTTTTTGCAAGCACACCTTGGAACACTTCCATCAATGTATGTGTATGTATATATGTATGTATATGTATGTACATGAATGTATGTGTGTGTATGTATATATGCATCTATGTGTATGTATGTGTATTTATATGTATGTATGTGTATGTATGTGTATGTATGTGTGTATGTGTGCATTTATGTGTGGGTAAAAGCACAATAATCTGTCACCCTTTTATAAATGAAAATGCTAACAAAATCAAAGTTGTTCAGCTTCAATAGTATAAAAGTGACATTTATGTTTGGAATTTGGAGATGATGTAAACTAATAAAATGTTTTAAAATGGATGAAGTTTATGATTAATATTTTTAATATTTTTTTTGAATAATTTTTGGTATTTTTTTTTAATGTTTAAAGACGATTTTTCAGTTGCAGAAACATACTAAAAATTGGGGGTCTAGTTCCCACCAAAACTTTATATGTAAATAAATATTTTTACCCTAATTTCAAAATATGTTATAGATGACATATATAGCTAGTGCATGAAGAAACAAGGACGCATAGCGTCTAGTTCCTGCCTAAGTCCTAAAGATTAAGCCTTACGAGATTTGGCTTGATGAACATTAAATATTAAATAGTACATATAATCATTAATTATAGATAAACATTAAATAGTAAATAGTAAATATTAAATGAAGATTTCTATTACAGTATCATATTCAAGTCATTAATGATATTTAAATTAACATTGTTTTGGTATTTTTTGTGCACTGTTATGAATCTAATAATATATTATATCAATATAATATATAA
>MU223583.1:785470-799415 GCA_018584345.1 Thuja plicata
AATTATAAACAATAGTAGCAAAAAAATAATAATAGAATATTCAAAATATATTAGAACTATACAAATGTAAAAAGTTGTCCAAAAATAAAATGTTATGATTGGACAATTAAAATGAAAATATCTCTTAAAAAAGGCAAAAGCCTCACATACGACTGTAGTCACATTCAACCAATAAAATGAGAAATAAATAATTTCTATAAAAATATACAAAAGTCAAAATATATTAAAACTATATCAATGAAAAAGGTGTTGAAAAATACAATGTTCTAATTGGGCAATTAATAAAAACAGTAGCATTGCAATGAATGCTATAATATCCTGCCTGTCGGCAGGAACTAATAAAAATTGTTTTGTGACCTATATTTTCTCTTTTATAACAATTCAAATTGCAACTCACCTGAAATCGACAGTTTTCATCTCCCACCATATTTTTCATAACAAATATATCCCAATCAAAAAAATAAATAAATATTCTTGAAGAGGAATCTCTCTTCTAGTGCACCATATGTTTTTCAAATTTATTTAATACCTACTTGCAATATTTTTTAATTATAATAGACTATGTATAATTAAAACACTATAAAATCTATAAGAGATATTCTTGACTCTGATCTCTACAAAAGGGAATTTTTGTATTTTTTTAAAAATATCATTAAAAAGACTTAGAGTTATTGAAACGTCACTTTTCTGAAATAATTTTATTTCTATGGTAATTGGCCTCTAAGTGGTATAAAACATGCATTTAATAGACATTTCCAATTGGAGAAGTTAAAGAAATTATCAAACTTAACTATAATGAATCTAGCTAGACCATATGTTTGGCCAAAATTAACTTTTAGTTAGAAATACTAAAATTCAGCTGTGTTGATAAGTTGTCCTAAAAGGTGACAGATTATTGTGCTTTTACCCATGTATGTATGTATGTATGTATATATGTACATGCATGTATTTAAATGTGACTTATGTAATTATTTTTAGTTCAATAATGTTGTGAAATTTACTTTAATTTTATTTTCAATTAAATTAGGAAAACATATATGTAGACTTAATTTGACTGTAAATAAAATATTTTAGGTACACATATATAGATCATATAGATATTATTATACATCATGGCATATGTACTGATCCCCTTGAGGAACTATTTGCACACACTAACAGGGAAATTGAATGACTGTAAGATTCCTCAAACAGTTTGACCAACTCTATTGTCTATAAGAGCACATGCCAATCCACACTTTCTAGTTTGATTAGTATCAGAGATGACATTCATGGTACCACTCCCTATGCACCAAAAGTTATAGATTCCATACTTGAGAGGAAGAGATGAGAGGTTGGCTCTAGTATTTTTCTTAAGGAGATATAGGCGTTAGTGCGTAAAGTGACCCTAAAAATGGAAGTTTTCCCATCATGTACAGACTTACAGTATATGAATGGATATCAGGTTACCAGATGTTAGGATCCTGCTATATCATCATTGACATACCCATAGTTTCTAGCTTCCCATGTTCATTATCCAAATAATGACCATATTCCATTATATTTTTCACAACATATTTTTGTTGAGGTTTGTTTAGCGAGGGTCGTTAATTACACTGATTTTCCAACACATCTAGGACAGGGGTGTGGTAGGCTTGCTGATAGAGATTCTTTTCATCAAGGTGATCTCTAGAGGCCAATACACAGGGCCATTGTTGGTCAGAGGGCACCTGTTATAGCTCCTTCATTGGGTCCTGTAGAAGATGATTTTGTTTGTAGCATCCAACTTCGAGGTGTGATTGATAGTGTGGGGTACATTGCAGTAGCTACCTCATCCATATCTAGTGACCAGGTTGGCTAGTATTTGATGTCTTGATGAAACTGTAGATCATTAGGTGGAGCATCCTCTAGAAGGACCTTAGATGACATGTACGGTGCAGTGGACATCCCTTCAATTTCAAGCCAAGAGGGACTTACATGACAGAAGTCACAGGTCACATTGACGAGTTTGGCTAAGGATATTCCTGATGCATATGCATTTTTAGTAGAAGACCATGATATTCCCATATCACATGTTAGAGCTCATGTGGGTAGTGTCAGATATGCTCAGCCACATCCTTCTCATCACCCAGACCCTGGGCATAGTGGTAGTGCCCTTGAGGGTCTACCTATTGACCACTCTATTGTCATAGAGGGAGAGGCATAGTGTACAGACCCGTCAGTGAGTGCAGGGCACCAGTTCTTTGATGTTAGTCTTGAGGATGTTGAATTCAACATGACCACTATGGGTTACCTAGATTTTCTGACATGTGATGATACAAATTTGATGCCATCTTATTTGGTCAGTCTATTGCATTCATCATTAGAGGGACAGGTGCCAAATACCCATGTTGCAAATGCAGAGTTGAGCTTGGACCAGGCCCAACCAAATCTTGATATCTTGGTTGATAGGATCAAGGCTAGGGATTCTAAGTACTATCATGTGCCACCATATACACAAGTATACATCTTATTTTTAATGTTACAATTTAAGTTAAATTTGCAATATTTTTTGGCATTTAAATTTCCTTTTTTTTAATTTATTTATTTCAATATATATGATATATATACATATATATGTACATACATCATATTTTTTCTCTAGCAATAGATGCTTCTTTTTACTCCTTTGTGGACTGATCATGTACATCGATGAGATACATTCGATGATGACATTGGTAGTGGATAGGTGAGTTTTTAATTTATCGATGTATATGTATGTATTTACATTATTTAATGTATTTAATGTGTATTTGAGTTCTTAAAACTTGATGTACACATATATTAAAACTTATATCAGTCTTTCTCTATAGGGCTCTGCACATCCCTCACAACATGATAGTCACTTTGGGGACCACTTAGTCAAGAGTCATCATGATGAGTCCTAGGCACTTTCATATTTTATGTAGACATATTACACATGTATTTTATCTGTTATATTTCCTCTCTAGACTATAGACAATTGACATACATTGTACTTAGATATTTTTGATTTATAGAATTTTTATCTATGTTTGACATGATTAACACGTGTTTTATGCTTATAGTACTTGATCTCTATGTTTTATGTTTACATAATTGATCTATGATTGATGTTTCACATGTTATATACTTTGAATCTATACATGTGTATCATGTTTACATAATTTTAATCTATGATTCATTGATATTGACATGTACATGTGTTATATACTCAATCTAGTGATTGGTGTTTGACACATTGTGTTATACTAAAGACCTAGATATTTGATTATTAAATAATTGACCTATGATTTGATGATGTAATTCATGCTTATATACATGTTTGATACATATGTGTTTAATATATACATGTTTGATCAATCCAAGTTAAATATGTTTTATGATCAAAGTTATATATATGTAATTTTATTCTGTGAATGATCCTAATTAAGTATTGCAACATAAAATTTATTTAGTTCTATAAAATTAAATTATCCTAATTAAGTATCGAAACATGCATGATACACATTCATATGAACCAACTAAATAAGTATCCATGTGACCTAATTAATCAAATAGATAAAACTAAAGTATTGCAACATCCATGATACACATTCATATTCCAACTAAATAAGTATCAACATGACCTAATTAATTAGCTTGATAAAACTAAAGTATCACAACATGCATGATACACATTCATATTCCAACTAAATAAGTATCCACATGACCTAATTAATCAACTAGATAAAACTAAATTATTGCAACATGCATGATACAGATTCATATTCCAACTAAATAAGTATCCACATGACCTAATTAGTTAACTAGATAAAACTAAAGTATTACAACATGCATGATACACATCCTTAAGAAACTTTTGAGATATTATTAATTTTAAAAAATTACTCCATTCACTACAGGCAGTGGTAGGAAATAATGGAGCTAAGAAAAAATCTAGTCTCACCTGTGACAAATTTAGTACAGATCATATTTCATGCATGTTTTAGTACACATCAAGTGGTTCAGCTCACTCTTGGATAACATTTAATATTCTCTCATGGTCATCAATACCAAGTCTCCACTTATGAACCCCACGTCTTGTCACTGGATGAAGAGATAGCACAATGGAAATTACAAGATGGCTATACTGATAAACCTTGTTATTAGGTTGATAATAAATAAAATGAGTCCCATGTTTAAATATTTTGATTTTCTTCAAATACAATATTCCTTGCACAACAACTAAACCTCCATAGACAAGTTCAACAACATATATCTAGGTTAAACAACACACATAATTCCATCACAAGTTGAAACTCAATTGTAATAAATTAAACATAATTACACTACTAAGCTATGGGAAACATAATTGCATCTCTTGTTTCATTCTTTGTTAGCTTCATCCTCTCCTTGGTGTAATGTAATAAATAATAACTAACACCTTCCACATTTCTAGACTCTGCTATTACTAAAAAAACATGTCCTACAAAATATGTTTTCAATTTGACATGTAAATATAAATTAAACAGACTTGTATATTTTTCTAGATATATGTCTAGTGGATCTAAATTGAATAGTAAATAAGAATATGTGTACATGCTCACTATTTATGGATTGATTTTATGAATCCTTTAAATTTGTATATACACATACTAGTTTTGATCAAACCTAAAATATGGTCATAATAGATTGAAATCAATGGAATGTCATCAATGCTTTCATCCTCAACTTCATCATTTGTATTAGTAACATCTAGTGGAAAAAAATTCCATTCACTAACATATCCACATTTTTGGTTGATACATTCATCATAGTTTTCAGAAATGCAGTCATAACAAAAGCATGAGTAATCTCTAGTGTACAATGATCACACATTACTATCTATACTCATAACTGAATGAAGGGATATTATTTTTTCTACCCTCTTGCATCCATGGATTGATCTTCTATCAACATCTGAACAAGGTACATGTAAAAATTTAAGACAAATTAAAATCATATATATATATATGTTCTTCAATGATCAATAAATTTAAAAGCACATACATAAATTTAAACTAAAACAAGAGATGTTGCATTTATACCATATATATACCAGAATACTCTAAATGATATGACTCGATCCAATCATGATGTTGTGTTATCCTGATTTGGAACCACAAAATGTGTCTTTCACCACTCAACTACATCATGAGCATTATTTATATGATATCCCTGATAGTCCAGTTGATACTTTCTTAAAGCATGTTTGATACAGGATCCTGCACCATCATGCTCTCCCTTTCCATGTCCACTCTAAAAAAACTCCAAATATGTGGTATATTTTGGTATTGATGATATATACATAGTGCATAAAATGGCCTTGCTAATTTAAATTGTGTTTCACATCCATCTGACCAAACAAAATGCTTTTCAATTTTGATGCCTTTTTTTTCCAAATATCCAAAAAATATCTTAAAGAAATGCTCAAAAAAGTGTATGTCATGCTCTTTATCATCACTAATGTGAATTATTTATGATCCATGCTTGATATGTACTTTCAAAACCATCCAAATATAATTGTGCATGTCGATAAGAAACATGTACCATGATAGTTACCTGCTCTGTATAGTAGTATTCTACTTGAAGTTGTTTTTGAGAAACAAAAGAGTAATTGTCTGAAAAGTCAACAGATAAAATTGTTCCAACTAGAAATTTTTCTCTTGGTATTTGGAATTATTCTCCTTTCCATTTAGAAAAAAACATAAATTATATATGGTTGTATCAATTTATGAAAATTTTCCATAAATGTTGCAACAAGTATCTCCTCCTCTACATATTCCAACCTTGTTGATTCTTTCTCAACTTTCATTTTAGACTTTATGTACTTGTAACTCTTACATTTCACCATCCTCATTATGTCAGTATCTTCAAGTCTCAAAGTAAATTTTTCCAAATCCCCACATGCCTTACAAGTTTCTCTTATGCAATCTATTTCAGGTATTTCATGATCAATAGATTTGTTACATAAGATTGATGCTATGAATTGTCTTTGACATTTAGGAAAAACATTTTGAAAACCACCACTTTCTTATATCATCTTTCTAAACCCTTAATAGTATATATCAAATTCAATATGATATCAACAACAAAAATTTTCAAAGGATTTATTTATCTTTACAAAATATGGCTTTAATCTTTCAAATAGTGTTTGTACACTCTTAATGTTAGGATTTGAATTACAAAATGAGAGATAGAATTCATGTTGTATGTTGTCCAACCAATAATTTGTGTGTTTCAAATATTCCTTAAGCCCAATCCTCTTCTTGATACCATCTCTTGTATTTGGTGAAGGATGAGTATGATTAGTCCAAAATGTCATAACCAAGTTTCTAACTATTTCCTTAATCCTATCAAAGATAAAATATCTACACATTAGTGTCCTATTACCTTCCAATGTAGTATCATCCAAATTGATTCTCCTTTTCAAATAACATGTTATTTTCTTCCTACTATACCCGATATGAGATGAAAGTGAAGAAATTTGTCTTTTCTGGGACATATTTTTATTTAAAATAGATGTCAGTATCACTCTTCTTGAAATGTACTTATCCACAGATCTAGTTGTTTGTCCAATGCAATGCAAAGGTCTTCCTTAACACTTTCAACAATATTTTTTGTACGTTAGATGGTTTTCTCCTTTTCAAGCTTGCCTCTACACCCAAAAAATTTAATGGCTCTTTTAACTCATCTTTAAGAAGTGTAATTGATAACAGTTGGGTTTTTTCAAGTGTGTCAAGATTCTCAAATTGTGCAATTATTTTCTTAGACTTTTTAATCAATTCCCTCTCTATAGTATTTATGATTTTTTTAGCATAATCTCTCAATTTTTCCACATCCATTTCATTTAAATGCTCTATGCTTTTATGATTAATTCTTCTCTTCAACTTTTGGGCTAGAATAAAATTCTCATTTGTTTCTTGTACTTGGGCTGCAAACAAAATTAAAAATTCTCTTAATATCTCATCTTAAGGGGACCTTGATGAAATAAGTAGAAACAAGCTCATGTCAAAGGGAATAATTAATAAAATAATGATCTAGAAACATATACTTATTTGACCTTGTGATGAACCTTCTCTAAATTCCATTACTTTCAACTTTGGATGCCCCGTGTACAACATTTTCTTCAACAAAGGCTATGTACACAAAAAAAGTAACAGCCTTAAGGGGAAATACCCAAAATTCATATTAACCACAAAGATACTAAACTCTGTGTGTGTGTGTGTGTGTGTGTGTGTGTGAGAGAGAGAGAGAGAGAGAGAGAGAGAGAGAGAGTGAGTGAGTGAGAGAGAGAGAGAGAGAGAGAGAGAGAGAGAGAGAGATGTGTACTTTTTTGGGATTCTGAAGGGTGTAAATTGGTGAGCTTGTGATGACCCATATAAAACTTCTAAAGGTTGGGCATGTTGACCTTGTGATGACCCTTTTGCAACTTCAGAAGGTTGTGCTTCTTGAGAATTTACTGCATGTGAAGATAAAATTATTTTAAAAAAAAGTCTGAATGAAATTTCCTATGTGTAGAGTCCTATTAATTATAATATAACTCCCAATAGGTCATGACTATAACCTATCATAGGTCCTAATAGGTCTAATTGGGTCTTAATAGGTCTAATTGGGTCTATTACTCATATTAGGTCCTAGTAGGTATAATTGGGTCTAATTATTGGTCCAACTAAGAGTGGGGTGTGAATCAGACAAATAAAACTTAAACTCTTAAAACTGAACTCACTGATTCACTCTGTAAGTATTGAATACTGTAAATAACCAACTCACCAAATAACATAAGCAACAATAAATCATTCAAACTTAGCAACATCAGATTAACTCATTAACAAATGATATAACACAGTTGACACATGATTTAATGATGAAAACTAATTTGGGAAAAACCTCTATAGGAATTGTAACCCACAATAAAAATGTACCCTTCTGAAGTACGCTCGGTTAAGAACTTGTCATGTTAAAGATTACAAACACATTTTCTAAATGTGACCCTCTTAGGGGATTTACCTCAAATTTGTTAAAATCTTCACCCTGTTAGGAGTGGCCTTGTTAGAGGTCTTGAAACACTCTTTTGGAATGTCACCTAAGTCTAGGTTTTATAAATAGGATGGTTAAATCCACTCAGTTAAGATATTTCTCTCTTACAAATATTAATAAGAAACAATAAACTTTGATCTATAAAAATTAGGAACTCACTATGCTTGGATCAGATCCTTTATGCTCAATTGAATACTAGCATCTCATACTCCATTGATCTCTTTCTTAGACTATAGATTCTTTAATGTGTCTTTCTCTGTTCTTCTTGGTAAATATTATTCTTCAACTTATTCCTTCTTTTTTCAATTCGCCAATAGCCTCTCTCTTTCTCTATGTAATTCTCATTCCTTATATAGACATACTTTTTCCTCTTAATCTCCTTAATTTTATTTTTCTTCCTTTGCACTCATTCATTTGATCATCTTCTTCAAATTTCTCAACTTGGTAAACAAAATCACTTTTACCTCAGAACTTGTAACTTTTCTTAGAACTTTCATTTTTCTATTTAACCTCTTGTTCTTTGACTTAGATCTCACATTGAATTTTCCCATTCGTAGATATTGTAACAAACTTCATTTAATTCATTTCCTCATCCATCTCATCATCACTTCACATTAAATTTCAATTCATCATCATTTAATAAGGACTAAGGTTTTATTGGTGTGTGTTTAGATGTAAGAGTGTTTAGAGTCAAGTGTTTTGTGTTATCAACTAGGCTTTACAAGTTTAAGTCCTAGAAAGTAAAAAATGGGTCAATGTTTGACCAAGAATCCAAAATAGAGTGGAATTTGTGATTTGAAAATTTTTAAGTTTTTTAAGGTCTAATGAAATGATTTAGAGTCTAATGGAACAAGTTAGAATAGGGGATTGTCAAATGAGCAAAAGTTGTAAAAGTTGCTCATGACAACTTTGCAACTTTGCAAAGTTGTCATGACAACATTTCCTAAAAACTACGAAAGGGATTTAATGGTGTTCTAATCCTGACCTAGGGGTCCAAAAATGTGAGGATAGACTATATAACCTAGAAAAACCCTAATCTAGGGGTTGGAAGTGACATTGTACTGACTGTGATTTGGAAAGCAAAGTTTTGGACTGTATTTTGTGATAGAGCCTTCATCAAGACCTTTAATGAATTGAATGGATTGAATTAATGCTTTGAGCCTTCATTAATTGTCATTTAATTAATCTATGTAGTGTTAGTTTGATAGGTTTGGCATTCTTTTTACTTATTTTATAATTTCTTTAGTTTTACTAGCTCACTGGTGTGTTCAGAGCCAGTCTTGTAAATATGAGTCCCACTTGAGTTCCCATGGTTGGAAAACTATGGCTACTTTAAATCAAGTAGGGGTCTATGTTAGTAGTGTAAATATGTATTTTAGGGTCTATGTGTGCAGGGGAGATAATTTTTCCATAAATCCCTAGGCGAGTACAAAGGTATTCTGGCTAGGAGCTTGTTCAAAACAATAGCATGAGAAGTTTCTAGATGGATTGGTTTGTGCCAATAAATGGTTGGAGCATGTAGGGGCATGTGTCCTTGATAAGTGAATACAAGGAGAAGAGTGGAAGAGTTTATTTGATGACCTAATGAATGCAAAGAACACATATTGGCTCACATGCCCTATAAACCCATAAAAATAGGGGTTTACTAGAAGTCCTATGTACGGAAAGTTTGAAGACCTAAAACCTAGGAAATCCTCGAGCCTAGGGTGGTCTTAGAAAGAATCCACAATTAGTTGAGTGAGTTGTTGATACAGGAGAAACTATTAATAGGATTAGGATCACTGAGAGGCGGGGGGTGAATCAGTGATCTATCTATTAATACTTTTTCTTCTTATCTTGAATCTTAACTTTAATGCTTAAGTACTGAACTAAATATCAATGCAAATAAGATAAACATACACAACTAATAACATAAAATATGATTATGGGGAAACCCAATGCAGGTGAAAACCCTGGTGGGAATCAGTACCCACAAATATTCTGTACTAGTTTCTTATGATCCTTGTTAGAAGATCCTTAACCCTGTTAGGAGTTGTCTTTACAATGTATGAAGTACAGTGACCTTGTTAAGGGTCAAACCCTGTTAAGATTATTTTACAATAACCTTGTTAGGGGTGGTGGAATCATTGTCCAAATGGTGAAGGCTACAACCTTCTGGATCTTTGATACACACTGTATTTGCAAGGTGAACTATTGTTGTGACACTGCTTGTCTGATCAGTTCCATTTTTGCAGTGATGATTTAACCTCTTGTTAATCACTACAACAATATTTTATTCAATTTTAAATCTTCTCCTTCAATATCTATATCATCAACATATGATAGATATATCTTTGCTGCTTTAACACTCTGCTCTGCTTTCTTATCTCTGGCTTTCGCAACTTTTTTGATCACAAATGACCTTATATAAGTACTTCCTTAAAGGAAATGAACATTTTGGATTTAGGAAACCTTTTAATATCTATCTTGATCAATTAACTAAGCACACAACCCTTCATTAAGTTGGCACAACATTAGTTACAACTGCTTTACTCAAACCGAACAGACGCATCTCTTCACATAGTCCGCTCCACCAAATTAGCTCTAATTTCTTGCTCTGGATTAATCAATTCATGTGCCTTTAACCAAAAATTATTACATCACTAAAAATAACTAATCCAAAGACACAAGTCCTAAGGATATGTGCAAATTTTGTACCAAAACAACCTCTATCGGCTCTTTCCATGATCTTTGTCCTGTTCTGGCATTCACTGGTTGTACCTCTTTAACTGGTTGTATCTTCTTCATACTTGTAGATCTGATCATGCTATCTTAGAATTAGCATGTAAACATACTCATAATATTATCTTACAAGGCACATATCATTTGAATAACAAATGAACACACGCTAATCAAAACTATAACAGTTTGTTCCCTGCTCTATCCTGTTCTGCCCTTTACTGTCTCAGTCACTTCATCTTATTGTAACTTCTTCATACTTGCAGATCTGATCATTCTCTCTTGTAATTATCATGAATAAATACTTATAGGCTTATCATCAAAGGCACATGCCCTAACTCGGTCGTATGCATGTGCACTGATGCTCTATTCTTCTGGTACTCTGCTAACTATCCAATCTTCTGTACTTAGCCAATTTCTGATCTTCTGATAATGTGTGCTGACGCCAAAAATTCATATGAATTTTTTTCCATAATGAAAACACTAAATAGATTCATAGAAACTACTATAGTCAAATTTCCAACAATCTTCCCCTTTTTCATTAATGACAACAAAGGAATATGGTGAAGTTACTATCTGTACTCTTATACAAAAACTCTCTATCTTATATCTCCCTCTTATCATATACCAGACTCCATATTCTTCATACTCTACTCCCCCTTTAACATTAATGAAAAAGGTGCTCAAAAACACTTCTATGTACTTACTCACCATACACATCTGGATATGTAATCTGCAACTTTTGGATCTCTTTCTCCCAAAATGCAATAATTTGTAGATGGGCGCATAATGCATATTGTAGCTTCTCCATCTTCTCCAATTTTGTGCTAGGACCTTGATCATATGACAAAATCCATATTCTATACATTATTTTTCTCCCCCTTTGATATTATCTTCTCTACCTTTTTTTGCAAACTCTTTCAAGGATGCTTGACCAACCTTGAGTGAACTAAGATCAAGTGTAAAGTAGCTAAGCAATTCACTGAGTCTCTTCTTCATATAATTCTCTTCTGCAATATCTGATCTATTTTTCATGATTCCTTCAGATTATATACTCCCCCTTACTTATTTACTCCCCATGAGTCTAAGTCTGTTATGGGTGTCAAACTTGACAACAATGATGATGAACTGTCCATCACTTTAGTCTTCTCTTCTTCTGCTTCCTTTTCTGTGATATCTTAAATCAATATATCTTCTTGCTGATATAAAGAATTTTCAAAAATGTTTCTTCAAACTTGTCTAGATCAATATCCATTGCTGCCATTGGTACTTCAACATTATCAACCACAAATGTATCCTCCATGTCCTTGGCCATGGGCTCATAAACATGTGGACCTATCATAATAGTTTTATCTACTTCTTCACATGATATTTCAAATTGTATCTTCAATAAATTATGCTCTTACGTGAACACTCTTTTGTTGTATTCACACTTAGATGATCAATAATAAGTATGCGCTTCCAAGGATAACATCAGGTCAGCTCCAAAACAAATATCTCCAATGGCTATACTAATACTCTCACATAGAACACTACTCAACAAGATTTTTACCAATTCTGCTTCATGAAATTTATGTGCTAAAGCATACTGATAAATTGCTTCCAAGATGTTTCAAAGAGTTTCTTGATATCAATCTCTACTGAAGAATGTAATTGTGACACTTTGCTACTCGACTTCAAGTGATCCTTTTATTATCCAACTGCTTACTCAATTGCTAAGTAAGTTTTCAACTAATTGCTAAAATGACGTGTCCGTGCTTGGGCTTTGTTTCAAACTTGAATGACTTTGCTTAAAAAATAATGATTATTAATATCCTTTCTTTGCTATTGAGAAAAAATGGAATGCATTAATAATACAAATGCTATGGCTTCTATGATCTCCAATCATTTATTCTGACCACAAGTGAGGACTTGGTGATTGCAAAGTAGATTTCCGCCATTAATACTTGCCACATAGACACATGAAGCAACTGTAACTTTCATTCTTGTTCCTGATAACAATTTAGATTGTGTGCTCTTCCATAAAGCACCATAATATCACCAAACAATTGTAATCCAAGGCATATACTTAGATGGTGAGTATACCAGCCACGCAGGGGTTCAGAGATAGAATAGCTCCCCCTAAGAACATGAGGGTCAACTATTCAGAAGTAGAAGGTGCATCCACTGAGGATGCATCTGATACCTTGTTCTCTTCATTATCCTTCTTTACTTCAACCGAGATCTTTCTTGTATCTTATGTAGCTTTCACAAATTTGATTTCTCCTGCCTCATCCTATAATGAATCTTCTGACTTTTTAGGGCTTTCCTGTTTCTGTGCTCTAGATCTGCAATTCTTAGAGATGTGTCCAACTTTTCCAAATGAGTGACAAATGATAGGAGGTTTGATGTTATTATTCATCATGTTGCACTTCTTGGCTATGTGTCCATTGTAATTACATATCTGACATGTAATGTTTTGAGGGCTTCTAACATTTTGCTGAGGATAACTTCTTTGTCTTTGCTGATTTTGATTTCTTTGATTATTCTCATTCTTGTTCTTCTGACTTGTTTTACAATTCATAGCTCTATGACCAAATTTATTGCATGAATAACAGTAACGATTGAAGGGTCTTACCTCTTTACAATTCCTTGCAATATGTCCATGCTTGTTACAGGCATAACAAGTATGGTCAACTAGCTTGCATTCATCCTTAGGTGGTTCAACATTGTCTTTAGTCTAATTTCCAATCTCCTTAGTGTCTGTGATGTCCTTTGGTGCTTTCATTCTTTCTTGCATGGCATCAATCTGAATTTGTGCTTCATTGTATCCTATACCGCTAGTAAGTCCTTGATGAAGGGTGCTCCCCTTAATACCACAAACACATAACAGAAACAGAGAAGCAACAACAATTTGCAAGAACAGAAAATGGACATCTTATTATCTCCACAAATGCGAAATTACAAACTTTCAGAATTACAATATGCAAAGCAACATGGGCATTCCCCTTACAATATTCTGTAGGACAAAGCCTCGAATTATTACCTAGATCTACCCAGAATTGTCCCGAACTACCTAAAACAACACTACGGGCCTTCTTTATATAGGCAATTTCCACCGCCCGAGAAGGTTCCAGAAATTTAGCCCTTAGGGCCGACCAAACTTAGAATTATTTTATTTTTCAATTTA
>MU223583.1:799515-843613 GCA_018584345.1 Thuja plicata
ACTTACTAAAAATAGCAAGTTTCCATAAATAGCAGCTCTGCACAAGGTAGCCCTTATTGAAAAGAAAACAAAAATATTTTTGGGTGATGCAAGATTGCCCTTACACCCAGGATGCTCCTGCATCAGTCCTTTAACCTTTTGAGCATACAACTGAGATTCTATCAGATCCTTACTTGTGTGTAACTTGTCAATATGATTCTCTGCTGCAATAAATTCAGATTCCATCTTATCTTTGTTGTTTCTTAGCTCCAAGATTTCCATGTTTTCTTGTTTAAGTTCCTCATCTAACTGCTTGTTCACTTTGACATGATCATCATAGGCATCTTGATTGTTACATAGCTTTTCATCTAATTCTTCAATCTTATCCTTCAGAGACAAATTTTCTTCATTCAACATTTTGACTACTGATCCCAAATCATTTGAAGAACAATTCCTTAATTCTTTTTTCACTTTCTTGATAAGTATTTGCATGCCATTAACTTTTAGTTTAAGATCTTCATTTTCTTTTTCAGATGTGTCAAGTTCTTCAAGGGTTTCTTCAAGATTCTTTTTCAGGCGTTTCATTTCTACCTTGTCCATGATCTCCTCAAGTGGTTAAACTTATTTTCTAAGGACTGGAGCTTTGATACCAATTGTTAGGATTAGGATCACTGAGAGGGGGGGGGGGGGGGGGGGGGGTGAATCAGTGATCTATCTATTAATACTTTTTCTTCTTATCTTGAATCTTAACTTTAATGCTTAAGTACTGAACTGAATATCAATGCAAGTAAGATAAACATACACAACTCATAGCACCAAATATGATTACGCTGAAACCCAATGCAGGTGAAAACCCCAGTGGAAATTAGTACCCACAAATATTTTGTACTAGTTTCTTATGATCCTTGTTAGAAGATCCTTAACCTTGTTAGGAGTTGTCTTTACAATGTATGAAGTATAGTGAACTTGTTAAGGGTTAGACCCTGTTAGGAGTCTTTTACAATAACCTTTTTAGGGGTGGTGGACTCAATGTCCAAGGACTCACTTTCAAAATGGTGAAGGCTACAACCTTCTGGATCTTTGATACACACTATATTTGCAAGGTGAACTGTTGTTGTGACACTGCTTGTCTGATCAGTTCCTTTTGTGCACTGATGCTTTAACCTCTTTTTAATCACTACAAAAATATTTTCTTCACTCTGAGAGCTTCTCCTTCAATATCTATATCATCAACATATGACAGATATATCTTTTCTTCTTTAACACTCTTCTCTACTTTCTTATCTCTGGCTTTCGCAACTTTTTCGATCACAAATGACCTTCTATAAGTACTTCCTCAAAGTAAATAAACATTTAAGATTTAGGAAACCTTTTACCATCTATCTTAATCAATTAAATAATCACACAACCCTTCATTAAGTTGGCACAACATCAGTTACAACTACTTTACTCAAACTGAACAGACACGTCTCTTCACACAGTCCACTCCACCAAATTAGCTCTAACTTCTTGCTCTATATGAATCAAGTCATGTGCCTTTAACCACACATGATTAGATCACTAAAAATAACTAATCCAAAGATGCAATTCCTGAGGATATGTGAAACTTCTATACCAAAACAATCTCTGTCAGCTCTTTCCATGATCTCTGTCCTGTTCTAGCATTCACTGGCTATACGTCTTTAACTAGCTATATCTTCTTCATACTTGCATATCTGATCATGATCTCTTATAATTAGCATGTAAACATAATCATAAGATTATCTTCCAAGGAACATAGAATTTTAATAATAAATTAACACATGCTAATCAAAACTATAACAATATCTTCCCTGCTCTGTCTTGTTCTACCCTTTACTGTCTCAGTCACTTCATCTTGCTGTAACTTCTTCATACTTGCAGATCTGATCATGCTCTCTTAGACTTAGCATGAATACATACTTACAAGCTTATCTTCAAAGGCACATTCCCTAACTTGGTCATATGCATGTGCATTGATGCTCTGTTCTTCTAGTACTCTGCTAATTGTCTAGTCTTCTGTACTTAGCCAATTTCTGATCTTCTGATAATGTGTGCTGACTCCAAAACTTCATATGACTTTGTTTCCATAATGAAAACACTAAATAGAGTCATATAAACTAGTATAGTCAAATTTCCAACAACTATTCCTTGGATGTCTCATGGATAATTTAATATTTAATATTTTCTCTAATATGGTCTCATTATTATTTAATATCCTTAAGAATATTTAGAATCCACTCAAACCATTTTGTAAGGCTATTAAAGCCATTAAAATCATAGTGACCTATAAGGTTATGATAAAGTTAAACATGGTAAAACCACTCAAATGGATCCAAATAGAGTGGAATTGATGTAATTAGAGTATTTACAATATTTTCAGCATATTTTAAATGTTTAGTAAAGGTTTGAGTATATTTGAACAATAATTGTAAAAGTTGTTCAAATGTTGTCAAAATTATAATGGCAACTTTTACAACGTGGTGACAACTTTTTAAAAGTTTGTTAAAAGTTGTTAATGGGTAGTTGTAGGCTGGTTTGGTGGTTTATTATGATTCCAAATTATATAAATTTGGTCTAAAAAACATGAAATTTTAATTTGGAGGAGTTTGAAGGAGGATTTCGAAGGGAAGAAAACTTATTTTTGATGTTACATATTTCAGTTTTCTGATTATTTTTCCTGCAAATTCTTTGATGTTTTGATTGGTGCAAACTCATTTTAAGTGATACGGACCATAATTTTACATTTGTAAAAATATATAATATTTATCTTTCTTTTGGTTTTGGTTTGGTTTATTTTCATTACGTTTTGTGGAAGTTATAGCCATTTTGATACAGACTAGTTGGATTCTATCATAATATGAGAAGTTTTGGAAAAAATGCAATAACTTTTGTTCCATTGTTTGGATTTGGCTATCACTTGGGGAAAATTCTTTTAATTCACTGTTATTGAATCCTACCAATGTTATTTTCTTCATTCTTTCATTTATGAATGTTATTAATAAATGTTTGAGGGTTTCAGATTCTGCCCTAGTTTGAGAAATTGTTTTAAGTTTGCAAAATGGTTGCATTTATTGGAATAGTTTAAGGAAGTTTGTAAATATGAATCCTATACTTGAATCAAGTGGTATCAGAGCCCAAAAGTTCTAGGAAAAAGGATATTTTGTGGGTTTGTTTTTTTCTTTTACAGGTTGAAGAGAAAACCTGGATACCAAGAGAATAGGCCAAGAGATCAAAGAGGAGAAAGGCCGAAGGAGAGGTATCAAAGACAAGAGGAAGAAAGGTAAAAAGGTTCTTTCTTGAGAATGAATTTATTTTATGAAAAGGATGCATGGTGATTTGAAGGGTATGGATTGACAAAAGAACAAGAGGAAATAAAAAAATAAAAGATTAGAGGAAATGCTAGAAAGATTCGAAAGAAAACTAGAGACATATGAAAAGAAGTGGGAGAAAGATATAAAGATGTTTGAGAAAATCATAGAGAAGAGAGGACTTGATTATGATAAAGTTAAAGATCTTGAAGTAGTGATAGATGGTGAAAAATATGTAAAACCTCATGCTGAAGAGATTCAAGAAATTAGGAAAGAACAAAGACAAATAAGGACAGAAGAGACAAAAGAGGAAGAGTTGATTGAAGCTAATGATAAAGTTGAACCAATTGAAGACTCCATAAATATGGAAATTGTTGAAAAAGATGATGTTGAAGTATTTTTAGATATAAAGGATGATAATAAACAAATAATAGAGATGGATCAGATTTATGATGATAAATATAGTAAAAGGGAAGAGCAATACATTTTGTTGCATTGTTTAAATTTGGCTATAACTTGGGGAAAACTATTTTAATTCATTGTTACTGAATCCCACCAATGCGATTGGCTTCATTCTTTCATTTATGAATGTTATTAATAAATGTTTGAGGGTTTTAGATTCTACCCTAGTTTGAGAAATTGTTTTAAGTTTGCAAAATGGTTGCATTTATTGGAATAATTGAAGGAAGGTTGTAAATGTGAATCCTACACTTGCATTAGTTGTTAAGGATAATTGTGAAGGAATCCAAGATTATAGTTTCTAGGAGGGATCATTAGACGAAAAAGGATACAAGGCCTAAATCAAAAAATCAGTGAACTCGATGGAGGATCATTGAAAGAATCCATCAGAAGTGGTCAAGATTAGTTGAAAATAAAGGGAAAGCAGTGGGAATACCTTTCCCTAGTACCAAGAGAAGATTGGAGGTATAATTGCTTGATGGGACATTTAAGTGCATTATTGGATTGAGAAGAATAGGAGAGTGGTTTAAATTTGGTGGAGAGTTCTAATGGAAGTAGAGGATCATAGAATTTTCCTCTGGATAGGGTAGAGAAAGATACCCTAGGACAGATCAAAGAGAGGGTCTTACATAGAGCAAGAGTGCTCTTGTGGTTAGAGCTCCCCATCAAAGTGGTATCAGAGCCATTGAAAGGATTGGGAAGTGGATAGTGTATGATAGAAGGAAGTGAATCCATTGGAGAAAGCACCATGGTAACTAACGCAGAATTGGCAAGGGACTTGTCAGAGCAACAAGTCAAGAATAGAATTCTAGAAGAAGCTATGGAGGAGATGAAGTAGAAGCTAGAAGAAGTTGTAGAAGCTGCAAACAAGATTAAAGAACAGATAGGAGAAGACAAATATAATGGAAAAAGTCAAGTTGAAGAGGAGGTAAAACTAGAACTAGACCCTCCATTACCTAAGGAACCTTTCCTCAAATCCTTCAATGCATTAAGTGGAAAAGCATTAGAAGGCATTCCAGTATTCTTTGGCAGAATAGATGCAAATTTAGTGATGGAATGGATTGAGAGTATGGAAAACCATTTTGAATGTGATGGTATCACAGAGGCACAAAAGGCAAAGATAGCCAAATCAAGGCTAAGAGGACAAGCATTAACTTGGTGGAAGTTCTTGCACGCAAACAGAGAAAGGGAAGGGAAGAAGCCAATAGAAAATTGGAAAGATATAGTGGCTAAGGTGAAGAAATACTACCTAGCAGAGGATTATGATATATAATTACACAAAAGGATACAAAATCTCAGACAAAAAGATTTAGATGTGGCATCCTACATTGAAGAATTCCAAAAGCTATGCCTTAGGTCTAGAGTGCAAGAGGTAGAAAGAATTAAAGTTGCTAGGTATCTCAATGACCTTAGGTGGAACATATAAGAAGAGTCAAGCCTATCCACTTTAACTTCTATTCATGGGTGTTTTCAAATGGCCCTTAAGGTGGAAGAAAAACTCAGAAAGAAACAAGATTCCAACTCTAGGTGAAGAGGAAGAGGTAGGGACTCTAGAGGAGGACATAAAGGTGGTTCTAGTGGAAGGAGCAATGAGAATAGAAGCCAAGGAGACTCCAAGTTTGTTGAAAAAAACCATGAGTCAAGAAATAGAGGAGGATATAACAGAGGAAGAGGATTTCATAGTGGTGGAAGAGGCAAATCAGGTGGATTTTGAATAAGCTCACATTTTTGTTCAATGAAGTGTTATAATTGTGGCCAATCGGGTCACCCCGCCTATAGGTGTCTTGATAAGCCATCATCTTCACAAGGTGAGAAGAAAATTACGTATGTGCGAGAGGAGGACATGACCAAATAGTCTGAGATAAGTTTGGATTTAGAGAAGGGAGAGAACCTCATGCTTAGGAGGATTTTGATCAAAAAACCTACAAGGGATGAACCAAAACAAAGAAGGGCTCTTTTTAGGGTCAAGTGCAAGATTCTTGGAAAAGTATGTAGAGTTATAATAGACTCCAGATCTACTGATAATGTGATCTCAGAGAAAGAAGTGCAAAATCTAAAGTTGACTAAGATACCTCATGTGTATCCTTACAAAGTAACTTGGTTGAATAAGGGACATAATATACTGGTTAATAAACAAAAGTGGGTTGAGTTTACTATTGGAAAGTATCAAGACAAGATAATTTGTGATGTGCTACCAATGGATGCATGCCATATATTTCTTGGAAGACCATGGAAATATGATAGGGAGGCAGTTCACCATGGCAAGGAGAATAAGTACTCATTCAAGAAGAATGGAGTAACTTATAAGATACAATATTTGATAAAGGAAGAAACACTACAGAAGATGGACTCTAATACTCTTATAATGAGTGGGAAAGAATTCCTAAAGGATATGAAGGAGGAAGAAGGAATTGGCTATGCAATCTTGGTGAAACCAAAGGAAGAAGAGACACCTAAACAAACACCTATGCCTGCAGAAGTAAAGAAATTGTTAGAATAGTTTAAGGACATAATATGTGAAGGGACACCAGCTACCCTACCACCAAAAAGAGAAATTAGTCATCAAATTGACTTTGTACTAGAGCCATCATTGCCTAACAAGGCTTCCTACAAAATGATACCATAACAAAACAAAGAGATTGCAAGGCAAGTTCAAGAGCTATTGGACCAAGGACTGATCAGAAAGAGCATAAGCCCACATGTTCTCCCACTGGTATTGGCCCCTTAAAAGGGAGGTAAGTGGAGAATGTGTACTGATTCTAGGGAAATATATAGGATAACTATTAGATATAAATTTCTTATTCCTAGAATAGAAGATTTAATGGATTGCTTAGGGGGTGCTAAGTACTTCTCAAAGATTGATTTAAAAAGTAGATACTATCAGATTAGAATGAAAGAGGGGGATGAGTGGAAGTAGGCTTTTAAAACCATAGCGGGGCTATATGAATGGTTAGTAATGCCCTTTGGGCTTACAACTACACTAAATCGCCTCACAATAGGTGTTAGTAATCATGCCAAAGCCTTTCCTAGGAATAATATATTCAAAATAGGGATCACTTTCCACACCATGAGGTGCATTTAAATTTTCAACCCAGGGATGTATACTTCAAAAGGGACAACATGATATGTCCACTGTCGCTCAAAGAGTCATACTACTTACACTGGAAGAAGGTAAAATGCATGAAGGAAATCTACACTATTGCTATAGGAAGGAAAAAAATTTAACTCCTAAATGAAATTAATGCTAAAAACTATAAACTCAACTTAAACCTATTCTTTCAACCTAGAGCATCTACTATAACTATCCTTGCAGGTGCTGCAGGAATATTCACAAAGTATAATGCTGCAGGAAGAAATAGTAAACTCCTATTTGAAATGCTAGAAATGTTTAACATAAATCAATTCTACTCTAATCTAATCCACCTCCCAAGTGGCCCCCCTTGGTTGGATTCTTCAAACTAATAAAAAAAAAGATAAACCAAGATCACTTCATTATATTTCAAAAAATGATTACATAGGAGCAATACATAAAAATGGAAAATAACTTGTTATGTAAGATCCAATAATGTATTCCCAAAAACCTCAAACTTAAAAACTAACAACCAAATCCATATATATAGAGGATTGAAACTTATTCAAAACAAAAATATAAGTCTATTGAAAACACGTTAGAGAAGAAAAAGGGAATGTAACAGCCCATGACATATGCAATAAAGTCTGGGCGACCGATTCAACAATGTAATGAGTGTAGAGGAAATATAGCAGACCTATATTCCTATATTCTCTGGAATGGTGGCTCCTCCAATGTAGTAGCTATGTCTTTCGGTTCCATGATGTTTTCCCCATCACAATTGGACTTCAACATTCTTCTTTTAATGTTGTCGACCACTCTCAAGATGCTCCTTCTTCCTGGAAAGTTAGTTATCATGTGGAAATATGCTTACAAGTAAACTTAATAAAATTAATCCAAACATTAGAACACACATTCTAATAGCTATATGAAATATTGAAATATATATAATATTGGAAAACATGACATAGCTATCTACCCATATGTTTGACAATTTTAATTGTACTTTAACACAAGTTCAACTGGTTATAAGTCCACAAATGTATTGGTAATACCTTAAAATAGAGTATTGTGATAAATATAAAATAGAGACAACAAATTATCTCATCATCTACCCCCTGGTAAGTTGAATGCTTGTCCTCAAGAATTTAATCTCATGGTAGTTCCTCAGAATTCACCAACCTCTTTCTTCCCTCTTCTCTGGCTCTTGACGGTGTGGTAGAAACCTCTTGTCCTTTCCTAGACATCCACTCTATGATCCTCCTACAGCTGGACAAGCTTTACAACATTGATTTCATATAGGGGCCAGTGGATCATAGGTGGCTGCATGGTAAGTGGACACCAAATTTCATGTCTAATCTACCTGCCCAGCTAGATGTATTTTGGTGCTTTGTGAATGGATGCCTCAAGATTGATAGGGCTGTGTGGCTCTAACTTATCGAATGCTTTGAGAAATCTACTCCACCTACTTTTGGCACCAGTCAGGGCTCTCTGAAAAATGAAGTAAGACATTCCCTCATACTCTGCATAGACCTCTGCACTGATCTCAAAAATTTTCTTCCTTATTTCCTCTTTTAATTTTCCACAGGTCAGATTAAACCAATCCCTAAGGAGTACATCTAGTTTGCGTCTCTATGCCCTTAATGGAAAGGGTTCTAATTTATCCTGATCTCTTTAATTTTCTAGCTGTCTATCATAATCTACCTCACTATGCATCTAGGACATTAACGCCCTCAGGTGTATATCCTCTATGTAAAGTAGAGGATTCCACTTAGTTTTTGTAGGGATAATGAAGTTATATAGGTACAACTCACAAAGAAAGTTTTGCTACCATGAGGGAAGGGTCTGGTATAGGACATCAAATTCCTGGGCTATTTTAAACTCAAAGTATATATCTTTTAGGGTTATCATTAATTGGAATGAGAGGAATTATTATTTCAAATAGATAGCATAAACCCTAGGAGGTGGCCTACAAACAATTCTTTGATCAGCCAACTTCAGGGCATGATCCATCTTTTGCTTTTGTCTTTCCAATTGTTGTTTAAAATCCTCAATCTCTTCACTTTGCTCTGTTATTATCTTCTTCATTTTATTCATCTCTTATGCCCATAAGGTTGTTGCAAGAAAATATTTATTATATAATCCAAATAGAAGTGACTGCAAAGTGATTGGGCCACAATCTTCTACCAGATTATTTTGCATCCTCTGTTCTTTCCATGCTTGCTCTACATAGCTAGTAAACCAGGTTCTTTTATAAGGAACTAGGGTAGTCTCTAAGAAAGATGACTGATGAGGTATTGGGACTTCTCCCTCATTTCTTTCTGAGATATTTAGATGTATTTCTTGGGGGTTATTTTGACATACATCAGGTTCAGCTTCACATTTCTCTTTTGGATTTTGAGAAATGTCTGGTATTTCAGACTGATTTGGGGAATCATCCACATCAATTTGTACATGATATTCTCCATCAAATTTCTTGGGAGAAATAGATTGGCTTCCCAAGGGTTCTTTAGGAAGTTTTCCTCTCATTTTAGGGCTTCTTCATATAGGGGTTTCTTCAACCTCCATAACCTTCTTCTTAATAACCTTCTTCGGTCTCTCTACTGTAGGAGTGCCTGCAACAGGAGTCAAGTTTCTTTTTGTCCCCTTTGAAGTTGTGGGACTTTGTGGTTTGGCTGCAGGAACATAAGTTTCTTCTTCTAATTTCCATTTTCCTTTCTTTCAGGTAAAGTTAGGTACATTTATCATATGATCAGGCAAAGGCATACTTTCTTGAAGATTTTTAGTTTCTATATCTTGGGTGTCTTGTTCAATAGTTGGTTCAATGGGTACTGCATTATCATTGCTAGGTTGCTTGATAGGGTCAACCAGAGGTTGCAGGGTTTTATGTTGGACAAATTTTGACCATGCTAAGGGAGAGACATCCCTAAGATATTTTTCTACTAGAAATTTGATTAGGACATGGTGGGTGATAGAATTTACATTTCCCTTCTGGGTTTCCTCAGCACTGATACTTAGCATATTATACAAGAAATTATGAACATTTACTAGAAGATTATGCCTTACGTAGCTAAGTAACTTGAAATGATGTGCATGCCAATTTTAAAATCCTCCTTCATAAGTAAAATATGTGATAATATTTGTGGCCAATTCATTAAATGCCAGAGGGAGAGACATTATTTTGTACCCCTACTTGGTAACCTCTAGAGGAGGGTCGCTTGGTAGGGTAAAATGGGCCCTAGCTGATCTGGCGTCATGCAAATCAGGGTAGTGTTCCCCAACTACTGGTAACCCAATTACCTCTACTATCTGTTCTTCTATGGTGATAACTGTTAATCCCCATACTGTTTCTTTCCCTTCCTCAAATGTATTTGCAAATTTAGTTGTTTCTTCTTCATCAAACTCTATTAAATTGAAGAAATATCCTAACCAACCACATGCATTGAACCTCCTTATGGCTTCAAAATCTGATAGAAAAACACTATGAACTACCTGCTCATGTCACTACAGCTGTCCTCCCATTTGTTCTTGTCAATTTTCAACTTCCTGCTCTGTAATTGACAATTAACTTATTCACTTGTTTGTTTGAGTTTTAGATTACTTCTTTTAAAACTTCAAACCTTCTTTTGCACTATTCTATTGTTCTTGTCATAGACAATGATAATTTTTTTTAACAGAAGAAATAATAACTCTTACTACAGGTTGCCACATAATTTAATTATAGGTCACATCAAGTCTAAAAATCAAGGATAATTTGGGAATAAAAGTATGACACTTGTGCAATATAGCAATAGGATTTTAATGAGACAAAGCCAAAGTACATATTTGAGGTGACGGGAAATATGTATGAATAATTAGAAATGACATTTAGGACTTAATACAGTTCCTTGCCCCCTACAAAACAATGAGAATTGTGCACACTTTTCATATTTGGTACGAGGTAAGGAACTGGCTTAATGTCATAATTGTACATTTATTGCAGTACTAGATATAATTATCAAAATCTATGCGCTAAAAGTGGAAAAAAATGAAAATTTTATACCTATCATTAAATCTTTGCACATTTCAGAAAAAGGTGGCAAGAGTGGAACAATTTTGGCAGAGGCATGCGTCATCTATATGCTCTTACTTGAAACAGAGAGATGGAAAGTATGGATGACGTGAATTGTGGGTGGGTGGAAGATAAATAAATGAAATGAGATGGAATGAATAATTTAGAAAGTGAGTGGAGAATTGAACTTCATGTGAGCATGAATTTTTTATTATGGACATGCTTGAAGGAATGTTATTGAAGAGCTATAGGAATAAGGTTTGCACCCTCTACTGCAAGAAGTGTTACCTGTGGGTCGTTTGGAGCTGGTTGTCTGAATTGCTGGAGGAAGTCTTCTTTGGTTTGGGGCTAGTGATACAGACATAGCCAATGTCAATTGACTAATAACTTGAAGTGCACTAGGTCAATAGTTTTCAACTAGACTGCTCCATTGGTGAAGACATGGCTTATTTCATATGGGCCCAGCCATCTTGTTTGCAGCTTTCTTGGTATTTCTTTGAATTTGGAATCATACAGTAATGCCCAATCTCCAACTTGAAACTATTTTATCTTAATATGGGAGTTGTGACACTTCTTCCTTTATTTATGTACTATTTCAGTCTTCTCCAAGGCAAATTTTCACATTTCATCCAAGGAATTGAGATGCAAAAATTGCTCTTTCTGTGTTGCAGGAAGATCAATATTTAGCTCCAGCGCTGCGCACAAAGTTTTGTGTTCAAATTCAATTGGTAGTATTGTTTCTTTTCCATATAATAAATCAAATGGAGTTAAAAATATGGTGGTTTTCCAAGTTTTTCTATATGCCTAGACGACTTATGATAGTCTTCTACTCCATTCTCGATGGTGTACATGAACTATTTTTGTTAAGATGGCTTCGATTTCCCTATTTGTGACTTCTGCCTGTCCATTGGCTTAAGGATGATAGGGACTTGACTTCCAATGTCTGATATTGTATTCTTTCATGAGCTTTGTTATTAGATTGGAAGTGAATTGAGCTACCTAATCAGTTACAAGTTCTCTTGGAACTCTATATCTGGTGAAGATTTCTTCATACAAAAACTCTGCTACCTTGTGATCCCTTGCGTGCTTCATGGCTTTTACTTCAACCCATTTGGTTAGATAATCAGTACACACCAAGATGTAGGATTTCCCATTGAATAGAGGATCTATGGGACCAATGAAATCCATGCCTTATTGTCAAATGGTGTTATCACTTGTTGGTTAACAGATTTGTCTTCCCAAAACACCTACACAAAAATGACTCCTAAACACCCAAGGCCGAAAGACAAATTGCAACACAACAGTTGGGTCACTTCACTATGAAGAACATAAGTGCCCTCTGAATTAACTGGGTACAGCTCCCTGTGTAAGATTTATAATGAATTTACAAAACCACAAGATGCTTTTAACCCGAAAGCAAGAAAGGAAATCAAACATCTGCTCATAACTATGCTACGGATGCTGAAAATGGATCTACAGAACGAAGAGAAAAGAAGAAAGAAGAAATAACAACCAGACTGAAAGCTACAAATTCCAGGAACATAGTTACATAATACTCAAAGGTTTTATAGTAACTGCGATTACAAACTGAGCAGCATTTAAAGATAATTAAAAAGACTCAAAGTTCTATTTTAATCAGAAGAGAAAGAATATTTAAATACAAACATTTAATTAGCATTCTTCTCCTCTCTTCAAACACTCAATCAAAGCCTCACAGAACAAAGATTCTGAATGCAAACTTCCTGGAAAAGAAACTAAAACTTCCTCCATTATCCCTATTTTCCCTGCATTACAATAAAAATATCTTAAACAATCCCTTCCCTGGCACAAAGTCTCTCGAGTTAGGTGGAATCCGGAACCCCCTATAATTGTATTCACAGCCTCTGTTCTGTTGTAGCTCAAAGTCTCCCAGCCAAAACTCAGAAAACTGGCACCTTTGTTTCTCCTCATTTTTTCACTTTTATAGATCCCTCTAAAAAATCTGTCCTCTTTTCCGTTACCCTTCAGTTACTTGTAACTGAGTTTTTGAAAATAACTAATAGAACAAATAATATCTTCTCAACCTTTTGATCTTACTAAGAATAAATCATATCTTAAAATAAAATTAACTTTGTTGTTGCTTGGTTATTTTGAAACTGGGCCCACCAATAGTTTATTATATTTGTATTCACTGCATGTATTGCTTATGAATCCACCTGTCCCTTTGTGTCACCTCTTTAATAGAAGACCAATGATCAGTTTATCAGGTGGCATGTAATGTTACATTCATTTTATCTCTGTGTCTTGCACATGCCACCTACTCCCCCACATGGAAAGAATCTTAATACAATTGTCCCCATGGATGCTCGTCTCTCAGATCTCAAAACCAGTGCCTTCAAAGCTCAATATATCTCCCAAAATGGCTTCTCTATATTTCCTATAGCTTCAAGGAGTGTTGCAATGAGATTATGTGCACTGGTGTTTCTTTTTTTTTTGAGACATTTTGTTACACAATTTATTGACAATCTTCATGATTCCATGCTTGATTGATCACCGTAACTATGCTAGTGGACTGATCAAACAATTGTGTTGGTCTGCAAATGGTGTTGGGCACCAGCTAATGTACTTAAGCATGTACATTTATTTGGTCTTTATTTTAAACACTTATCGTGCACTATCTGTGAACATCCACAGATCCCTTGAATTAACTCTTTTCAAACTATCACGGAAAAAAGAATATGATTGTGCCTTGCATCTATGATCTTGGCATTAAGATCGGGCTCAAATGTGATCTAACATTACTGTCACTACCAATCTCTAAACTTGGACGTGATTTCTCATTTGTATTAATATGCAGAATTCTCTTTTGATCGAGATCACACTCATTAATTAGGGGAACAATCTTCAATTAATTGGAAATTGATATGCATGTGGATTCGAATAAAAAATGAGAACCCTATTATGAATTTATCCTTGTTATTTGGTTTTGATCTTTTTCAAAACTGATGCTTCTATCGTGTTTGAACAACACGCAACTCGATGAACCTGCAAGCGGAATTCATCATGATACTGGTGAAATCGATTTCAAGACAGAGCATTATCAATTCCTTGTTGCTGTAACCTTGGAAGCTTTACACAATATAATACATCAACCTTGATCGTGCCTTCACCTTCAAGCCAATTTTGTCAAATAGTTTGTCGGCATTCTCGATGATCACATGCACAGTTCATATTTCCGCAGAGAAAACTGGCAGGAGCCCATTACTTGCCTTTCGAATTGCAGATCCATGAAAAGTTCTTTTGTCTATAGGTGTCATTACTTTGGGGGAGGTGATGGATATGTGGAGTGTGATTTGACTCATGTCAACAGACCTTCAGATGTGTTGTCAAAACTTCACACAGCCTTCAAAATAAATTTTTTTTTTATTATGATATATCAATGAATCAAGATGTTTGAGCCCGTGAAGACCATGTACCAATATCACAGCCACAGAGAGACTCTTCTTTATATGAATGCTATAGAAAGATTGGTACCATGAGAATCTGAGTCAAAACCTTGGAGGCATTCTTTAACGCTATCATTGGAAAATTTCTCATCACCGAGAATTCTTAGCATTAATCCTTCTTCAGATAGATTATAGATTATATAGATAGCAAGGCACTCTGAGCTTTGAAATTGAAACTCCAATCTAAGATTGGGTTACTATGAGTCTGTACTTTTAAACCAATGGGCTCTAAACTTATGTGAATCTTTGAACCTGTGAATTTACCTCTGAACATCTGAACTCTTTTTGTCTCATCAATCTGTTTACTGCCTGGTAAAGGTATTTGAGCACAATAAAATCAACATCTAATGCACAAAAATATTTCTATATTGCATTATTGGAGATATGACTTGTGAATGAAGTCCCTGACATGGCGCGAGCAATAGATGTTTTGAATTTATTTTAGTTTTATAATTGATACCTTTGGTTGAATGCCTCAACACTATATGATTTGGGCCACTTTGCAACTTTAAATATGAATCTGTACTTGATTTATCTGTTCCCAAATAGATCACTATGAAATTGAATGCAAATGCCCAAACCAATTTGGACCTTGGAAGAATTTGAATATCATGGACTTTCATTTTGAATGCAGACTCAGGTTCACTTGACATTTGAACCTGCATTTGAAGTGAAATCACCAAAGCTTTGCAAAATTTGAACCTGCTGAACTTCACACTGAGATGGCCCAAAGTAGACCATTTAAACCTGCTTCAACAAATTGAACCACTTCAAACTGCTTTGAACTTAGTTCAAAGAGGTTCGAGACCCCACACCGAAAGTTTAAAAACTAGGGTGTATATGGGTACCAACATGACTACTTGTGGAATTAAGGGAATTTCATCTAATCTTGTTGGATGGCCCATCCTCTGACATTTGTCACATTTCCTTGTATAATTGCCTCAATCCTTATGAAGTGTAGGCTAGTAGTAGCTAGTTTCTAAGATCTTTAGGGCTGTCCTCTTTGTTACAAAGTGTCCTCCAAATGGCTCATTATGACAAGCATGAAGAATGTCATATGTCTCATCTTCTGGCATGCATCTCTTCATGACTTGGTCTAGACCAGTGTAGAATAGTGTGTTATCAATCCAAGAGAATTGGAAGCTTTTCTCTACAAGAATTCTCCTTTCCTTATAAGAGAAATGTGTGGGCATTTTGTTAGTTGCAAGGTAATTAGATATATCAGCATACCATGTATTTTTAACATCAATATGAAATAAATGCTCATCAAGGAATGTATCATATAATAGAGTAGTATATCTATCAGCATGTGGGATTATGGATTGATAATCAGCTACTACATTTGTCTTCCTTGGCTTGTCATTGATGGTGATGTCAAATTCCTACAAAATAAGAAGCCATCTTGCTAACCTACCAATGATGGAAGGTTTGTTCATGAGATGTTTAATTTTTGCATGGTCAGTATGAACAAAGATGGAATAGCCTGTTACATAATGGAAAAATTTGTTTAGAGCATAAACTACTGCTAGTAATTCTTTTTTTGTCATTGTATAATTTAACTCTGGTCCATGTAAGCTCTTACTAATATAGTAAATTGCATTTTCAAGGGTAATAGAATTTTTTCCCAGGACAACACCTATGGTATAGTCAGAAGCATATGTATGTATGTGGAATGGTAAATACTAGTCAAGGCCCCTAAGTACTAGTGCAATTGTCAAAAGTGACTTGAGATGCAGGAAGGATTCATCACAGGCTTTTGTCTAGGCAAATTCGACCTCTTTTGTAAGGAAAGTATATAGAGGAATAGCTATTTGACTAAAATTTTGAATAAAATGCCTATAATATCCAACATTTCCTAAGAAATATCTAACATCCTTTTTCTTTGTAGCAGTAGGAAATGTGAGAATTACCTCTATTTTGGTAGGGTCTACCTGGATTCCATCTTCTGAGATGAAATGTCCCAGTACTACTCCTTCCTGCATCATCATAAAGAACTTCTCATTATTGAGAGATAGCTTATGTTCTTAACATCTAATCAACACCTTTTTTTAAGTTCTTCAAAGCTTCCTCAAAGGTTACACCAAATGTAGTGAAGTCATCCATGTGTATCTCCATGCAATCATGTGATATGCCAACAAAAATGTTGATTACAACTCTCTGGAAAGTAGCTGGTGTATTACATAAGCCAAATGGTAATACAAAATAAGTATATCTCCCCCAAGGGCATGTGAATTTTGTCTTCTCCTGATCCTCTGGGGAAATCCTGACTTGGTTATAACCGCTATATCTGTCTAGAAAGGAAAAGTACTTCTTACCAGCCAAAGTGTCCATAACTTGATCAATAAACGGCAGGGGAAAATAATCTTTCTTTGTGGCATTGTTCAATTCCCTGTAGTCCACACAGATTTTCCATTTATCTCCCTTCTTAGGTACTATGACCAAAGGTGTTACCCACTTGCTATCAGAGATTGGATATATGATACCAACATGCAACAACTTTTGCAGTTTAATTTTGACTATTTCTCTCAAGGATGGGTTTATTATTCTCTGAGGTTGGCGGAGTGGTAAACTACCATCATTAATGTAGATCCTATTTGTGCAGAGCTTGGGGTTCAATCCTTCGATGTACCCATAATCCCAAGCAAAGGATTTTTCATGTTTACACAGAAGTTTGGTTAACAATTCCAATTATGATGGTGGCAGCTTGCTGTTAACATGGAGATTGTGGCCAAGGGAAAGTTCCACTATGGTTGTTAGCTCTATCATTGACACTTTAGGTATTGGGCTTGTAGCTACTTCACATGGCAGTAATTGATTGATTATTTTAGGGCTTGCTGGAAAGACACAGTCATCATATGTACATAGTTGTAAAATAGATCTTTCAGAAACATTCTTAGCTACTACACATTCATTGGTAAGAATACTCTGTATCACATCATCTTCTTCTCTCATTTAAAGAAAAGATTGTATGTGTAGGATCATGAGATGAGAAATAGAATCTACTTCTTCTTCCCCATCTCCCAAATCTAGCCAAATAGGGTTGAGCTTAAATCTGGCTAGGGTTGGGTAGGAGGATAGAGTGCTAGCTTCTTTACTGCTTGGCCATTTGAAATCATCATGTTTCCTGATCTGCAACTAATATTGGCATCAGTGGTGGCCAACCAGGGTCTCCCTAGGATGACTGGATAGCCAGAAAAGTTTACTTTGGGTGATAATATGAGAAAATTAGTAGGGTATTCCCATGAATCCAAGGTGACTATTAGGTCCTCAATGATACCATCTAGGGTGACAGTTTAACTATCAGCAAGTTGTAACACTATTGGAGTGGTTCTCAAGCCCTCTATACTCAACCTATACATTGTATCTTTGGTCATTACATTTATGGCTGCTCCTAAATCAACTAAATTTTTTTTTACAGACTATCCATTGATTATCAAATCAACAACTGGGATTCTAGGGTAAGAATACTTTGGTATAACTAACTTTCCCAACATGATATCTGCAAGTTGGCCTATAACATGAACTATTTGAGGGTCCTTTTTATTTCATCCAGGATTTTTAAGGCATTCTTCCTTAATATATTTTCCATAAAGAAGAACATCTTTGATGGCTTGGAATAGAGGAATTTGGATGTGCATGTTTTTCAACTACTCAAGAATATCAAATGGTGTTTCTTCTTGGGATATAGGTTTTCCATGATAAGCCTATGTGGAAAGGGAGGATTAAATGAGGTGTTAACATTAGTTTTGCTAGATATATCAGTTGGTTGGGATGTATTTTAAAATGTAGCTTCTAGAAGTGGTGTTGATGCTATAGGAATATCTACAAATTTTTTAATAATAGGGTGTTTGGGTGTAGGTAGAGTGGTACCAGATCTCAAATGGATATCAGATATCTCTAGTGCATAGGTAGGGAATTGTTGAGTATCAATAGTATACATTGGCTACTACTATTTCTTGTTGTTAGGATTAGGCTATGGTTGATTAGGTCATTAGGTTGGCTCTAGATTAGGACTTGTGGCTGTAGGAGGTGGCATTATTGCAGGTGGAGGCAATGGAGGTGGTAATAATGGATAACCATGATTTTGGTTAGGCGAATATGGAGGCCCCCTCCATTGGTTATTTTTCTTCCAATTCCCCTATGGTGGTTGCCACTAATTATAAGGTTGGGGCCACTAGTTATTCTGTTGGTTAGGCCATTGGTTATTCTATTAGTTAGGCCACTAGTTATTCTAGGCAGGCTAGGAGTACTAAGAAGGATTCTGATAGTTTTGGTTTTTCCATTGATTATTATACGGATTGGAAAATTGTAAAGGATCTTGAGGAATACCTTATCTTGAAGCCCATGGTTTATTTTTAGAAACAAAGAACACCTTTTCATCTCCTTCTATCTTCATGTACTCCGTAGGCAAATGTTGATTCTCTAGGTTCGCCACTAGCTTGCATCCACAATCTTTCTTTTATTTACGGTAGTGAGGACAATACTCAGCTAACTGAGATTCAACATTGGTATATTTTTCTTGGTATTCATGGTGTCTAGATGTGTAGCAACATCATTAATGATGTCTTTCTTGAAATCTTCTAGCGGGTTAGATATCTCAAGCTTTGAAATGCCAGAACTGATTCCTTTAGTGACTATAGACTGAAATCCTCTGCCTTTCTTCATAGTTGACCGTGGGTAGCTGAGAAATATTTTCTTGAGGTCATCCCAGGTGGATTGGGATATGTCTCCTCCAGAAATGAGGTCCAGTGCTTCCAAGAAGCTATTATTTACCCCTCTTAAGAAGACTATTTTTTGGGAATCCTCCACCAACACATGTTGGGGATTCTTGTGCATGGTGTACAAGAAACGTGAAACGTAGTCCTCCAAAGTTTTATCCTCCTTTTGTGACATTATAAAAATTTCATCTCCTCTTGGGCCACCCCCTTGCAATATTCTTTGTATTTCTGCAAAAATAGAGTCTGCATCTCATCCCAAGTACCTGCTTTATTAGCTCCTAAGCCCATGAACCATCGTAAGGTGGACTCCTTCACTGTTGCTGGAAACAACTTGAGTTTGTGGACATTAGTGTTATATTCAAAGCTATGAAAGAGAATATAAAACTCAAAAAAAAAGGTGTTAAGATCTTCAGTTACTAGGCCATAGAACTTTGGAAGTGTGGTAGTGGGTATGTTTTTGAGATTAGCATTGTTTATAAGGTTTGGAAGAGGGAATGGAAAGGTAGGTTGTGCCATTATTGAAGGTATTTGGAAATGGATTTTCTGATGGAAAGGAGTGTTAGCTATAGGATTTTTAACAACAGGCGCATTTGGGTCAGAATTATCAAGAAATCTAGCCAATATTTCTACAAAAGGCCACAGGCCAACTGTATCAAAAGGATCTGATCCAGAGGAAGATGTTGCATGAAACTTAGGACTTGCATTAACAAAAGGTAACTCAACTTCTTCTTTCAAATTTGAAGACTCTCCTAGAAGAAATATTCCATATTCATCTTGTATTGTTCCTCTTCGATACATGCAAGTGAATTCTTTACGCTTGTGAAGAAAATTTAGGACTACAAACAACTATCTAAAAACAAGAAATTATATGGAAATGAAAAATGACTCAAGAAGGCTCTTAGCTTGACACCATCCCCGGAAGCGGGGCCAAAAATGAACCGCCTCACAATAGGTTCTAGTAATCATACAAAAGCCTTTCCTAGGAATAATATATTCAAACTAAGGATCACTTTCCCCACTGTGATGTGCATTTAAATTGTCAACCTAGGGACGTATACTTGAAATGGGACAACACGATATGTGCACTAAGTCACTCAAAGAGTCATACTACTTACATTGCTGGAAGGTAAAATACATGAAGGAAATATACACTATTGTTGCAGGAAGGTAAAAACACTTAACTCCTAGATGAAATTAATGCTAAAAACTATAAACTCAACTTAAACCTATTCTTTCAACCCAGAGAATCCACTATAACTATCCTTGCAGGTGTTGCAGGAACATTCACAAAGTATAATGTTGCAGGAAGAAATAGTAAAATCCTATTTGAATTGCTAGAAATGTTGAACATGAATCTATTCTACTCTAATATAATCCACCTCCAAAGTTGGCCCGCTTGGTTGGCTTCAACTAACTACTAACACAAAAGATAAACCAAGATCAATTCATTATATTTTAGAAACTGATTACATAGGAACAATACATAAAACTAGAAAATAACTTGTTGTGCAAGATGCAATAATGTATTCCAAAAAATTTAAAACTTATAATGAAAAGCCAAATCCCTATATATAGAGGATTGACAATTATTCAAAATAGAAAGATAAGTTTGCTGAAAACAAGTCAAAGAAGAAAAAGGGAATGTAACAGCCCATGACATATGCAATAAAGTCTGGGCGACCGATTCAACAAGGTAATGACTATAGAGGAAATATAGTAGAGCTATATTCCTATATTCTATAGAATGGTGGGTCCTCCAATGTAGTAGCCGTGTCTTTTGGTGCCATGAAGTTTTCCCCCATCGTAGCTAGACTTCAACATTCTTCTTTTAATGTTGTCGACCACTCTCAAGCTGCTCCTTCCTGGCAGGTTAGTTATCATGCAGAAATATGCATACAAGAAAACTCAATCAAATTAAGCCAAATATTAGAACACACATTATGATAGCTATATAAAATACTACAGTATATATAATATTGGAAAACATGACATACATATCTACCCACAAGTTTGAAGGTTCTAACTGTACTTTAACACAAGTTCAAGTGGTTATAAGTCCACAAATGCCTTGGTAATACTTTAAAATAGAGTATTATGATCAATATAAAATAGAGACAATGAATTGTCTCATCATGAACCTAGTACTTTTATGAGGGTCATGAATGAAGTCCTAAAGGATTATATAGGGGTATTTGTGGTAGTATACCTAGATGATATCCTCATCTTTAGTAAAACAAAAGAAGAGCACATGAAGCACTTAGAACTTGTGTTCAAAAGGTTACAAGAAGAGAAGCTCACCATAAATCTTGAAAAGAGTGAGTTTATGAAATAAGAACTAGTCTACCTAAGATTTGTAGTATCCCAAGGTGACTTGAAGATGGATAAGAGTAAATTTGAAGCCATTTTGAGTTGGCCTAATCCTAAGACAGGGACTGAAGTTAGAAGCTTCCATGGGTTATGCCAATTCTATAGGAAATTGTTAGAATATTTAATGAAATCTATGCACCAGTCCTTAACACCATCAAAGAAGGACTTAAGACAAAGTTTCTATGGACCAAGGAAGCCAATGAAGGGTTTGAGAGATTGAAGAAAGAAGTGGCAACCTAACCAATACTGGTTTTTCCAAGTTTTGATAATTTATTCATTATGGAATGTGATGCTAGTAATATAGCAGTAGGTGTAGTCCTAAGTTAGGAAGGAAGACCAATAGCCTTCTTTAGTGAGAGGCTTAATCAAGAAAAGTATAGATACTCATCCTATGATCTAGAGATTTATGCATTTGTGCAGGGTCTTAAGAAGTGGAAGCACTATTTGTTTCCAAAAGAATTTGTGGTATACATTGACAAACAGGCCTTAAGCTACATAAACACACAAGAGAAGATTAGTGTGAGGCATATAAAGTGGATGGAGTTTCTGCAATCATACACTTTTAGAATCAAGAACAATAAGGGGGTAAATAACAAGGTTGCAGATGCCCTTAGTAGGAGATTGGTTACCATCAAAGAGATATAGTTGCAAAGCATAGGGGTTGAAGGCTTCAAGGATCTTTATGAAGGAGATGCAGATTTCTCAGAGATCTATAAGGTGTGTATTGATTTTGAAAATCAATTTCATAGTGAATATGTAGAATATACCTTACAAAATGGTCTATTGTTTAAAGGGAAAAAAATATGTGTTCCAAGGGGTTCCATGAGGGAGAACCTCATCTAAGAGAAGAAAAATGGAAGATTGAGTAAACACTTTCGGTTAAACAAGACCCTAGACTTAGGGAGAAATTCTATTGGTGGCCTAAAATGCAAAAGGATGTAATAAAATATGTTGAGTGGTGTGGAGTATGTCAGAAGGCAAAGGGGACATCATCAAATGCAAGTATTTACCAACCATTGCACATCCCTAATAGACCACGAGACTACATAAGTATGGATTTCATAGTAGGTCTACCTAGGACACCAACTGGTTTGGACAGTGTGTTTGTGGTAGTGGAAATATTTAGTAAGATGAGTCACTTTATCCCATGTAAAACAATACATGATGCCAATCACATTTTCCACCTTTTTTTCAAGGAGATAGTAAGGATACATGGCTTGCCAATGAGCATAGTTGCAGATAAAGATGTGAAGTTTATGGGGCACTTTTGGAAAACCCTCTAGAAAAGGATAGGAACTAACTTGTCTCATAGTTCTGCATATCATTCTCAAACAGATGGTTAGACAGAGGTAATAATAGGGTACTTGGAAACTTGTTAAGATGTTTGACTAAAGAGTATGGATAAGAATGGGAGCAAGTTATTCCATAGGAAGAATTTGCCTATAATGATAGCACAAATAGGACTACTGGTAAGAGTCCATTTGCTATTTTATATGGATTACATACAAGAGGTTTTCTTGAGCTTAGAGACATAAAAGGTTATGAAGGGATCAGTGGTCATGCAAATTATTTTTCTCAATAAATGAGATAGGTTCATAAGAAAGTGAAGAAGACATTAATAGAGGCTAATCAGAAGTTGAAAGCTAAGAAGGATGAAGGGAGAAGAGACTTAAAGTTTCAAGTAGGAGACTTGGTGATGGTATTCTTGAACAAGGCTAGGCTATAGAAGGGTATACCAAGCAAACTATAGATGAAGAGGATTGGACCATGTAAAGTGTTAGCTATGTATGGCTCCAATGCTTGCAAGATAGATCTACCCAAGGATATGTCCACTTCTCCCATTTTCAATCTGAAGTACTTGATTCAGTACATGGGGCCATAAATAGATGAGTGAGAGCATAGTACAGAGGTGACTAAGGATGTGGAAGAACTTAGAGTACCTGACAAGGCTAAGCCACAAGTGGAGAAGATTCTTGATTCAAGAGTGAAGAAGAAGACAACGAACAAAATCTACATGGAACACTTAGTGAAACGGGAACACCAATCTGAGTCAGAGGATACTTGGATAGAAAAATAAGAATTCAAGAAGAATTTCATAATCATGGAGTTCATCACACCTAAGATACCTTGATTTTCTTATTGCAGGGGGAGGATGGTGCAGGAGCACCTTAAAGTCTCCAAGAAGATCTTTAAAATTTTTGTCTTGTAGGTGGTTCTAGACAACCAAAAAGGTAATAAGGACTAAGGATAAAGTCCCAAGGTTGTTTTGGTATGTTTTTAGAGGTAAGAGTGTTTAGATTCAATTATTTTGTGTGATCAACTACGCTCTAAGAGTTTAAGTCCTAGAAAGTCAAAAATGGGTCAAAGTTTGACCAAGACTCTAGAATGGAATGAAATTTGTTATTTTGATGTTTTTAAGTGTTTTAAGGTCTAATGGAATGATTTAGAGTCAAACAGAACAAGTTAGGATAGTTGATTGTCAAATGAGAAAAAGATGTAAAAGTTGCTCATGACAACTTTGCAACTTTCCAAAGTTGTCATCACAACATTTACTAAAAAATAGGAAAGGGATTTAATGGTGTTCTAGTCCTAACCTAGGGGTCCAAATATGTGAGGATAGAATATATAAGCCTAGACAAACCCTAATCCAGGGGTTGGAAGTGACATTATACAAAATGGGATTTGAAAAGCAAAGATTTGGACTGTATTTTGTGACAGAGCCTTCATACAGACCTTTAATGGATTGAATGGATTGAATTAATGCATCAAGCCTTCATTATTTTTCATGTAATTACTCTATGTGGTGTTATTTTGATATTTTTTTCATTCTTTTTACTTGTTTTGTAATTTCTTTAGTTTTACTGGTTTCCTGGTGTGTTCATAGCTAGTCTTGTAAATATGAGTCCCACTTGAGTTCCCATGGTTGGAAAACTATGGCCACTTGGAATCACATAGGAAGATATGTAAGTAGTGTAAATATGAATTTTAGGGTCTGTGTGTGTAGGGGAGATAATTTTTCCATCAAGCGCTAGGCGAGTACAGAGGTGTTCTAGCTAGGAGCTTTTTCAGAACAGTAGCATGAGAAGTTGCTAGATGGATTGGTTTGTTCCAATCGATAGTTCAAGAATGTAGGGGCATGTGTCCTTGATAAGTGAATTTAAGGAGAATAGTGGGATAGTTGATTTTATCATCTAATAAATGCAAAGAACCTAGACTGGTTCACATGCCCTAGAAACCCATGAAAATAGGGGTTTGCTAGAAGTCCTATGTACGGACAGTTTGAAGACCTAAAACCTAGGAAATCCTTGACCCTAGGGTGGTCTTAGAAATAATCCATAGTTATTTGAGTTGGTTGTTAAGGATAATTATTAAGGAATCAAAGATTACATTTTGTAGGAGGGCTAATTAGACCAAAAAGGCTACAAGGTCTAAAACTAGAAATCAGTGAACTTGATAGAGGATCTTTGAAAGAATCCATCAGAAGGGGTCAAGATTGGTTGAAAAAAAAGGGAAAGCAGTGAGAACACCTTTCCCTATTACAAAGAGAAGATTGGAGGTATAATTTCTTGATGGGACATTTGGGTGCATTATTGGATTGAGAAGGATAGGAAAGTGGTTTGAAGTTGGTGGAGAGTTCTAAAGGAAGTAGAGGATTATAGAATTTTCCTCTAGATAGGGTAGATAAAGATACCCTAGGAGAGACCAAAGATAGGGTCTTAGATAGAGAAAGAGTTCTCTTGTGGTTAGAGCTCCCCATCAAAATTTTTTGTCATAAATATTTCCAACCCAATCTACATCAGTGTATACTTGAAGATCAAAATTACCTCCATTATTGTATAGTAATCCAAAATTTTATGTGCCTTTCAGGTATCTCAAAATTCTTTTTACTATAGACATATGTGTTTCCTTCGGATTAGAAGAAAACCTTGCAATAATTCCAACAACGTGTGCTATATAAGGTATGTTGTGAACAACATATTGCAATTTACCAATCATGGATTGGTAAAGAGTAATATCCACCTCTTGTGTTTCATCCTCTTTAGGTAATTTACATCATTAACCATTGGTGTTCCAATAGGTTTGGAATCCTCCATACCAAATTTTTTGAGAATCTCTTTGATATACTTGGCTTGTATAATATAGATTCCTCCAGTAACTTGTTGCACCTATAGACCTAGAAATAAATTAATCTTTTTGATCATTGACATCTCAAACTCTTTTCTCATTTCATCAAAAAATCCTTTATATAAAGTGTCGTTAACTCCAAAAATAATATCATTAACAAAAATTTTGGCAATCAAAACTTTATTATCACTGACACATTTCAAGTAAACATTAATGTTATCACTTGTTCTTTGAAATCTTATTTTGATTAGAAAAGAGTGCAGTCTCTCATACCATGCTCAAGGTGCTTGTTTCAATCCATATAAAGATTTATTTAATTTACATACCTTTTTCTTATTTGTGTTCTCAATGAATCCTTTAGGTTTCTCAATGTATACTTCTTCCTCAAGTATCCCATTAATAAATGCACACTTAACATCCATTTGATATTCCTTGAATCCTTTGTAAGAAGCATATGATAGAATTATTCTAACTCCTTCCATTCTAGTAATAGGTGAAAAATTCTCTCCATATTCAATTCCTTCTTCTTGTGCATAACCTTTGCAAACCAATCTAGCTTTATTTCTGATAACTTCTCCATGTTCATTTGGTTTGTTTGTAAAAATCCATTTAGTACCAGGGTGATCTCACAATAGTGTGTCCCACTTTTTGGGATGAAGGATTTTAGACTTTCAAAAAAAAAAAACTTTTTTGTTGGCTTCATGTGAAGTACCCTCTATGCACGAAGTGGTTAATAGGCTTCGTGTGAACTATATAAAATGGGGGGTTCGCTCGAACTAGACCCAATTCAAGTGAACCCTGTGAATAAAAAAAAACAAGCAATTTGGGAAAAATTTCCTTGGTGGGTTCTCTCAAAGGGGGTTCCCTCAAACCCCCTCAGACCCCTTCGCGCGAAGGGGGTCTTCTCGCAAAGGGCCCTAAAATGAAAATTTCCCCTGAGAAAAAAAAACCTCCTAAAAATTGGTCTTTCAAGGTCTGGGACAAGGATCAAATCAAATGTTTTTCTCAAATACATGATGTCAAATGATGCAATTCAGAACAAGCTTTCTAATGAATATAATTTTAATACATATTGAGTTCGTTATCACTTTTAAATATTACTTTAACTAAACATAGGTTGTTTGGCAATTCAACAACCTGTCTCTTCAAGGCTTTGGGAAAAATAGTAAATTACAAACAAAAAATTATGATAAATATGTAGGAAAATTGTATTTGTGTTAGCTTTCTATATTAAAAAAAAATTGAATTTCGATATATACGTTTCAAGATACAGTGATCAAAGTGACCTTATGTCTAAATTATAGTTACTGTCACTTTAAAACTTAATAAACTATGAAATATTGACCCAAAATTAATGAAACCAATTACATCCTCTATATATTAAAGTTACAAATATAATTTCAAAAGAATTACATCATTATCATATTTTAAAAAAAAGTTATGCTGATCCAAGTGAAAGTCACTTATTAAAATCATAGTTTTTTCACACAAACCACTTTTCGAAGGAGAAGGAAAAATGAATTTTAATGAATTTTAATTATTATTTTTTAAATATATTTATAAAATAGAAAGAAAATTCTAAAATACCCTAGTTTATATCATCTACAAATTCCTTATATTTTTGCGGCAATAGGTGTTCGAAAATGAAGTTTTTCCTCAAAATGTTGATCTCTGTGTCAAAGTTGGCCAAAAAGTGGGACACACTATTGTGGGACCACCCAAAAATAACATTGTTATCTTTAGGTCTGGGCACTAAAGTCCATGTCTTGTTCTTCTCAATTTGAGCACACTCTTCATTAATTTCGTCCATCAAATCCTCATTATCGAGTGCTTCCATAACTTTCTTCAGTTCAAATGAAGGTATTAAACATGTATTATCTCTGGCCTTGCTCCTTGTCATCACTCCAACTTCCTTATTTCCAATAATATTTCTCGAGCAATGGCGCCTTCTCATATACTTTTCCAAAATAGGCTTGGTAGTTCTCGGTTCATCAATATCAACATTCGATTATGAAACTTCTTCTTCATCTTCCTCCTCAGTAAGTGCTCTCGATAAATTTTTGGGTGCATCATGTTGTACATATACAAAGTTATCATAATCATCAAGTTCCATCTTACTATCTTCTCTAGTCCTTTCTGCAAATTCATCAATTCTCACATTTGCACTTTTTAGCATTTTTTTAGTAACCTTGTTCAAACATTTATAAGATTTACTCTTTATAGAATATCCTAAGAATATCCCTTCATCTCCTTTTTAATCAAACTTGCCTTCTCTAGAATCTTTCAGAATATAGCATTTGCTGCCAAAGATTTTAAATTAACTAACATTAGGTTTATGATCATACAAAATTTCATAAGGTATCTTGTTTGTACCTTTCCTCATTTGTACTAGGTTCAATGCATAGAAAACAATACTCACAACTTCCCTCCAAGACTTCTGTGAAACTCCTTTTCCAATCATCAGTTTCCTAACACAATCAACAATAGATCTATTTCTTCTCTCAACAATCCCATTCTGTTGTGATGTCCTTGGTGCTGGCAAATGTCTCTTAATTCCATTCTCATTACAAAACAATGTAAACTCATTAGATGTAAACCCGCCTCTTTTGTTGGATCTCAGACATTTCAACTGTCTTCTAGATTATTTTTCAACTTGGGCCTTATACCACTTAAACATTTGAAATGCATCATATTTTTCTTTTAAAAATATTACAGACATCATTCTTGAATAATCATCCAGAAATAAAATAAATTATCTATCTCCATAAGAACTTTGAGTTCTTATCGGTCTACATAAATCAGTATGAACTAAATCCAAAATTCCTTGTGTAACATAAGTCTTTCTTGAAAAAATAGATTTAGTCATCTTACCCATATGACATTCTCTGCACATAGCATTCTCTTATTTTTCAAGTCTGAGTAGTCCTCTTACTCTATTCTTCTTACTCACTTTGATTAAGTTGTCAAAATTAACATGACAAAGCCTTTTGTGCCATAACCAAACATCTTTAACTTTAGAAAATAGACAACTCTTCATATAAGTATCAAGATAAAATAGATTACCTTTAGATTGTTCTCTACTAGAAATTAGATTTCTATTCTCATCAAATACTTTCACTCTTCTATATTGAAATTCTAGTCAGTGACCTGTATTGTTTAGCCATGCAAAACTCAATAGATTATACTTTAATCCTTCAACCCAATAAACATCATCACATCTTGTGTTATTCAGTAGAATTATGGATCATTTTTATTTCACATGATATGGAGCATCATTACCAAATCTAACATAACCTCCATCATGCTTTTCCAAGGAAATAAACTTAAGTGTGTCACCAGTCATGTGATGTGAACAACCACTATCTATAATCCATGTTTTACTCTTAATTACTTGTGATATTAGAGCTCTAGGTTCTTCTTCATCAGGATCATCTTTTATAGAAACATAAACAACTTATTTTTCCTCATTTCACTCAATAGAATCATCATCACTTTGTCCTTCATTGGAAATATTAAAATATTTCTTACCTTTGTTTTTGTAGTCTCTGTATCCCCTGAATCTGTTTTCTCTCTTAACCTTATCTTTCTTTTCCTCCTTATCATTCTCTAGAAAGTTAGATGCAAAGTGACCAATTTTATCAGAATTAAAAAATTTCAAGGGTAACTTACCTCAGTATTTGTCTTTTCCTTTTTGTATCCTTCTAGCCAACAAAGCTTCAAATCTCTTTTATTATCATCACATTCAGTAAAAAGATCTTCAAGCCCTTCAGTGCAACTATAGAATTTTTCTCTAGAACTGCTCAAATAACCATCTCTAGTAGCAGCTTCCCTAGCCTTTCCAATCTATAAAGTACACTTAAAAGTAGATTCAATATTAGAAATAGAAGGAACACTATTGTCAAAATCATTTAAATCAAATGTAGTTAACTTACAAATAGTAGCATATAGTGAAACATTCATCTGGGGTATAGATCTCAGCTCTTTTGTACAAGATACATGAATAGCATAACTCAGTAGTAGAGTTCTCAACATTTTTCTCTTAACATCATCCTCTGTTATGATACCACCATCTCCTCTAATATAAGTAACAATCTCCTTAAGTCTTGTACGATATTGTATTTTGTTCTCTCCTTCCTTCATCATCATAGAGTCAACTTTTGCTCTCAAACTTTCTACTTTAGCCTGCTGAACATGTTGATCTCCAACATTGGTCAAAACAATCTTATCCAACATCTATTTTGCAGTATTAAAACCATCAAGCTCATCATATTCTTGGTCGGTAAGTGTAGATGCAATCTAAATCATAACTTGTGTGTGTTCATGTTTCTTTCTTTTCTCACTGATAGTCAAAGGTGCAGTATTCGGTGCTACATATTCATTCTCAAGATAGTAAAGTGGATATTTTCCTACTCTAGACACATGAAACCTCATTCTACTTTTCCATGTAGAAAAATGATCCCTATTCAGCTTTGGTGCTTTCCTCTTCTACATTTGTAGATCTTAACTCAAATCCTTTAAACTTATCACTTCAGAGTAACAAAGCTCTGATACCAATTATTGGTCCCACTAAGAGGGGGTGGGGGGGGATGAATTAGACAAATCAAAACATAAACTGGTAAAACTAAACTCACTGATTCATTCTGTAAGTACTAAATATAGTAAATAACAAAATCACCAAATAACATAAGGAACAATCAATCATTCAAAATTATTAACATTAGAATAACTCATTAACACAAGATATAACTCATTTGACATAGGATTTAATGAGGAAACCCAATTTGGGAAAAACCTCTGTGGGAATTGTAACCCATAATAAATATGTACCCCTCTAAAGTACGCTCGATTAAGAACTTATCATATTAAAGATTACAGACACATTTGCTAAATGTGATCCTGTTAGGGGATTTACCTCAAATATGTTGAGATCTTCACCTTGATAGGGGTGGCCTTGTTAGAGGTATTCAAACACTATTTTGGAATGTCACCTATGTCTAGGATTTACAAATAGGATGGTTAAATCCACTCGGTTAAGAGATTTGTCTGTTACAAATATTAATAAGCAACAATAAACTTTGATCTGTAAAAATTAGCAACTCACTATGCTTGGATCAGATCCTTTATGCTCAATTGAATACTAGCATCTCATACTCCACTGATCTCTTTTTTTTAATCTAGATTCCTTAATTTGTCTTTCTCTGTTATGCTTGGTAAATGTTGCTCTTCAGCTTCTTTCCTTCTTTGTTCAATTTTCCAGTAGCCTCTCTCTTTACTTGTGTAATTCTCATTCCTTATATAGACATACTTTTCCTCTTAATCTCCTTAATTTTATTTTCCTTCCTTTGTGCTTAGTTTTTTGATCATCTTCTTCAAATTTCTCAACTCCGTAAACCAAATCACTTTTACCTTAGAACTTGTAACTTTTCTTGGAACTCTTATTTTTATGTTTGACAGCTTGTTCTTTGCCTTAGATCTTCACATTGAATTTTCTCATTCATAGATCTTGTAAAAAACTTCATTTAATTCATTTGATCATCTATCTCATCATCACTTCACATTAAATTTGAATTCATCATCATTTAATATCAATATACTATACTCGGTAACACTTTCTTTGCAGCTCAGTAACTGACTTCTTCACTACTCGGTGTCTAACTTGTTCTTGGTTCTTAGTGCTTAGTAACTATAACCGACACACATAAAATTCCACCAAATAAATCAATCTAACTTGGTAAAGTGTCTCTTTCACTCTTAACTTAATTTATTGTAGTTCCCAACTTGATCAATCAAATGTATTGATTTGATAACATAAAATATATAGTAGAAAACAACTATGACATCATTAATTCATCATTGTTTGATCTGTATTTGTCACCCATCTAAATTATCCTCTTAGGATATGGTAACACAATTAAAATAAAGTAATAAATTGGTTGACATCAATGACAAAGCAACATCTGATCTAAGTATTTCTACAATCATGATACTTGGTATCGCTCAGTATTCATTGATCGCTCTTTATAAAGGCTCAAAAACTAGGCTTAATCCTTTAACTCAGGGATTGGACATCCAACTAAGCACTTCGTCCTCTTTATAAAAACATAATTTAATATGTCAAACCTAGGGATGTGTTACTTGAAAAGGGCGAGAAAAATCTATGCACCAAGCACTTTCTCAACCAATCACTCTATAATTACTGCAGGAAACATATGTTGGAAAGAAACTATTCTATGGTTGCGGAAAGTAAATGATTTCAAAGGGAAACTATACTATTGCTGCATGAAATGAATAATCGAAGGAAAGATAAAATATTGTTGTGAATGTAAATACTTGAAAGAAAATTATGGAAGTAAATGCTTCTATTAGGGTGGAAGAGTGCATGAAATAACTACAATGCCTTAGTTACTCTGCCGCTCCGCCGTAGTAAGTGGTAGCTATCCTGTGGCTTTGGCTACAGGAGCTATTTAGCACAGGAATTGAAATGACATAAATGTAGGAAAGTGAACTAAACAAAAATGAATCTAACTATGGATTCCTCACCAAGTGGGCCCTCTTGGGTGAGTACGTAGAACACTCAATTAAATAAAACTGATCTCAACACTTCATTTTCTCATTAAAATGAATAATAGAGTACAAATATTCTCATCAACCATAAAATAATAGAATTGAACTATATTGTAACTATCATAATAATAAGGCCCTCCTCATGCAGGAGTGGGGATTTATTTATAGGAAAACATCTAATTGCTAAACTCAACACGCCCTAAGAAAAGGCAGAGCTTTCATTACAAAAACTAACAACAAGAAAAGATAGAAAGAAGGAAATGGAATCGGTCCAAAAAAGAGGAAAGAATTGATTAGACAAAATATCTAACTTCCCACTCTCTCCTAAATTGCATCAGGGAAATTATTGCATTTTCCAAGTCTTCACTCAACCATCTCAACTTGGATTAACCAAAAACCTCCCACTACTTCTATGTCGATATTTCATCCATGTGCGTCTACTGCAGGACTGGGTCAAGCATCCATCACATAGGCATGTTCACCTAAACAATATGACAGTTGCTACTTTGATGCGCTGCATTACAACTATTACGATAAAATCACTCATGAAAAATAATCATTTAAAGTACATATGCATTATCTATTTCTCAAACAGTCAATTAATTCATAAAACATGATCATAATTCCATAGTAATAAATAGAGCATATTCATTCAGATAAATCATATTAAGTAAACATATGTCCATGGCATAGGTTCAGTGGTTGACTACCACATATTAATAGTTTTAAAGCATAAAGTCTTGGGGTAATAAAAGAAAACATGGTAAAAGACCTATCAAAAGTTATCCTAGGGTATATAAAGTATGCCATTAAAATGGTCTATCATTTTTCCCCCTATGAAGGCTAGTGTCAGTCCTTAGGCACTGAGACATTCCAAATCTTTGCAAGAACTCGAAGTCTCCTTCTTATGTTTCTCAAATGATGGAGGTGCCCACTTGCCAGTAGAATCCATTTGTTCTCTCCACCTTCAGATGTCTTCTTAGTTCCTGTTGTTCATCAAGTTCATCATCCATATAGTTGTAGAGTGGCCATAAAAGAAGAGGAGGATGGAAGGTGAGTGGAAACCATCTCTCAAGCCGTGGCTGTCGTCCCAGGTGTATATACTAGTTAACACACTGCATTGCAGCCTGTAGGTTGATCAGACTGTGTGGTTCTTCTTTCTTCAGTGCCATAGTTAATCACCCCCATCTCTACCTTAATCCCTTGGCTGCTCTATCCTCATATGATAGTGACAATTTTTCAAAAGCTGTAAAAAATTCCTCACTGCTCTCTAGAATCTTTTTTCCTAGGTGCAGAATCATGAAACCCATAAACAATTTGCATCCAATCATAGTAAATCCATTGCGGTGACCGACTTTCAGGATGAAGGGGTAATGAAATGGATTGTTCAAGGATTATGTACTTATGCAATTATTCTCCATAGTTAATATCATTCTGGGTCCAGGAAAGTAGGGAAAACAAAATATCACCAATAAAAAATGGGGGATTCCAATATGTGTTAAAAGGAACAGCATAATTGTGAATATATAAATCACATAACAAATCCTAGACACAATCAGGTGATGTATTGTATGCAGCCACAAACTTTTGTGGGGTTCCTATTCCTGAGTTGAGATCCTGAAGGACTCTCATTAATTTATATAGTAGAAATTTCTCCTTAAGGCATAGGGTATAAACCCGTGGTGGTGGTCTGCATTCTATTAATTTTGGAATTATATCTATAATGTTATTTATTTTATTATGTATCAATTCAATTTCTTGTTGTTTCCTTTTGAGCTCCCTTCTTAATTTTGTCTTTTCCAACTCCCAAATCGACTTTTGATATTCCATTGCATTAAAATAGTCACCTAAGAGAACATGAATAGTTACCTCTTCTAGTTTTCTGTGGGACTAGCCTGGCTGCTTGTGGGCCTTCCTCTTTCTTTGCATAAAGTGACACATTATTTGAAACAAGGGGATTTTCCTTGTGATTGCCTTCCTATAGAGAAGAAGATTCTCTTCTAGCTCCTTTAGGTTTTTCTACCTCTAGAATTACATAATTTGCTTCTTTAACCACTTCAATGGCTGCAGGATCCTTTTCCATTATACCCTGGCATTCTACAATTAGACTGCCTACTTATGGTTGTTCTTGTAAGGGATCCTCAGAGGAGACATGAGAATAGTCAACCATGACAATGGAATCCTTGTTGTCTATTTGTGTAGCATTCAAACAAACACTTCTATGCAATGGAGTATCAATAGAAGCTGCAAGATGCTTCTGTGAAATTTTTCTTTTCTTGGCAGGTGTGGCTATAGGAGGAACAAAACCATCTTGACTCATATATTCAAACATCTTGGCCTTACCTTTACCCTTTTTATCTTTTTTCTGAGAAACTATGCAAACCTCAATTTCTTCACTCCCTAAGGTAGGCTTTGGATGGCTAGATGCCACATTTTCCACATTAACTACCGAAGGAGGAGAATTTCTTAAAGGTTCATCTTTCTCAACAAATTCTTCATCCTCATTAGGGTTATTTCCCTAATCTTCTTTAATTTTGGGTCGTGGCCCTTCTCCATGCAATTGAACATGAGGTGCTACAATAAGTCTATCCCAAGACATGGGAGAGACATCCCTCAATGACCTTTCCACTAGAAGTTTGATTAAACCATGATGGGTCATTGCGTTCTGCCACCCCTTTCATACCTCTTTAGCGCTTAAAGTTAAAAGGGCATAAAGAAAATTGTGAACATTTACTAAATGGTCATGCCGTAAATGGCTCAATAATTTAAAGTGTACTACATGTAGGAAGGAAAAACAACCTTCACAGGTAATGTACCTGATAATATGAATTGCAAGTGAGGATATTCTCCTAGAAGAAATGTCTGCTTAACACCCTATTTGTTGTAATCCACTAGAGCATCTATTGGTAAAGAAAACTTTGCTCTAGCTATTTGTGTATTGTACCCATGTGGAAATGCTTCTCCCATGGAAGGAAGTCCAAATAATTTAAAAATTAATTCTTAAGAAGCTTAAATTTGCAACACTTTAACATATACAACTCCATTACTGTAAGTTCACAAGAATTCCAGTGTCGTGGCTTCATCATAACCATTTAACCTTATAAAATAGGTCAACCACCCAACTCTATTAAAAACCTAAACATTGTCCTAGTCCTATAACAATAAAAAGTGGTTTTTTGGTTCATGTCATATAGGAGAACCACCCATTCTGTTGTTTCAAATTTCTAACAATTTATGAAAAACTCAAAAAAACCCTCTTACTCCACTGTTACTATCTATTCTTTTTGCTGAAATGCCACTGTTGTGCCCAGAATCAGAATAAAACCTTCTAGGTTTCTGGGTAACACGGACAAGACACAAAAGAAATTTTTGAAATAGTGTTGTGAATCTACATTGAAATTTTGAGTTAAAAAGACAGGGCTGATTTTGAAAGGTTACACACAAGGGTTGTCAAATCATTATTTTTGACATGACGGCTTAGTACAATTCTGGTAGAAAAAATAGCAATGACAAAGGATGGAAATTATGATAGCAGATTTGAAACTGACAGAATATTTAAGCTGATGAGATATTTCATTTATTACACACAAAACCTATTTACCACCCCTTACAAAAAAAGTGACAAGTGTCCACACTTGCATGGCAAGGTACGAGAAAATCATGAATGAATCACTATATTAATTACAATGGAGCATAATCATATTAAATGAAGCAAACAAAATTTTTGAAATAATAAAGTAATGCGTACCTTGGAGTATTATATCGTTAAATGCCCAAATCTAGAAATATTTGATGATGTAGGTAGAGAAAAAATTTGAGCTGGCGCAATAATGAGGTGACGTAAATGTAATGATGATAGAAAAAGGTAATGAAAAAGTGGATGGGATGACATTTTTATCACAGACAAGTGATTTTTGTGGGAAACAAAAATTTTATTATGACTGCATGTGGAAAATTTTCAAAAACATGACCAAAGCAAATAATTACTCCCGTTGGCTATAGGAATGCCGTCAGCAGGAAGAGGTCCTTCGGCTGCAGAAAAGTCTTCAGCTGGAGGAGGTTCTTTAGCTGTAGGAGGTCCTTTAGCCGTAGGAAAGTCTTTAGTAGGAGGAGGAGGTTCTTTAACTATAGGAGATTCTTTGGTTGTAGGAGGTTTAGCTATGGCAGGAGAAATCTCAAACTACTGCAGGAAATCTGACTTTGTCTTAAGTTTATGGTACAGGAAAATCCTATGACCATTCACCAGTAACTTGAAAAAAATAGGGCAAATGGTGGATAGCTGAATTAATATGTTAGCATAAACATGTATAATCTCATTAGGGCCAAGCCAACATGTTGTAAGCTTACCTTGGGTTTCTTGGAATCTGGAGTCATACAAAAGAGCCTAGTCGCTAGGAGAAAACTATTTGGAAAGGATATGAGAATCATGCCACTTTTTGCACCGTGTCTGAACCAATTTTGCATGCTACAGAGTGGCTTCCCTTATCTCATCAAGCTGGTTAAGCTATAGGATCCAATCATGTTGTGCTTCAATAAGATCAATGTTGAGCTGCAATGTCATGCGTAAGGTCTTATGTTTGAACTCAATCAGCATCACAGTAATTTTTTAATATACAAACTCAAAAGGAGTAAACCCTGTTGTTGTTTTCCATGTAGTTTGATAGGCCCATATTGCTTCTTGGAGGTGACTGATCCAATCTTTCTTGTGCAACTCAACTATCTTCATGAGGATAGCTTCTATCTCCCTATTAGTGATTTCTGCTTGACCATTCACCTATGGATGATAAGGTCTCGATTTCCAGTGGCAAATATTATACTTGTTCATCAGAGAAGTAATAAATGTAGAGGTAAATTGAGCACCTTGATCAGTGACTAACTCTCAGAGTACACCATAGCACATGAATATCTCCTCATACAAAAACTGTGCAACTTTGTTATCTCTAGCATGATTCATGGCTCTAACCTCCGCCCACTTGGTTACATAATCTATACATACTAGTATGTACAAATTGTCATCAGATGTAGGACTAATTGGGATGATAGAATTGATTCCCCATTTATCAAATGGAGTCACCACTACTTGAGGAAAGAGTGACATTTTATCATATTTAGTAGGTTGCCCCATCCTCTGACATTGATCACACTTCCTAGTGTAATTGGCTCAATCCTTGTAGAGAGATGGCTGGTAGTAATTAGTGTTAAGTATCTTCATGGATTTCCTTTTGGTAGAAAAATGTCCTCCATAGGGATCATCATGAAAAGCCCTTAGGATGTCATAAGTTTGGTCCTCTCAAATACACCTTCTCAATATTTGGTTGGGGCCAGTATAGAACAAACAATCAGCAATCCATGAAAAGTTGAAAGTTTTCTCTATTAGTAACTGCTTTTCCTTTAGAGAGAAGTGTGGTGGTACCTTTTGGAAAACTAGATAGTTAGCAATATCAGTGTACCAGGGTGCTTGAGCTGTAATGGAGAATAGGTGTTCATCAAGGAAACTATCATCAATTGCCATAGATTCATCAGCATTCTAAAAGCATGAGAGAAAATTGGCCACCACATTTAATCTACCCAGCTTATCTGTGATGGTAATATCAACTCCTCTAGCATAAATAGCCACCTAAATAACCTCCCTGTGATTGGAGGTTTGTTAGCTAAGTATTTAATAGCTAGATGGTCTGTATGCACAAATATTTGATAACCAGTGATATTGTGGAAAAATTTGTTCAGAGCATAAATAACAACCAATAGCTCCTTTTCGATAAGTATATAATTCAACTAAACTCCTTGTAGATTTTTGCTAATGAAATAAATAACATATTCTAGAGTACCTTCCTTTTGTCCAAGAACTGCTCCAACAACATGATTAGAGGCATCTATATGTATGTGCAATGAGAGTGTCCAATTAGAACCTTGCAAAATAGGTGCCTAAGTCAGTACAGATTTCAGTTGTAGGAAAGCTTCATCACAGTCTGATGTCCAGATAAATTCAGCATCTTTAGTGAGAAGTGAATACATAGGGTTGGCCATCTTTCTGAAGTCCTTTATGAATATTTTGTAATACCCAGCGTGACCAAGAAAGCTTCTGACATCTTTTTGTTTGGCTGGGGTAGGTAGATTCACAATGACTTCAATTTTGGCTAGGTCTACCTGAATTCCAAGAGAAGATATATAGTGACAAGGCACTACTCCTTCCTACATCATCATAAAACACTTCTCACTATTCAAAGATAGGTTGTGATCTTTGCACCTGACGAGGAATTTTTCCAAATTTTCCAACGCTTCCTCATAAGTGTCACCATAATTTTTAAACTCATCCATGTAGATCTCTATACAGTCATGGGAAATGTAAGCAAAAATGCTGATAACCGCCCACTAAAAAGTAGCAGGAGCATTGCAGAGGCCAAATGGTAAAATTGAATAAGAAAAAGTCCCCCATGGGTAGGTGAATGTGGTCTTTTCTTGATCCTTTGGGAGAATCTAGATTTGATTGTATCCACTGTACCCATCCAAGAAAGAAAAATATTTCTTCCCTACTAGAGAGTCCAGAACCTAGTCAATGAACAAAAGAGGGAAAGGTTTATTTTTAGTGGCATTGCTAAGCTCTCTGTAATCCACACACACTCTCCACTTGCCACCTTTCTTAGGAACTATTACTAGTGGGGAAACCCACTCACTGTCTGATATAGGGTATATAAAGCCAATTTTAAGGAGTTTTTGGAGTTCATATTTGACTATCTCATGGAGGGCAGGGTTGACACGTCATTGAATTTGCCTTATTGGGGGTTTATCTTCTTTAAGGAAAATCCTATGAGTGCATAAAATTGGGTCCAGACCTTTCATATCAGCATAATCCCAGGAAAAAGCTGTAGCATGGTTCTTTAGTAACTTGGTCAATGATGTTTGTTGTTGAAGAGTAAGTTTGCTATTAATGTTCAAGTAGTGTTTAGGGCAAACTTAAACTTGCTTAGTGAGCTCAATCATAGATGCATTGGTTAATGAGGGCACTTGGAGCTCATAGGGAAGCATTTGGTGATAGAGCTGGTTGGATATAGGGGAAGATATTTGGTAATTAGATTACAATGACTGCAAGGAGTAGTTTAAGAAGGAACTACACAAACGGTCTAAGTTCAATCCATACTTGTTATGCATGATGTTGGTGATTACTTTATAATCCTCCTAAAGCTATAGGAAGGAATCCCTTGTTAACATAATTACCTAGGAGATTGAATTAATAAATTTATCTTCCTCTCCTACATCTTGCCATATTGGATAGGCTAATTTCATTTGAGGTTGAGTAGGAGGATACAATGCCAAAGTTTTGGTGTGTTGGCCATTAGAATTGGTCATATCTCCTGACCGACAACTGATATAGGCATCAGGGGTAACTAGTGAAGGACATCCTAGAATAATTGGATAGCCTCCTAGGGTATCTTTTGGCGAGAGGATCATAAAATCTACAGGGTAGGACCAAAACTCAAGTTCAACCACAATGTCCTCGACCACTCCATCAGGCTTTACAGTCGAACTATCTGTGAGATGCAAGATAGTAGGTGTATTGTGGAGGTTGGTGATACCAAGGCATTGCATAATGTACTTGGTCATGAAATTAATGGTGGCTCCAAGATCAATCAAGGTATTTTGGATAGTAGTCCCATTAATAATGAACTCAGTAATAGGGTTGCCAGGGTTAGAATATTTTGGGATGGTAAGCTTCACTAACATGATGTACGCCAATTTTCCTAGGACATGGACAGTCTGGGGATCCTTCTTCTTGCGACAAGGATTTTTAAAGCAGTCTTCCTTGATGGATTTTCCATAAGTGGGAACATCTTTGATTTCCTAAAAAAGGGGAATTTGGATGCTAACGTTCTTTAGTTGGTCAAGGATATTGAAAGCTACTTCGCCAATGGTTTTCATATTGCTATGCTGCAACCTTTGTGGAAAAAGGGGAATGGTATGTTGATTGGTGTTAATTGGTGGTGCAGGGGTTACTAGAGTAAATAGATTGTTAGGTTTATTGGGTTCCTCAATAGGCATTTTAGTGGTTACCAGAGGCTTAGGTGCAGGCAGAGTGGTACCGAACCATAAGTGTATATCATCAAGGTTGATTGCATAAGAAGGATATTGCATGGGATACTGTGACAAGTCTGTATCATACACATTTTTCTAAGGTGGAGGAGGTAAATTGTTAGGGTTCATCTATGGTTGTGTAGGTAACTATGTAGGCTTAGGAGGTGGGTTAGTGGCTATAGGAGGTGGCAAAAGAGCTTTCTGTTGTGGAGGCTGCATAAGTGGTGGCAAAAATCCTTATGGTTGATTTGGCCATTGCTGGCCGCCTCACCACTGCGGGTTTTGCTTCCAATTACCCCATTTGTAGATGCCACACCCCTTGAGGTTGTTTCCAACCTCCCTAAGGGTTTGGCTACTGTGGATTAGGGTAATTCTGCTACTGATTCTAGGAATTATTCCAGGGAGGATTTTGATAATTCATGGGGGGTTGCCATTGATTATTATAAAAATGACCACTAAATGAAATAGGATCTTGAGGCATACCTTGTCTCTGTACCCATGGTCATTGCTAAGCGATGAACAATAGCTACTCATCCTCTGGTTCAATTGGTTTTTAGTTAGATAGAATTTGTGTAGTCTCCACGTTAGCAACCATTTTGCATCTGCAGTCTCTCTTCTCCTGTCTACAATGTGGACAAAATTCTGCTAGCATGGCCTCTGTTTCCTCATGTTTCTTCTTAGCCTACATGGTATCCAACTAAGTGGCCATGTTGTTAATGATATCTTGCTTAAAATTGGACAAGAGATTGGTTATCTCAGTCCGTGAAGCACCAACACCATTGGAATTTCTTAGGGTGGACCTATATCCCCTTCCTTTCTTAACAACAACTCTTGAGTACTTAAGGAATATTTTCTAGATATCATCCCATGATGCTTGGGTGGTATCTCCTCCAGCCATTAGGTCCATTGCCTCTGTGCATTTGTCATGAATGTCTTGTAAAAATAGAAACTTTTGAGATTATTCATTAAGCTCATGCTGGGTATTCTTCTACAAACTGAACATGAACCTTGAGACATAATCCTCAAGACTCTCATCTTCCTTTTGTGACAACTTAAAGATGTCATCCCCTCGCATATCATTTCCTTGACAATACTCCTTATATTTTAGCAAGAAAGCATCCTTCATTTCATCCCAATTGTAGAAAACATCCTTTCCTAAGCCCATAAACCATCGCAATGCAGACTCTTTCAGTGTTGCAGGAAAAAGCTTAAGTCTATGGGCATCACTGGTGTAGTCATAGCTCCTACAAAGGATATCAAACTCAAAGAGACAAGTATCTGGGTCCTCTATGATGAGGTCATAAAATTTTAGAAGAGAAGAAGAGGGAATATTCTTAAGGTTGTTATTATCACGCTGATCAGAGATGGGAAAAGGGAATGCAGTAGGATTGGCCATCCTTCATGGCTATTAAGGTGGATCTTGAGGTGGGTTTTGAGGTTGGTAGATGACTAACTGCCAAGGATTTTCTCCTCTAGGATTCTAGAGTTCTAGGTTGGAAAAGGCTTCAACAAATAGATTGGCTTCTGGTTGTTCTTGAAAGAACCCATACAAGTCACCCTCAGAAGATGAGGATGATGAAGGGGCTTCAGGAAGCTCAACAATAGCGTCAATGAACTAGTTTTCTTCTTGAAATAGGTTACTGGATGGATTTGGCAAGTACCTTCCTCTGGTGTCTCTTCGTCTATTATGCATGCAGATAGTATGGAATGATGTGAATAGCGGTTTGTTTTGTCAAGATAAGGCTTAATATAATTAAAGTAGGGAATGAAAGCATGAGAAAAAATCTTAGGAATGGTTGAGTAAGATCCAGGCTTGGCACCGTCCCCGGCAGCAGTGCCAAAAATGATCACTCGTTATAAAGGCTCAGAAACTAGGCATAATCCTTTAACTCAGGGATTGGACATCCAACTAAGCACTTCATCCTCTTTATAAAAAATCTTTTAATATGTCAAACCCAGGGATGTGTTACTTGAAAAAGGCCACCAAAATATATGCACCAAGAACTTTCTCAACCAATCACTCTATAATTACTAATGGAAACGAATGCTAGAAAGAAACTATTCTATGGCTGTAGGAAGTAAATGATCTCAAAGGGAAACTATACTATTGCTGCATGAAATGCATACTTGAAGTAAATCTAAACTATTGTTGTGAATGTAAATACTTGAAACTAAATGATTGAAGTTAATGATGCTAGTAGGGTGGAAGAGTTCACGAAATAACTACAATGCCTTAGTTACTCTTTCGCTCGGCCATAGGAAGCGGTAGTTGTCTTGTGGCTTTGGTTGCAGGAGCTATTCAACATAGGAATTAAAATGATGGAAATGTAGGAAAGTGAAATAAACTATAATGAATCAACTATAGATTCCTCACCAAGTGGGCCCCCTTGGGTGAGTACCCAGATGTCTTGCCCAAAAATTTCGCACCAAAAAATGCAACAACTTTTTCTTGAAGTAGAATTAAAGTCAAGAGGGTCTAAGGGGAATCATGACTATGTGTCAACCTCCCTCAACCCAAGGTGTCATTTAATTATAGATTTCCCTAGAATTAAATTTAGGCTAACATTCAAAGACAGTGAAAGGTGAGGTTTTATGAATTTGCATGTCATCCTTTTTATATTTTAATAGAGTTTGATGATGTGGAGAGAGAGACTCCCTATACTTAGTTTCCAGGGATGTTCAGAAAATCTGGTAGGTTGATAGCTTAAAGATACTGTGTTTAAAACATCCTAGGGCAAGGCACTTTCGTAATATTATTTTTATGATGACCAGTGTACTGGCCACATATATTGGCCACATAAAAATAACATTATAAGTCCTTAAGTTTAAATTAAAAATTTAAATTAGATTCTCCCCATTATAAATTCCCTTAATAAAATTATTAAGTTATCGTTAAATTAATGGTTATGTTAAAATTGGATTTCGTAGGAAATCTTATAAGTCAATGTTAAGTCTAGAAAGGCTAGCTTAAAGATCAAAAATTATAATTTAATGCTGAACTATAGTTTAGTTAATATTAATAACAACATTTAATAATTTGTTTGTTGAGAGTGACTAAACCCTAATAGTAAATTATTTATAAACCCATTTTCTTATAGAAGGTCAACTTATAGAAAATTACTAATAGTTATTAAGTTAGTATAATTAGGTACTTTATTTATTTAATTTACTTACCTCAATGTGATTTCACATTTTATAATATACTCATCCTTTAATCATTTTTCTAAATCAACCTTTCCAACCATAAAAATTATATTTTCAATAACTTAATTAAAACACCTAATAATAAAAGAAATAATGGGATAAAAACTTCTCATTAAAAGATACTTTAAGTCAAAAAGGGAAAAACAATAACTTAAAGGATAATGTTTCCCCCTTTTTTTTCCCCTCTTAATTTGAAATCCTAACCCTAATTCAAAATTAAGGTTAGGGTCCAAATTGGAGATGACTAAAACACTATCTTTTAACTCTTCTTCATTCTTTATTTTTCCTTCTAGCCCTAACTGTCTATAAACCTTTTTTTTTTTTCACAAGTTGCAGGTCTGTAAATCCCATAGAGGGAGGGATAAATTCCAATGAAGATAGCTTATATATATATATATATATATATATATATATATTAACAAGTTGCAGGTCAAGGGTTTTAATGGAGGCGGTGGCATTTAACAGTGGCAATGATTTAAATATCGGCGGATGAGGGTTTGGTGGTGGCGGTTTCTACCACCACATCCCCACCTGTTTCAATGCTTGGTGGGCTGGCCGCGCGATATCCAACTGCACCACAGTCCGCGGCCGCAAGGGCCACGGCTGTGGCCGGCGGTGCCGCACCCAGCGTCGGGGGGGCTAGGGCCCTTCCCCTCTGCCACCTCCCTTTAAGGGAG
>MU223583.1:852213-883273 GCA_018584345.1 Thuja plicata
GATATGACTGAGATGAACCTCCACATGCAAAATCAGAACATTCCGAGATCGTATGGCCAACTTACTAAAAATAGCAAGTTTCCATAAATAGTAGCTCTGCACAAGGTAGCCCTTATTGAAATGAAAAAAGAAATATTTTTGGGTGATGCAAGATTGCCCTTACACCCAGGATGCTCCTACATCACTACTAAAGATCACAAGAATACATTAATTTCATTTTAAGCATTTAATCATAAGGTAAGATTCACATTGCATGATTTCAGAATTAAATATCCATTTCCAATAGTTCCCAAATTCATCAATAACCATAACATAATCATAATGTATTTCCAAATCAATTGTCTCAGAATAAATGTCCATAATAGAAAACATAATATAGTCCATAAGGTGCATCATAAAGCATCATGTGTCCACACATCCAAAATGATCAATCCATGGCATAAGGCATAAAAACCATAATGTCCATAGTGCATCAAAAGTAAAGTATCATATGCTAAATCTATCATAAGCAGAAAAATTGGAAAACTACGATGGGGTTTGGGATGAGGCCTCACACCAGAACACTCAATTACATAGAACTAATCTCAACACTTCATTTGCTCGTTAAAATGAATAACATAGTACAAAGATTCTCATCAACTGTAAAATAAAATAATTGAACTATATTACCACTATCATAATAATAATGGCCTCCTTCTCACGTAGGAGCGAGGCTTTATTTATAGAAAAAAATCTAACTGCTAAACTCAACACGCCCTAAGAAAAGGCAGAGCTTTCATTACAAACAACTAATAGAAAGGAAAGCTAGAAAGTAGGAAATGGAATTGGTCAAGAAAAGAGGAAAGAACTGCTTAGACATTAGATCTAACTTCCCACTCTCTCCTAGATTTCATCAGGGAAATTATTGTGTTTGCCAAGTCTTCTCTCAACCATGTCCACCTGCATTAACCAGAAACCTCCCACTACTGCTATGACGATGTTTCATCCATGTGAGTCTACTGCAGGACCGGGTCAAGCGTCCAACACATAGGCATGTTCACCTGAACAAGCTGACAATTTCTACTTTGATGCACTACATTGAAACTATTAGGATAAAAGCATTCATGGTAAATAATCATATAAAGTACATATGCATCATCTATTTCTCAAACAGTTAATTCATTCATAAAACATTATCATAATTCCATAGTAATAAACAAAGCATATTCATCCAGATAAAGCATATTAAGTAAGCATATGTCCATGGCATAGGTTCAGTGGTTGACTACCACATATTAATAATTTTAAAACATAAAGTCTTGGAGTAATAAAAGAAAACATGGTAAAAGACCTATCAAAAGTTCTCCTAGGGTATATAAAGTATGCCATTAAAATGGCCTATGATTCATTATCTCGATCAGATATCTCATCGGTTAATCAACACTAATTATTTTGTAATTGGTTTAATTGGGTATGTAATTAGGTCTTAAGGGGTCATATTACTCATAGTGGGTCTAATCGGGTCTTAAAGGATTATATAACCTATGCTAGGTATTGATAGGTTTAATTAGGTCCTAATAGGTGTAATTGTGTCTAATTAGGTCCTAAGGGGTCTAATTGGATCTAATTAGGTGCTAATATATCTTAAGGGACATATTACTTGTTGAGCATTGTTTTTACAGAATTCATTTGCTAGGATCTCGAGATTTGATTTCCTCTCTTGAAAGAATTAAAAAATTATTCCCAAGGTTTCTATGCTCGTGGTACAACCTACTCGGTAAAATTAGTTGAAGATAAATGTGAATGTTCACAAGGAGGCCTTTGTTGGTACTTTCAAGACATCAAATTGCAAAACAACTTTAGTACTTTTTTTTTTGTATTTTCCAATTTATCAATGCATGTAGCTTACTAATGATGCAAATCTGTGTTTAACTTATGAAGATCACCTAATCATCTAGATTGTCAAAGAAAATCAAAAGATTTGGGGTAATGAGAGCTTAAACAAATTTTCTGAAATGAAAACCTAACAGACATAAACCATTTCCAAACCATTGTTTGCGAATTAAATGATGGAAAGATCAAAACCCACTGAATATGAATCTGACCGTGTCACAATTCTATACCCAATAGATGTAATCATTTGTAGAGAAATATATCAAAATGCAAGATTTTAAAAATTAATCAAAATCATGAAGCCACAAGCATGTACACACACATGAGATGGATTTATCATTGAACCAACAAAATTATCTTTCCCAATCATTCATCACACCAAGATCGATGAACAACAACAAACTCCAATTTAATTAATTGGAGATCCAAACACAATAAACCCAATTGGCTCTTTGAAAGAAATGAATGAGCAAACACACATTCATAAAATTCCCATAGACATCAGAAAATAATCACACAGTGAATGAAGCACCAATTTTATCTCTTTATTTCATCAAAGATCCAACCGTATTACATTGTTTTGATTACAATATATAATACTTTGATCTACAAGCTCTCAACCCAAAAACTAGGGTATCAGCAACTCTAAAAATAATGAAAACAAACTAAAATTAAAGATTGCTAAAGAAAACTACTACTAAACTGATGTTAGATAGTTTGCACAGATCCTTGATTCATTTACAATTAGTTTTCCCATGAATTTTTGGTCAAACTCTCTTAGAAAGAAGAGAGAGAGGAACTAGATCTCCACCATCTTTACCTGTAGTCTTTATTTGAATCTTTTAGTTCTCCCTAGGAATATCCACTTGGAGTCCCCTATGTAGTGAAGACTAATAGAAGGCCTCTAGTTATACAAAAAGGAACTCTGGTTGTGGATCAATCTGATCTGGAACTCTGCTTTAATGCAAAAAATCTTCCACGTTGGAATGACCCAGAATTTGGACCCCGACGTTTGCTCCAAATTTCAGACCCAAAATTTTGACCCCAATGTTTGGAATGACCAAGAAGTCTAAAAGATGGTTTTGGTTCCTTTGAAATTTCAGACTTTCAGAGGCTGAAAGGCCAAAAAATGGCCCTTGCAAAAATGTCTAAGTATGGAGAAATTCCCAGTTCAAAATTTGGCCAAGTCTGGAAGAATTTCTTGTGAGTAGACACTATGTAAGTATCTCTCGGTGAGCTTCCCGCAACCTTTGTACTATCTCTTGTACCTCTTCACAATCCATTTCCTTCTCTTCCACTTTACCAAGGTCTTGTTCTCACTTCTCCCTTAAGTGGTCAATTTTGAAGTGAAGAACTTTATTTCTTCTTCATGTTCTACCACTATCTGCATGTCTTTCTCAAAGTAGAAAAGTTTATGGAGGTCTTCTTTCATGCTGAACCCCTCCAAGATACCCTTCAATTTTTTTATGATCTCTTTAGATAGGCGTAGAATATAATGTCCTTCATCTTGCTATAGCTCCAAATTAAGACCTTTAAAGAAATTTTCTATTTGTTCCACCCATTTCATAACTCCATATTTTTGGCCAATGCCATCTAGACATTTCTCGCAAACCTTGACTAATTTATCTATACTCTTAATCCATATGCCAAAATTGTCTAGCTCTGTGCCTTTGTATACCTTTACCAAAATTTGGAAGTGTTGCTTCCTAATTATCTTGAGGTCCCATAGGGCGGTCTGCCATTTGGTTAATTGAAATCTAACCCTATGTCACTCTCGATCATATCTAAAAATTTAGTGGTTTCCACCAGGATGGCTCTGAAAGGTCTAAATATTGTCTTAATAACTCCTTCTCCAAATTGTTCAAAGGCATTCCTCCACATAGTGCATTCTTGTAAGAAAGGAGTCATTCCTTCTGGCAATTCTGGAGCAACTTTGTTTTCAAGGACAACCTCTAATGCAGCTTCTGGGAAATTTGGGTCAATGGGACCCACCATCTTTTGAATGAATATATTTAAAGCCTTATTCTACTTAGTTACTACCTTGATCTTCTCCTCATCCTTATCCATAAAACCCAAAGCATTTTTAATTCCTAATTCCGCCAGAGTTTTACTCTGTTCCCTTGTAGGCTCACCCAAATCAACCTCCTTAAAAGTGTAGTCATCCGGGGTTATCTATGCCAGGGTGATATCAGTGGTGGGAACTGCTACCTATGCATTCTAGTGACCCTATGTGTCTTGAGTGATATATGATATGGTCCTTTTTGGTGCACTAGATTCAGATTGGTGGAAGGCTTGGCCTAGGAAGGATGTGTCTTCTTCTTCTTCTTCTTCTTCTATGTATATATTTTTCCTTAGCTTAATTTATTTATTAAACCAAGTTGGTTTAGTAAAGGTGGTGACATGCTCATAGGGTGCAATTTTCAGTACTAGAGTAGAGCCTGATTTATCTTGGGTTATCCCCTCTTCCTATATTCCTTCCTCTTTCTCTTCTTTGTCTTTTCCCCCTCCTTTTTCTTCCCCTTCTCCTCCCTTATCTTCCCCTTCTCCAGTAGTATTTTTCTCTTTATTTTTCTCTCCATCTTCATCCTCTAAAGAGATGGCTAAGATTTTGGCCCTAAGACCAGTTATTGACTCCAGCATTTTCTAAGGAGGAGGCATTGTCCCTATATCTAGTGACACTTGGAGAGTTGGGTTAGAGGAATGTAATGGAGATGAAGGTGGTGGGGTAGGAGCTTGTGAAGAAGGTGAAGGAGTAAGAGTGGGAGTGGGAAGAGATGGCAGTGGAGTAGGAGTAGGAATGGGAAGAGATGGTGGTGGGATAGGAGCTAAATCCATTTCTAGTGACTTATCTAGAGTAGTGTGGGTGGTTTTATCCTCAAAGGATGTTGGTACACCTTGTGTCCCTTTCTTTTTCCTTTACTTGCATCCATTGTTGGAAGTGGCACATTCCCTATGGGATTTGTGAACTAAGTTGGAGGTTGGGAAAGAATAACTTGTGGATTCAGTGGAACCTTCCCTTCTACACTAACCTCCATTATTGTAAAAGGGAATCTTGATCTTTCTCTCCAAATCCTTTGAGTCCCTCAAATTCATACATTAGGATCTCATATGAACCTAGGAAATCCAGAGGATTATCCTATTCCCCTCGTGTTTTTGTCCCTCCACAGGTAGGTGTATCTTTACTGAGATCCTTTTCTATTAATGTCGATGTCCTAGATCTTGTTCCCTTTATCAAAGGTATATATTCTTATTCATTTTTTCCTCTTCTATTTCCTCATACAATGTTTCCAATTATGGAGAGGTGGATGCTCTTTTCCTCTCATATACATTCTTATTCTTTCCCAAGGAAGTTTTGATAATTGGAGATTGACCATAAGTAGTGGGGAGTTCCCCTTGTGTGGGAGGTGAGTGATCCAGGGGTGGTGCTATAATCCTAGTAATATTTTTCTTTTTCTTCTTATGCTTTGGATTGGAGCCATATACAATGGGATTCTCATGGCCATACACTATCCCTGGTTTCTATGGTGAAGCCTTCTTGAACAGAGGTATTGTGGGGTTCTCTCCATGTTTCCTATCCTATTTTGTGGGAGAGTTTAGTTGTGGCTTCATAGGAATTGGATCCATTGGGCAAGGTTTCCTTATCCATGACTTGGTAGCTTTGATTATATGCCTTTCCTTGAAGTCGATGCTATCATTCTCATCTTTATCGATCTCAGCATTTAGGATTGGTCGAGTGTATATTTTATCTTTATTATACAAAGGGTCCAATACATCTTCTATCTGTCTGTCCTAGAACTTGGGGAAAATTTTATCTCTAAGGAAACATCTTCCAATTTCAAAGTCATCCTACAATATTCCCTTATCTAGACTTCGTAATCATCCATGCAGTTGATCCAATGATCATCTATGTATGGCTCATGGACATAGTGTCTATCCATGATGTGGCTATAGGTACCTATATGATGCAGAACTCTCCTCTAACTAGGAAAATTTGTTGTGTTTTGGCCTTAGGTGTCTTCTCTACACCTAAATTGAATCAAGAGAGTACTCTGCACCTTCAAAAGGGCTCCCACAACAACTACAAGACACACTATCCTCCTAGAGGATACTAATTCTTCTTTCAAAAAAGTAACTTATAGTTGTTTTTAACATGAAATATGAACCTATATATTTTAGGGGATGGAAAGGTTCCAAATAATTCAAATGTCTCTAAAAGAGATGATTTTTAACCCTTAAGAATGTCTAAGAAATCAGACAACAATTATGGCTTTAGGCATTCCTGGCTTGTAGCCCTATTGAGTGAGTTTTTAGGACTTAGATTAAAAAATTCCTAAAGGACCTATCAAAAAAGGATTATATCTAGACACCCTTTATAGATTTATATCAAACCCAGACATCATAGACTCCCAAACAGAAAGGAAAGTACCTAATTCTCACTACTGTAGGAGGTCTAATTAGGCCTAAAAGGGTTGATTTCTTCTATAAGTCTTCACTAGTTGAAATCCTCTGAAAAGAAACCATTTTGAGTGGTTAAAGGGAACCCTTAGAGACTAAAATCAACCATTATATATATTTTTTCCACCCCCAAAGTGTTGCTTCCACTTCATTCTTCTCTATCCTGAACCAAGCACATAGAGATGCTTGGCCTAGGGCTTGCTAGTGAAAATAGTGGATCCATTTTCCTTCTCCCCAGCCTCTGGAATCCTATAGTACATTTAACCTAATTTAATTTACCTGAGGGATAAGGAATTCCCATGGTGGAAAGGCTAGTTAAGGCATAATTTCTAAAAACTGCCTATCCAGGAAGGGTTTCTATGCACCCAAGAGAGTTTTTCTTCTAACTTTTGATCCTAATCTTAGAAACACTTCAAACCAATTGCATATAATTCTTATCTCATCCTAGATTTTAATTCATCCACTCATTTATTTATTCCAATCTATACCAGTCCATACACATTCAGTTTGCAGACATAAATTAGGGAAAATAGAGAATTTTTATTGATTTCAAAAACAAATTACATCATCATTGTCTTCCACTCACCTGAAAGGGATTTTGAAGATGTTTCCCAATGGATCCAACTAATTTTTTAAGGTTGTGACTGTTTGGAATCATTTACCACATTTTTAGCAACTTTTTACAAAAGTTGCTTTGACAACATTTCTAGCAATGAGCAACTTTTTTGTGTTTCTTGCAAAAGTGCACCTTTCCCTTAACAAGACACAAGTCTAAGACCCTAGGGATCATAATCAATACAAAACATGATCAAAAAGCCTAATAACACACCTAGACTATACTAAACTCAAAACATGCCAAATAACCATAGTTAAACCCCAAGGTTTATAAAGACACCCAGGTTGACTAGGCCTTACAAAGTGGCTTATTGAAAACTCTTAAAATGATCCTTATGAACCTTAGGCATGGAGTCCCTTGGGTGAATCCTTTGAAAACCTTAAGAAGATGATTGTTTTGAAGAGTGGAGGGAAGGTTCTCTGGCACCATACTCCCTTGTTTTGAAAACTCAAGTTTCACTTGAGAGAAATTGTTGAACAAAAGTTCCATGCTTGTGAATACACTCTTCACTCATCCATGTGGCATCAATGTTAGGTAGGCCCTTCCATTTAATCAAGTAGTCTATCTAGGTCTTCTTGCTAGTGTGTTTGGCAACTTTGGAGTCAATAATATTTTCCAACTATAATGGTTGGCTTGGTGGCAAGTCCTTTATCCATTCTGCCTATGTATCTTCATTAGCCTGCAAAGAATTATTAGATCCTGCATCACCCTTAAAAGGAGTGAGATCACAAATGTTAAAGATGCGAGAAATAGAAATAGTTAGGGGTAAAGAAATTTCATAAGAATTTTCCCCAAATTTATGAAGTATTTGATAGGGACCAATCTTCCTCATGTGTAGTTTAGTGTGCCCCCTAGGTAGCCATGCCTTGTTTAGGTATGCCCATACTTGATCTCCTTCTTTAAAAGTCACATATCTCTTCTTCTTATCTTCTTGTTCCTTGTACTTTGTAGTTTTTTTATTCAATGTATCCTTGACTTGATCATGAATCTGTTTGATCCATGCAGACAACTCTTCACCCTATCCACTACTTTTAAAGTCACTTGGTAAGTCTCTCAACTCCATGAATCCTCTTGGATGAAGTCCATAGTTCACTTGGAATAGTGTCTTCCTTGTTGATCTGTTGACTGAATCATTGAAAGAAAATTATGCTTGAGGGAGGATAGAATCCCAAGACTATCCATACTATTTGTTTAGACACCTTAGAAGTTTCCTAGTGATCTATTTACAAATTCATTATGCCCATCTATTTGAGGATGGTATGCAGAACTGAAAAACAATTTTTTCCCCAACTTTTTCCAAAGGGTTCTCCAAAAATGCCCTTGGAATTTCACATCTCTTTCTGAGATAATGGATGATGGAAATCCATGAATCCTGACCACCTCTTTGAAGAACAAGTTATAAATATGAGAAGCATCATTAGAAACTTTACAAGGAACAAAGTGAGCCATTTTCCTAAATCTGTAAAAAAAAAAAGATGTTGTCAAATCCCTGTTTAGTTCTTGGAAGTCCTAGGACAAAGTACATACTCACATTGTCCCATGGTTTTGTTGGAATTGGGATTGGTTGATAGAGACCATTATTGGTCCTAACTCCTTTGGCTCTTTGGAAAATAGTGCATGTCTCCGCAAATTGTCTAACATTAGTGGGTAGTTTAGGCCAATGATAGTTTATCCTTATGAGTTCAAGTGTCTTATCAATCCCAAAATGACCCAATAATGTGCCACAATATTTCTCCATGATCATATTTTATCTCATAGACAATTTAGGAATATAAAGTTGACTCCCCTTAAACAAATGACCATTTTGTAATAAATATTCTGAATATACAGTATTATATGCATCTGAAAGAGTAGAGAAAACCTTGTAGATTTCACCAAAGTCTACATCCTCGTTGTATAGGTGCTTGAGGGCATCAATTCCCATGCTTTGAAACTGTACTTCTTCAACCAATATCATTCTCCTAATAAGATCATCTGCAACTTTTTTGGAGGTTCCTTATGCTTTATAGAAAATGTGAATGCTTGGAGTTGTTCAACCCATTTCATGTGCCTGCAGCTTAACTTGTCTTGACTATTAAGAAAAATTAATGCATGGTTATCTATAAAAAAAATAAATTCCCTTGGTAGTAAGTAGTAACTCCATTTCTTGAGGGCTTGAACTATAGCATAAATTTCTAGGCCTCATTCAATTTTTCTGAAAATAAAGCAACTGGTCTTCCATCATGATTGAGGACTGCACCTATGGCTAGATTGCTAGCATTTGTATCTACTATGAACAACTTGTTGAAGGTAGGTAGTTCCAAGATAGGATATTATGCTACTCTTCCCTCCAAATACTCAAAAGCTTCATCTTCTTGGTTTGTCCACTGAAATTTTATTTTCCTACCACCTTTGATGGTATCAAGTAGAGGTGCACAAATATGACTGGAATTTTTGACAAATTTCCTATAAAAGGTAGCCAATCCATGGAAGCTCCTGACTTCTCCTAGTGTTTTTGGTGTTGGAAAATTGATGATAGCCTCTAATTTTTCAGGATGCATCTTCAAAGTGCCCTTAGATATGACAAAACCAAGAAATGTCAACTCTTTTTGTATGAATGCACATTTTTCTAGGTTGATGGATAGTTTCTTTTCATGAAGTCTTTGGAGGACTTGTTCCAAGTGTCTCATATGTTCTTCCTTGGTGCTACTAAAGATCAAAATGTCATCCAAGTAGACTAGTACAAACTTGCCTATGAAATCATAAAGCACTTCATTCATTAGTCTCATGAAAGTGCTAGGAGCATTACTAAGACCAAATGGAATCAAAAGACATTGATATAATCCCTCAGTGGTTTTAAATGCACTTTTCCACTCATCTCCAATCCTTATCCTTATTTGATGATAGCCTGAGTTGAGGTCTATCTTTGAAAAATAACATGCACCTCTAAATTGGTCTAGTAGATCTTCTATTCTTGGTATAAGTAATCTATATGTGATTGTTATTTTGTTTATTTCCCTAGAGTCTCAATGCATAGTCTCCATTTTCCATCCTTCTTAGGGGCAAAAACACATGAGACTACACAAGGGATAAGACTCTTTTGTATGAGTCTTTTGGTCAACAGTTCACTAATTTTCTTAGTGACTTTTGCATTCAGATCAGGGGTGAGTTTATATGCAGCTTTGTTGGGTAGGGAAGCACCTGGAATGAAATCTATCTAATGACATATGTACCTCAATGGTGGGAGTTCATCTAGTGTGTTTCCTACAACTATTCCCTCATACTTATGCAGTAGACTATGTACTTCCTTAGGTACCTCTTTGTGCACTATTTTCTCCTTTGGTTTAAGGAATAGGGCATATCCTACCTCTGAATCTTGGATAGTACTGATCATTTCTTGTTCTCTTGCAAGCATGACTAATTGTTCCTTTGGTTTTTCTTGTTGAGGATCAAGATTTGGGAGAAGATTGAACTTGTGACCATTCTTCTTAATCTGATATTTGTTTGTGACTCCATTATGTTTGGATTGGAGATCATATTTCCATAGATGTCCTAACAAAAGGGGACAGACATCCATATCTACCACATCACAAAGGACTCTATCCTTATAGCCTTTGATGGAAAAATCTACCCAAGCTTTTTCATTTATAAGGGTTTGTTATCCTTTTGTCAACCAAGAAACATGTGAGGGATTTGGGTTGGGTACTTTCTCCAATTTTAATTTATCTACCATCTCCCTAGATATAATATTTTCAATAGAGCCAGAATCAATAACTAACTGTCATACCTTTCCATGGCTCATGCAATTAGTTCTAAAGAGATTCTTTCTTTGAGGAGGCTCCACTAGCATAGGTTCTTGGATAATGGTCCTCTTCATCATGAGGCATACTCCTTCTTCTCTAGTACAGTATCTCACACTATCAACATCATCTTCATGCACTAGGTTGGCCCTTCTTTCACCTTTGTTATTCTATCTATTTCTGTCTAGACACCTATTGGTGTTGTGGCCTATTTGATGATAGTTATAGCACTTGATTTGTTCATTATTTCTTCCTCCATTTTTACCCTTTCCATTACCTCTTGTACCTTTGTATCCACCCCTTGAAATGCATTCTCCTTGGGTGTTCTCATTATTGGATTATCCTTGTGGTATATTTTTCTATCCTCTTCCCCAAAAGTTTCCTCTTCCTCTATCAATCTTACCTCTTCCCCTAGTACTTTGTTCATTTCTTCTTCTGAAATTTTCTTCTACCTTTAGTGCCAATTGATAGCACGAGTTTACTGTGGTAGGGATTGTTAGGATAAGTTCATCTTGAATTTAAATTCTTAGTCCTTTCATATATCTAGCGAGCTTTACACACTCTGGATCAGCAAGCTTGGATTCTGTCACCAATTTCTGAAATTCTTCAGTATAGGTAGAGATATCCATCTCTTTTTGTATTAGAATCATCCTCTTCTTATTAATTTGGACTTCATAATCTTCCAGGACATAAGTTTCCCTAAGTATTTCCACCATTTTCTTCTATGTGGTGACTATATTCTTTCCTTTCTTCACCCTATCATCTTGAGTGAAGTTCCACCAAGTGAGTGCAGGGCCTTTGAGCTTTGACTTAGCAATCTTCACCTACTGGTTTTCAGTGATGTCTTCACAATCAAAGAAACTATTTAGGGCATCCACCCAATCCATTTTAGCATCTAGTTCCATCTTCCAATTGTATTTAGGCAACTCAAGCTTAGTATCTATGGTTCTCCTCTCCATGGATTTTATAGTCTTCATAAGTAGCCTCTGATCTGCAGAACATTCATCTTCTTCCTGCTCAAGGGGTTCTTCAACACTTCCTTGTTCAAAATCTTTAGAGTTTCCACCACTTTTCCTATGAAGCTCTTCCATTTGTTGTCTCATCAACTGCATCTTTGTATCTCTTTGTTCATCATGCTTTATCCTTTTCTCTCTAAGGTATCTTACTATCTTTGCATTGGTCATCCTTGTTGACAACCCTCCATCATCTTCTTCTTTCATGGTGTTGGTTTGATTTTTTCCTTAAGGATCATTGATGCTCTAATACCACTTGATGTAGAGCTCTCATCTAATTAGGAAAATTTTCTCTGGTGTGGCCTTAGGTGTCTTCTCTACACCCAAATTGGATCAAGAGAGTAATCTATACCTTCAAAAGGGTTCCTGTAGCAACTACAAGACACACTATCCTCCTAGAGGATACTAATTCTTCTTTCAAGAAAGTAAATTATACTTGTTTTTAACATGAAATGGGAACCTATATGTTGTATGGGATGGAAAGGTTCCAAAAAATTCAAATTTATCTAAAAGAGATGATTTGTAACCCTTAAGAATGTCTAAGAAATCAAACAACAATTCTAGCTTTAGGCATTCCTAGCTTGTAGCCCTATTGAGTGAGTTTTTAGGAATTAGATTAAAAACTTCCTAAAGGAACTATAAAAAAATATTATATTTAGACACCCTTTATATATTTATATCAAACCCCAAAATCATAGACTCCGAAACAGAAAGGAAAGTACCTAATGCTCACTACTGCAGGAGGCCTAATTAAGCCAAGAAGGGTTGATTTCTGCTAGAAGTCTTCACCAATCAAAATCCTATGAAATGACACCATTTGGAGTGGTTAAAGGGACCCCTTAGAGACTAAAATAAAACATTAGATTGATTTTTTCCACCCCCAAAGTTCTCCTGCTACTTCATTCTTCTCTAGCCTGAACCAAGCACATAGAGATGCTTGGCCTAGGGCTTACCGGTAAAAATAGTGGATCCATTCCCCTTCTCCCCAGCCTCTAGAATCCTATAGTAAATTTAACCTACTTTCATTTCCATGAGGGAAAATAAATTACAATGGTGGAAAGTCAAGTTAGGGCATGCTTTCTAAAAATTGCCTATCTAGGAAGAGTTTATGTGCACCCAAGAGAGTTTTCTTATAACTTTTGATCCTGATCTTAGAAACACTTAAAACCAATTGCATCTAATTCTTAATTCATCCTAGATTTAAATTCATCCACTCATTTATTTATTCCAATCTATACTAGTCCATACACATTCAGTTTGTAGACAAAAATTAGGGGAAATAGGGAATTTTTATTGATTTCAAAAACAAATTACATCATCCTTGTCTTCCACCCACTTGAAAGGGCTTATGAAGACTTTTCCCAACACATACAAATAATTTTTTAAGGTTGTGACTATTGGGAATCATTTACAACATTTTTAGCAACTTTTTACAAAAGTTGCTATGACAACATTTCTAGCAATGAGCAACGTTTTTGCATTTCTTGCAAAAATGCATCTTTACCTTAACAAGAACCAAGTCTAAGATCATGGGGATAATAATTAATACAAAAAATGATCAAAAATCCTAAGAACACACATAGAGAATACTAAATTCAAAACATGCCAAATAAACATAGTCAAAGCCCAAGGTTTATAAAGACACCTAGGGTGGCTAGGCCTTACAAAGTGGCTTATTGAAAACTCTTGAAATGATCCAAATGACCCTTAGGCATGGAAGCCCTTGGGTGAATCCTTTAAAGACCCTAAGAAGATGATTTTTTTGAAGAGTGGAGGGAAGGTTCTCCTGAACCACTATAGGGTCAAAGCTGGGCCTAATCTGTGAATATAACTGCAGTGGGCACTCATCCCACACAAATGCCAAGGACTTGCATATCTTCATGTACTATAGAGTATATGGCCCAAATCATATAGGGAAATCTCAATAGTGCTTATTTTTGTGCTTGATGTGTTCATAGGAATCTTCTAGATGTCTGGCCATTTCTATGATAATGATGCAATCAAAAGGGTATCTAGGTAGCTTCTTGGGTTTGAGAGTAGATCCCGCTACCATGATGTAGGTGAATATTCTAAACTGTAGGTAAAAGGCACCTATTTTCCTAACCTTGGCTACAACCCCTTCAGATATCCTTTTGGTATAATCATCCTCTATGGAACAAATGGTCACAAAGATGAATGCATCATTTACCACCCTATAATTGGGACTATTTTCATTCACCTTTTCTTGCCTTTTCAATTGTGGGTATACTGTGAAAGGCCATGCATTTGGTTTCCCAAAGGTTCCTTGTTTAACCAACCTCAGGTACTCTACCCTTGCTACCAGTAAGTACATTAGGTATGATTTCATATATAGTTTTGGGTTGTGCTTCACTGATGTTAATTTCTCATCTGGGCTATCACTTAGAATTCTTTCCCAATCAAACCTGGCCCTTTTCCCTCTGATCCTCTCAATTGGTAGGATAATCTAGTTTTTGAGATGAATAGACTGAGGTAGTCCATACAACCGGCTCAACATCATAACCATAGCTTGGATTTCATCCCTAGGGTATCCTCTCCTGAAGTTGATCTTGTCAAGCTTTTTCTTTTGCAGGGATTGAATTAGGTACTCATGATTGGCAATTTCATATGCCTCTAGAGTGTGTTCTGCAAACCACTTGAGGCCTTTGTTGAAAAAAAATTAATAGAATTGGTCTACCCCTTTCTGAAGATGGAAGATATCTTAAATATTAGCTAGTATTAGGTCTAAGACAACATCTCCTTCCCTATTCTTAACTACCCTCTTATCGGGCACATAGTGGTGTGCCAGGGTCACGATAAATTCTGAGGATAGAACTGATACTGGGTGTGTTGTTGCATTTACCAACTCTGATAGGATCATGGTGGCGCAATTAGAAGATCTCTCAGCAGGCTTGGAACATCTGGTCAAGAATTCATCCTAGTGCACATTGCCTCTATCTATGTTAGTAACCTCTTGATGGTGGCTCCTGATTTTAGATGGAAGGTAGTACCCCTTGAATAGGTACTTTATTGGTGATCTAATGTTCCTTTCTGACATTCTTGTAAGAGAAACATGCAAAAATCAACATTTATTCAAAATAAAATATTTAGAAAAGCAAATAAATCTTAAAAAACTTCAACAAATAGAGGCCATGGCCCCAAAATAGTTAGAAATGAAACTTGGTGCAGTTTCGGCCATTCGGACTTAAGGACACTGAAAACATGGTCGGGGTGCGAAAGGCTGAAAGATGGAAAAGGGTCTGAAATGGTGTTCTTTTGGACATTCAGAGTGCAAAGGTGCAAAATATTCTTAGAGTGCAAAAGGATGAAGGCTAGTTAAGGGTTCCCCTTTTGAGAATTTGGAGTGCAAAGATGCAAAATATTCTTGGAGTGCGAAAGGCCGAAGGCTTGGGGTGACCTTGTTTTCAGTGTGTTAGATGTCAGAGGTTTTTAGGCCTCCAAAACACCAAAAGTCTATAGGTCTGAATTTCATCCTTTGTTTGCACTTAGTGTTTCTGAGCTTCAGAATCTGATGGAAATGGTCTATTTTCAGCCTTTTGGAGGTCAAAAATCTACGACTACTGAGAAGATAAGAAAACCTAAAAAAAACCCTAAAGATGAATGAAACAAAAAAAGATGCCACAAAACCTTGGGCCAAGGATGTGGTGACCTAATACTAGAAAGGTTGTGAAAGGGGAAACCTAGCGATTGCTAATAGAATGGAAAAAATGTAACTAGGGAACATGAAGGGTGAAAAAAGAACACTATGAAAGCAAAGGATGAAAGAGGGAAAGAAAACCAACCTGCAAAGGTACAAAGGTGGAGCTAAAGATATGACACAACAAAACATGAAGAAAACATGCAAGGAGGTGAAAGAGAAAGGAAGCAGAAGAAAAACTAACAAGCGAGGGAAGAATGAGAAAAAAGAGCATGGGGATACTTTTATAGCCCATGGGTAACATCACACCTTTCAAAATTTAGGAGGCCAAAACCCTAAAAGGTGTGGTCTAGACTAAGATAACCTCGTTAGTGAAAAAGTGTGAAAGTCTGGAATTACTTGGCACTTTCAGTCTTTTCAGGATTTCACACTTTCGAAGATCGGATGATCTCTTTAGCCTGAAGGCATGAAAGTGCTAAATTTCAAAAAGACTTTACACTTCTCAATCACAGCCCTTACAAAAAACTTAGAGAGCCCAAAGTAAAGAGGAAAACAAGGGGGAGAAGGAAGAAGAAAAAGATGCCCCCCCAAAAAAGGGGGTTCCCCATGGCCAGAGGGCCAAGATGGGGTGTGTGTTATGGAGCCACAACAAATAGCCTTGGGAAAAAGGAGGATTGACCAAGGCATTTCTTTATCAGTGAAACCCTTCTATAAATTCATCTTTGTAGTGAAATAGAAAATAATGGCCGCTTGTGTTGATCGTCTTTCACTGACTCCCAAGATTGAAGTCTTCTGCTTGTATTCCAGTGTTTTTGCAAGTGGGTTCATTGCTCTGCCTATGAATGTGGTGACTAGAGCGTTTTTTAGCTTCTCCCAACCTTCATTACATAGACAAGGGATTTACAGAAAGATCTTTGCTTCCAGTCAGGCATCCATAGCCCTAAAAACATTTTCCCCAAATCTCAATCTAACCTTTCTCTACTATTAGTTAGACGTCCATAGCCCCAATAGAGGTTTCTAGAGTCACCCTTGTCTATTATGTATGCTAGAGTTTAGGGATATGCAGGGAAATCTCATTTTGGAAATGATTTTGTCTTATCTTTCATTTTCAGGTTAGACTATGATTCAGATTTGTGTAGCTCTTAAAGATGTATTTAGGTACATATTCTTCTTTTGGGTAACCCAATTAGTGATTAGGTTGTGTTACTCGGGTTTTCTAATTGTAACCACCTGAGGGTTATCTTTTCTTACCTGGTTCATTTGTTCTTTTATCCTTCTTTTCTTCCCTCTTCCCTATTCCCTTTCACATCTATTAGACTTGGGTTCTGGGATCAGTGGGTGCATTGACTCGGTCACCCACGAATCCCAGAACCTAGTTGGTATGGGGATGTTCGTAGGAAGTTTTTGATCCGTACCTGGTTAGTCCACAAAGAATATTTCAACTAAGTATTCCAATCTCTAGGATTGTCATCTAGGAGTTGTTTGATCACCTTTTTTAGGTTCTTGTTTGTGGATTCTGCCATGTCATTTCCTTGTGAGTAATAATTAGAAGAGAATTTGAGAATTACCTACTTTTCAAAAGCTCATTGCATGAGCATAGAAAAGGAAAAGGAGGGGGCATTTTCACATACTAGATAGAATGATATCTTAAACCTGGTGATGATGTGCTCCTCTAAAAACTTGGTTACTTCTTTAGTGGTGCAATTCTTTAGTGCTTGGGCTTCTGTCTAGTGCGTGTAGTAATCGGTGGTTGTTAGGATGAACTTATGACCTAAAAACAAAGGGGAGTTAATCATTCTAACAAAATCCAAGCCCCATTTGGAAAATAGACATACCTCTTATAGTGGTTGTAAAGGAATTTCCAAGTTCCTTTCTTGAGTCGCACTTGTCTGGTAGGTGTGGCATGATCTCACATGCTCTTTGGTGTCTCTAAACAGCTTCAAACAATAATATCCTTCTCTCAAGATTTAGTGGGAAGTGGATTCAGAAGACCCATAGCTTGTCTTGTACTTGTCATGGAAATCATCTAGGACTTGTTTTTCTTCAATCCTGTCTAAACATCTCAATTACAGGCCCTCGTAATTGCATTTTAATAACTGGCTATTCTTCAGCATATAAGAGGTGGTCTTGATTCTCAGGGCCCTTCTTTGTGAGATGTTCATTCCTTCCAGGAAAAGGTTCTGTAGTAAGTGATAGACTATGTCTTGGTACCATATGTCTCTAATCACACCCTGATCGGTGTAAGTTTGGCATGTTAGACCTTCTTCTACCTCATAGATCAGTTTTGTCAAGCCTTGGCCTGTTACTAGTTTCATTGGTTGGATCTCTAGATCTAATTCTTGTAGAATCGCCATCCACTTTCTCCTTCTTTCCCCTAAATCATTTTGCATTAACAAATATTTTACAGCCACTTTGGAAACTATACCAAAAACTTTTCTCCTTAGGATGTAGTGTTGGAACTTCTTTACTGCTTTGACCAAAGTGAAAGATTGTTTATCTAGATTAGGGTATATGACTTTGGCATTCTTAAGTGGGAAGCTCGTGAAGGCTATCAGTCTCTCCTCTTCACCATCATTTTTATATGTGAGGATGTCTGCACATGAGTGTTCCAATGCAAAGGAATACACTTTGAAAGGAATAATGAAATCCAGGCTGGCGAGAATAGGGGGTGTGGCGATTGCACCTTTTATCTCAAAATATTTCTTCGCTGGGACAGTCCACTCAATTTTGGCATCTTTCTTCAACATGTCATTTAGGGGTTTGACTATCTTGGAAAAATCACTGATAAACTTCCTTATGAAGTTAATCTTTCTATAGAATTATTTTATCTCTTTGCAGCTATGAGGTGAAGTCAACTTGAGAATGACTTGTACCCATTCGGGGTATATTACTATCACTTCTGTCAAGATGATGTGTCCCAACAAATTTCTTTCTATGACCCCAAACACACATTTCTTGGGGTTGAGAGAAATTTCATACTTCCTACATCTCTGAAGGACTCTTCTAAGGTAATCTATATGATCAACTCTTTGTTTGGAGAATATTGTGAGGTCATCCATATAGATGATAATGTAGTTCCTGAATAGCCCTTTGAAAGCTATATCCATTTCTCTTTGGAAAGTGACCCCAACATTGATTAGACCAAAAGGAATCCATCAATAGGAAAATGTCCCCCACTTGGTTGCAAAATCTATTTTCAACTTATCCTCTTCTTGTACCATCACCTAGTTGTAGCCTGAGTAGCCATCCATGAAGGACATCATTTGGGAACCGTTCACTACCTGCACCACTTTGTATAGAGACAGAAGTGGGTAGTTATCCTTTTGGGAGGCCTTGTTTAGGTTCCAGAAATCTACAAATAATCATATCTCACTAGTTTCCTTTCTCACTGGTACCAATTTTGTGACCCATGTGTAATTTTGGATTGGGAGGATAATTCTTACATCTACAAACTTCTGGAATTCCTTCTGTATTAGAGGCTCCATGGTAGGGTTCATGGGTCTTTGACATTGTCAAAAAGGCTTGGAATCTAGTTTCAGTGGGATGTTATGCACTATGACCAAGGTTTTGTATGTTTTCAATTCTTCATAGCTCTAGGCTATGAAATCTTGATACTTAGAGATGAGTCAGAACATTCTCTCCTTTTCTTCTTTGCTACATACTTTCCTGATATGGACTTGTCTTGGCTCATCTTTTGTGTCAAGGTTGAACATTTCATATTCTTTACCATTAGGTGGGATACCCGGTTCTCTTGTCATAGCAGTCTCGTCATTGTTAAAGATCCTTTCTAGTTTTACCATGCCTTTAGGTATGGAGTTGGTCCTTAAATTTATGATGCCCTGATCCTTGGGTGCTTCTAGATCTGTTTCATCCTCTACTTCTTCCTTACATTTGTGTATGATCTATTTTTCAAACACACCGGTGCACATGATGAACTCTAGGATGTATTGGTCATCTTGGAAGACTTGAAAGTTGGTAATATTATCTGGGATAGATGGAGCTGCAATGAGTTCCACTGAAGAATTCTTGAGTTTTGACTTTTCCATTGGGTGTAAAGAACTAGAAAACATAGCTAGTACATCAGTGATGACATTATTCCTTCTTGGGATGGATTTGATATTGAATGCCTCAAAGTCTAGTCAATTCCCATGCCCTATTTTGGTAAGCCAAGAGTCTCTTATCATTACAAGAATATAGACTGCAAATATGCTTGATGATCAACTGTGTGTCACCCTCCACTATCAGGGTCGTTATCCCTTTTCATGGGAAAGGAGGAGTCCATGAAACAATGCTTCATATTCTACAACATTATTAGTGCACAAAAATTTTAACCGGTAAGCTGCATAGAATGACTTACCTCTCAGATTTATTAGTTACATTCCTGTGTTGGCTCCTTGTTTACATTTGGACCCGTCGAAATGAAGTTTCCATATTGGGTACTATTTTGAGGGGTTTTTACTTTGATTGGGAATTTCTTGACAAATTTTTCATTTCAATATTTCTCTCCTTTCCTTCCTCATTGTCTGAGGAGGCTGATTCCTCTTTTCTTACCCCTAGAGTGCCTTCGAGATCAGGATTTTTGGGGTCTTCATTTTCTTGGTTCACTGGCTACTTCCTATAAGGTGGGAAAGTACCATTATATGAATTATTCTAGTCACTGAACACACCTGGGGTAGGGTTCTTATCATCTAAATCTGATCCACCATCTCGACTTCCAGAAAGGGGGCTCTGACAAGTATGGTTGTCCATCTTTGGGAGGGTGCCACATTCATTTTCCCTCCCGGGGTTCTTGACATTTGCTTCCAAAAATTCTAAAACTTTGGTTTGAAAGGCAATCTGATTGATCATGTGTGACAATACATCTTGACAATCAGAACATGTAAATTATGAGTGGCTCACTTGGTGTAATCGGTAGTATCCTAGTAATAGGAGGATATTGGGATCTACATCCTATTCCAGGTGTCGCAAGCTTGTCATCATGTTTCTAATGAAAATTTTGAAGATTTATTCATTGGGGTTAACTTCTAGTAGGCCTTGTATGGGGCTAAGATCTTGTTCTTTTATTTCAATGATTTGAAACATGAGGATATCATCCATGTGGTAATTACCTAGGTCAGTTTATGTGAATAAGACCTTGTTTGGGGAATTATAATATGTGATCATCCTTTTCAATTTAAGCTCAGTGTCAATCTTGATTTGGTTGTTTAATCCCTTCCATGGTAGCCATAGTTGGGTGAAGTTAGTCGACAACCAACCTCTCAAACATTTGGTCCATTCTTGACTCAACAACATCTCATAAGTTTCAGGAATATCCACTATGTGCACATTGATGTGTTCTTGTATTCTCGAGTCCATGACCAATTGGATGTGCACATATTTAAGCACACCAATTACCTTTACCTCTATCTTTTCTAGTTGGATTACTACCTAATTTTTTGTCTGGGGAACCATCCCTAGCTTTGGGTAGATAGACAAGGGCATGATGTTATATGAAGCTCTTGAATCAATTAGGCAGTTGTGTATGTTTTTTCTAAACATTCCTAGACTAAGTAGGAATGGAGGTACTTCTACCTTGTCATTAAACATTACAGGGAAAGGTTCCAAAGTGTTGATATTGGATGTGGGGGTCTTCAAAATGCTGGCTATTGTACCTTGTTTTGAATGGTCCAGGGATTTTAGGAGTTTTTCTCTCTAAGAAGGGCAGCCTTGAAGCATTTCAAACATACTTATGTTTTCCTTTATTTTCTTCAATTCTTTGACCACACCATACTTGTCAGTTGACCAAGCTGGACTTATATAACTAGAAAACATGTTGGGTGTAGATTATGTAGGAGAACTCAGACATTTAGGTAGCGTAAGGTTGTTTCTTTCTTGGGGATCTAGTAGAGTTGGTTTTTTTCTCGGAGGTATACTATCGGTCAGAGGTTCCTTACAGCTCCTCAAGTTGTAAAGACTCTGATGATCATTTTGAAAGGCATGAACCTCAAAGTATTCAGGTTCTTTCTCCTTCTAGAATGGGAACACAAACTCTTATTCCCTAGTATAGGTGTCCAAATTTTCCCCATTCTAGATTCATAAGAGTTAAACATCATAGTGTTAAACTGACCAAGTGGTTCCTCTGAGTTCTGAGGATATTCATTGCAAGGGTTCCTTCCACATCTATCATTGCCTTGGCATGGATTTAGAGCCCTGATAAAATTTGCATCACCAGCCTCATAAGTGTTAGCATTATCCATAGGTATTACTACTATTGTTGGGTCGAGTGTTCCATGGTCTATTGGGCCTTTGCTTGCCAAATGGCTTATCCTATGAATTTTTTTTATTTTTGTAGATATTAAAACTTTGATTCTGATTCTAGGGGTAAGCATTTGGACCAATAGGAACCCATTGGTATCCACTTTGGTTCTAGGATGGATTTAACTTAATCCTAGTGAGCTCATTGGTGAGTTGGGGTAGGATTTTTTTCACGACATCCAACTCGGAGGCTAAGTGAGCATGAGGTTCATTTGGGGGCATTTTTTGTTGGTCAAATAAAGTTGTCTTATGTGCCTCATGACCTGGATAAGTAATGGATGGTGGTGGGGAAGTGAATGGTTGTGCCATTATTGGGTTCAACATAGGTGTGTGGGTGGCCAAAGCTTGATTTCTTACTGAAAATTGATGCAGATCAACGATGTTACCAGTGGTAGGCATGGCCCCAAAGTTCCCTTCTTATAGGTCCATTTGTTGCATAAATTTTATGGCCTTATTATACACCATTTCCATTATGTCCCTATCCACAGGGGGAAGTCTCCTTAGAAAAAATGAAGTGAAGGTGTCCAGGTATTTAAGGTAAACTTGTATGATGACTGCCTCTGGTATAGTGTAAGGAGCTTCCAATTTTTTATGCATCTTATAGAAATGATGATTGAACATAGGAATGAGCTCCTTGGGATCTTTCCTCATTATTATGAACTGGTGATGTGTTGTAGCAGGGTCCACATACAACTTAAACTAGTTCAAAAAATTGGTTTCAAACTTAGGCCATACAGAGATAGATCCCCGTGGTAAGTTCAGGTACCAATTGTATGTAAACTCCCCAAAAGTGTATGGGAATAGGTAGAAGGAAACATCTTTTTGGGAAATCTCCTTGCGGTTATAAATTTATTTGAAGGCACAGATGTGCTCTTCTACTATCCTCGATTCTCCATATACAAAACACATGCAAAAATTCTCTAGATTTTTGGGCAATTCATGGAGCTGCCCAACAAAGTTTAGTGGCAAGATTTGTGTATTAGTGAAGAAAGCCATTGGAAAAGGTTGTTGTAAATTTTTATTTTGCAAGTTTTGATTTTTATTTATGGCTGTGAGGATAGTCAGGATAGTGATTTGTGATTGTTGTCCAAGAAGATTCAGTGGCTCAGTGTGATGGTGAGAGGGGTTCTCTCTCAACTTTTCTTTGTTTCTGCAAGATTTGTGGTGATGAGGGAGTTCAAGGAAATTGCCTCTTTCGGAGATGATCTTAGAACTTTCTTGAACTATTTTGGAGAGAAATATCCAATGTTATCCATCTTTTTAGTCTTGGCCCTCCTTCTAGTGCCACTTCTGTTGACCGTTGCTTTAACAGAAATCAATTTCTAGGATCTTGAGATTTTATTTCATCTCTTGAAAGAATAAAAAAGTTATTCCCAAGGTTCTTCATGGTCATGGTACAACCTTCTTGGTAAACTCAATTTAAGATAAATGTGAATGTTCATAAGGAGGCCTTTGCTGGTATTTTCAAGACATCAAACTACAAAACAACTTTAGTACTTTTTTTTTTTTTTTTCATATTTTCCAATTTATCAATGAATGTAGCTTACTAATGATGTAAATCTGTGTTGAACTTATCAAGATCACCTAATTATCTATATTTTAAAATCAAATCAAAAGATTCGGGGTAACGAGAGTTTAAACAAAATTTTTGAAAATGAAAACCTAACGCACATAAACCATTGCTAAACTGTTCTTTGAAAATTAAATGATGGAAAGATCAAAACCCATTGAATATGAATAAGACCAAGACACAATTCTATACCCAATAGATGCAATCATTTGGAGAGAAATATATCAAAACATGATATTTTCAAAATCTATCAAAGTTGTGAAGTTACAAGCATGTGAACACACAAGAGACATATTTATCATTCAATCAACATAATTATCTTTCCTAATCTTTGGTCACAAGAAGATCGATGAAAAACAACAAACTCCAATTTAATTAATTACAGATCCAAACACAGTAAATCCAATTGGCTCTTTGAAAGAAATGAATGAGAAAACATGCATTCATAAAATTCCCACAGACAATAGAAAATAATCATACAGTGAATGAAGCACCAATTATATCTCTTGATTGCATTAAAGTTCTGACTGTATTACATTATTTTGATTACAATATATAGTGTTCTGATCTACAAGCTCTGAACCCCAAAACTAGGGCATCAACAACTCTAAAAACAATGAAAATAAACTAAAACTAAATATTTCTAAATAAAACTACTACTAAACCGATGCTAGATAGTTTTCATGGATCCTTGATCAATCTAGTCTGGAACTTTGCTTTATTGCAAACAATATCCCATGATGGAATGGACCAGAATTTGGACCCTGACCTTTTCTTTAAATTTTGATGAAGGAAAAATTTACTAAGTCAGATAGCTAGTTTTGGGTTCAAAATTTTGGAGGCCAAAAGGACAAAAAATGGCCCTTGCAAAAATGTCTAAGTCTGGAGAAATTCCCAGTTCAAAATTTGGCTAAGTCTGGAAGAATTTCCTATGAGAAGTAACTATGGAAGTATCTCTAGGTGAGCTTCACATAGCCTTTGTACTATCTCTTGTACCTCTTCATAATCCACTTTCTGCTCTTCCACATTACCAAGGCATTGTTCTTTCTTCTCCCTGAAAGTGCTCAATTCTGAAGCGAAGAACTTTATTTCTTCTTCATGTTCTACCGTTCTCTACATGTCTTCCTTGAAGTAGAAAAGTTGATGGAGGTCTTCTTTCGCACTAAACCCCACCAAGATACCATTGAATAATTGTGTGATCTCTATAGCTAGGCATAGAATCTAATTTCCTTCATCTTGGTATAGCTCTAAATTAAGACCTATGAAGAAATTTTCTATTTGTTCCACCCATTTCATAACTCCCTTATATTTTGGCGTATGTGGTCTAGACATTTCTCACAAACCTTAACTTGTTTAACTATACTCTTGATCCATATGTGAAAATTTTCTAGCTTTGTGCCTTAGTATATCTTTAACAAAATTTAGAAGCATTGTTTCCTGATTATATTGAGGTCCCATAGGGTGGTCTACTTTTTGGTTAATTTGAAATATAACCCCATGTCACTCTCCATCATGTCTAAAAATTTAGTGGTTTCCACCAAGCTGGCTCTAAAAGGTCTAAATATTGTCTTAATAAATCCTTCTCCAAACTATACAAAGTCATTCCTCCACTTAGTGCATGCTTGTAAGAAACAAAGGAGTCATTCCTTCCTGCGATTCTGGAGTAGCTTTCTTTTCAAGGACAACTTGTAATGTGACTTCTGGGAAATTTGGGTCAATAGGACCCACCATCTTTTGAAGGAATTTCTTTAAAGCCTCATTCTTCTCAGTTAGTGACTTGATATTCTCCTCATCCTTATCCATAAAAACCAAAGCATGTTTAAGTCCTAATGCTACCAGAGTTTTACTCCCTTCCCTTGTAGCTTCCCCAAAATCAACCTCCTCAAAAGTGTAGTCATTTAGGGTTACTATGTCTAGGTGATACCGGTGGTGGGAACTGTAACCACCCTAATTTGGTCTACTCTAACCATAGACCATATTTTCCCTAAGTGTGATCATACCCCTATTTATGTCAAGACAATTCTTCAATTAATTGGCATAATTCATTTAAATCAAATTTAATCTCCTAAGTGATTTAATCACTAAATTACATTAATTGCCTTAGCCAATCAAATAAAATCAATTCAAATAAATAAATAAAAATCAAATACATGGCTAAAGTAATTAATAAAAAATAATTAAATAAATCTTAATTAAAACTCCATATTTGCAAAAGGGAAAGTCAAATCCCTAGTCAATAAGAGTTAAATCACTTGGATCACCTCACATGGATAACCAAAGATTCAATCTCCACCTCTCTTCCACTTTCAATCTTAACCTCTCATTCCTCAAATTCTTCTATAAATGGAATTAATTTTAAGCTCAATTGGCCCCTAATCCTTGATTGTTGAAAGCAAACTTAGGTTGCAAATATTCTTAGAAATCTTAATGCATTTTAGCTCATGTTTCTTAGGAATTGTTATAATCTTTCATTTGGAGGTTTAAAATGAATATTTCTTGAGCATTTAGATTAAAATCATTTAAATATTCCATTCTAAGCATGTATATGTCACTGATTAATGCATAATTTTAGGGCAATTATAGCATTCTTCAAACTCTTCTTAGATAGGAAGCAATAGGTTGATTTTAGTGATTGATATGCTTTCTAACTCTTAATTTTCTTCTTATTTCACTAATATAATGACTTATTGAAGTGTTGTGTGGCAGACAACAGGTACACAAAATAACACACACATTTCTAGTGCCCACCATGGGTCTGATCCTTGGATTTTACCTCACCTTCTAATCATTTTTGATTGATTTGTCTTCTCTATTTTTAGGTACAGAGTTTCCTTTAGTCACCAAGGCTCGCATGTGTGAAATTTCATGGCATTGAGGAAATTAGATTGCATCCCATATTTCATAACTCGCATCCGGGGAATCCCATATTGCTTCTGGTAAAGGCCTGTATCACGTATATTCTATGTCACCTTTTGGGAAAATCATCGCATTCAGGAAAGGCTCTCGCTTACATGATTTCTAGGATCGCATCTAGGAAAGGCATTAACATCTGGTCTTTTGATTTGAAAATTTAAATGTCTAAGCACTAATCTTGTGACCTTGTTTGTTTTTGTCATTTAAACAACCTAACTTTTGATTGCAGGTTGCTATCAGAGCCTTTTTTCTCAAAAAGGTGGAAGGAAATTACTAATTTGTGGTTTACAAATGGTTGAATGGTTTAAAAGGATTTCATTTGTTCATAGCATTAAAACTAAGAAAATTTTCCAATCACTTACTAAATTAAATAGAGGATTATACTCTTTTCCTTTAAGGAAAATCATAAACTCAAAAGTTAATTCAGGATTTGAGAAGAATTTGTGGGAAAATTGAAAAAGGAAAACAAACATTGTTTAATTTCTTTCGGAAAGTAATTGAACCAAGAAAAGCACTAAATTTTGTGGGAAAAAGAACAAATTCATTGCCCAATTTTGGAAAAGAAATTGAACAATAAAATCACCTAATCTTGGGGAAATTGAATAATACAAAATTTTCTTTTCAAGTACTTTGTGCTTTCATAAATTAGGAATTTAACATGAAGCTTAAGCTTATCACTTAGTCTCACTAGAGAATTTGGTCTTCATTCCAAGTGGAGGAATCAAATACTCATCATGGGAGATTGAGTGTTGAGTGAAGTCATTTGAGGGAAAGAACTTGCTTGGTGTGATTGCGGGAGAAAATGACATGGAATAGGAGAGTATGCTCTTCTTCTTTTGAAGAATGAGAAATCTAGAACTTCTAATCTCACCAATCCTTTGTTATGCTTTCAAAACATTAGAGGGCCTACCAGTTGAGGAAAAAATCTCCTAGGATGACCCAAGTGAGGACAGGTTTTACGCCAACCCTTCCAACTCACTATAAATAATTGCTTCCTTGTAGGCCAAAACCTTGGATGACGTAATTAGTTTTTTTCCTGGAATTTTGACATCATTCCTTAAACATGCTTGAGTGTGTGTAGAGCGGAGCCTCTTGAATCTTGCTTGCGAGTCTACACATATTTGAGTACTCATAGGGATATACGCCTTAATTTTTCCTTGTGTAATTCTATGGGAGACAGTTGCAAAAGGATGCCCCAACATAATAAACACTTGTAGTCAAATTAACCGATTCATCTCTGAAAGGGTGATAATATTTGTGCAAGGAAAATAGTAATTGCCCCAAGATACTCATAATTTCATGCAATCACTTGGGTTTAGAGTTGGCTAATATGAAATCATAACAAGAGTCATTTCTTGCTTGGTGATGGGTGTATTATCATTAGCATTTGAGTGTGTACCCGAGTCTATGAGCAAATATTTTCATTCTATGCTTAGAAACTAGGGAATAGGGAAAGTGTTTTTTTCACCATTAAAAAAACAACATTGCTTGATGTGCTTTAAACTCACTAAATAGATAGATCCTTAAAACCAACAATAATATTCATTCCCTGACATACAAGTTATTTTCCACTCACTGGAAAGTCTCAGAAAATCTTTACTGTCAAACAAAATTTCACGTACTTCAAGATGAAATAGACAAAACATGAAAAACCATCAGAGGATCATTTTTGGTTTGTCTTAGGTCAAATATGGTTGCATCATCTTGCATCCAAGTAGAAAACTTGCTTCAGGTCATTCCTGCATTGCTTTTAGGGATCTTGCTCACATTTTGCATTTCAAAGCTCACATCTAGTTTAGTATAACCTCACATTTAGTGTGTTTCATCTAGGACAGTGGGCACTTGTATATTTGTCTCTTAGAGAAATTTAGTATATTTGGATACCTTTTGGATCCTTAGTCTAGTCCTGTTACTTTTTTTGGTTCACCCATCACTGTTTCAAAACTTTTTTAGAAGTCTACCTTGCATGTCCTTTTGGGTTCTCACAATTGGTCTCAAAATGTGTGGTCTACTCACTTCTCAAAACACCTTGATTCCAAGCTCACTATCAAGGCATTCTAACCCTCTGACGCTGGAGTCATTCAATTACACCAAACAAAAACAAACTTCTACTTGGACACACTTACTTGGACAATTTGAGACTCTACTTGACATTATTGGAAACCCTTTGACAAATTTAAGATTCAACTTTCATGGTTAACACAAGACACAACAGGTATCTTGCTGATGAATTGGAAGTACCTCCTAGATTACTACAATTTCAATAAGGAGAAACATCTTGTAATCCCCTATTTGACATAGAATCACCTGCAATGGATGCTCCTCGGAATGAATGGAGTAAATATTTTGAAGAATACAACAATGACCAAAACCAAGGACATGAAGACAGTAGTAGTGAAGAATAAATACACATCACTCATCCTTCATTTGACTTAGATAGTGACAGAGATGTACCCAAGGAAGATTATAACAGACTTAGACAAAGTAGAAAATTCCAAAGGACATTGGAAAAGATCATTGGTGAATACAAGGAAAAAAAATTTCTACATCTAGCATCCCTTGGAGTCAAAATCCCTAAAGATTATGATGTTGAGAGACTAAAGGAAAAAGAGATACCAAACCCTATCTCTATTCTCACCAAACAATTGACCTTGATGTAAGCAAAACTTGCAACACTCAAACAAGAAAAGGTCAAACCAACTAAAAAATACTCTTTTGACCACATTTGTTCATATCATTTTGACAAGAGTATCAACATGATTCCATTTCCTCGCAACATGGCAAGGCCCAAGTATGACAAGTATATGGGAGAGACTGATCCACATGACCATGTGAGTGAGTTTTTTTCTCTAAGCATAGAGTACATGCACAAACCTACCTACCTAATGAGGCTATTTCCAAGAAGTTTATGCAAAAATTCTATGGAGTAGTTCTCCAAACTCACACTAAAGGTGAAATATTTTGAGGAGTTAATTCAATGATTTATCCAATATTACTCCTATAATATACAACATAACATAACCATGATGGGCTTATGTAACACAAAGAAAAGAATAGGTGAATCCTTTACACACTTTTACAAAGGTGGAGGAAAATATTTGCTAGGTACTGAAGAGCTATTCCAGAATCAGAAAAAGATGGAAATCTTTATTAACAACTTGATACCTGAATTAAACTAGGCTTTGCAAATGCAAGATTCACCTAGATTTGATAGGATGATCAAAAATTCCATCTGTATTGAAGAGGTCATGGTTAAGAAGGGAGAAATCACACTCCAAATTGATAGTAAATCTACCAACTATAAAAAAAAAACCTAAGTGGTGGTGTAACATAAAAAAATAATACATATAGATAGATATTGATGTTGATGAATGAATGTTGATGTGAATATTATGTTACCAAAATGTAAAGGAGAAAATTGTGGTTTATTGTTATTTGTGATTGTGATTAAGGGAAGATAAGATGCTCCTTTATTTCACTCTCAAATACACAAATAGGAGATCCAATTTTGATCAACCCCAAAGGGTTAATACACAAATGAATCCAATATTGGGAAAGAGACCAAGAAAGGGGATCTTAAATTCTATAAATTGATTGATTAATATGATTAATGACAGTAATTGCAAAGAATAGGAGAAAGTACCAACCTTACAAAGTGGCAGATTAAAGATTGCTATTTTATGAGATGTGTCAATTGTTTCTAGAGATGCTGATAGTTGATACCGAACCGAACAGAGAAATGGACAAAACCCAAAAATATTTTTTCATTCTGATGTCATCTTATGAAAAAGGTCAACCCTATACCACTTTTGCCAACTCGATCTGCTCAACTCTGAAAGTGTCCCTGTTCACACAGTCTAAAAGAAATCTGAAAAGGGTATCCAGATCTGGACTCAAATTTACAGTCCCAAACCTATACCTGAAAGAAAAATGTTTGTTTGTTTTTGGGGAGGGGTTTTCCTTGGTCAAACCCTAGTTTTGGAATTAACCTTAATATATGTAATTGAAATTGCAGAGATAAACAAAGAAAAACTCAAATTCACCTTGCTTGTAATGTCCTCATGACGGATTCGAATATGTGGATCCACAAGTATGCTTCAAAACATGGAATGTATAATGGAAGGATGTCTTCAATATCTTGCTTATACATCTCCAACACCAAGTCTTGAATGGATTCTTGAACTTGACAAGGGCTTTGGAAGAAGATGGATGGAGAGATCACCGAAAGGGCACTTCTTTGGCTTGAATCCTTCAATGGCCTCCAATGGATCTCCTTCATGCAAATGGATACTTGAGAATGATGGATGCTTTCTTCAAATCTTGCTTAGTTTCTTTCTTGGACTTCACTTCATAAGAATGCTTGATGCTTGATTAGAAGACTTCAATTGCTTGATCATGGTTTTTCATGCTTAGCAAAAATGAGAGAGAAAGGCTCCCTTTTATATGAAATTAGGGCACAATCTTCTAAGGAGGCCTACATAGGATAATTAAATCATAATTTAAGCCTTTACCCCTAGGAGAGGATCTATATTAAATATAATTTAGGAATCAACCAATTCAGAACCTGAAACAGCTGACCCAGAAGTGGGAGAAAACTTTTTGTGAAAATCAACATCCCAAAAACCAAAACTTCCCAGGATTTGGACCCTGGGACAGGGTTGAGGTTGGCCCTGTCCTAGGACAGGGTTGAGGTTGACCCTATCCTAGGGCAGGGTCAAGGTCAACCTTGTCCTAGGAGGTCGACCCTATCCTCAGATCCTAGGATCACAAGTCAGAGACCCAGAATGCAAAATTCAGGTCATAAAATGGAGGTTAGAAAGGCAGGTAAGGGGGGGAAGCCATGTCAAGATCAGGAACCCGTTTAGAGGTTCTTTTCATGACCCCAAACTACTC
>MU223583.1:888209-900251 GCA_018584345.1 Thuja plicata
CCCCAAAGGGTTAATACACAAATGAATCCAATATTGGGAAAGAGACCAAGAAAGGGGATCTTAAATTCTATAAATTGATTGATTAATATGATTAATGATAGTAATTGAAAAGAATAGGAGAAAGTACTAACCTTACAAAGTGGTAGATCAAAGATTGCTGTTTTCTGAGATCTGTCGACTATTTCTGGAGATGTTGACAGTTGATACCGAATTGGAACAGAGAAATGGACAAAAACCAGAAATATTTTTTCATTTTGATGTCGTCTTATGAAAAAGGTTGACCTTGTACCACTTTTGCCAACTCGATCTGCTCAACTCTGAAAGTGTCCCTGTTCGCACAGTCCGAAAGAAATTTGAAAAGGGTATCCAGATCTAGCCTTGGATTTACAGTCCTGAACCTATACCTGCAAGAAAAATGTTTTTTTGTTGTTGGGGGGGTTTGCCTTGGTCAAACCCCAGTTTTGGAATTAACCTTAATATATGTAATTGAAATTGTAGAGATAAACAAAGCAAAACTCAAATTCACCTTGCTTGTAGTGTCCTTGTGGCGGATTCGAATCTGTGGATCTAGAAGTATGCTTAAAAACATGGAATGTAGAATGGGAGGATGTGTTCAAGCTCTTGCTTATAGATCTCCAACACCAAGTCTTGAATGGATTCTTGAACTTGACAAGGGCTTTGGAAGATGGATGGAGAGATCACCAAAAGGGCACTTCTTTGGCTTGAATCCTTCAATGGCCTCCAATGGATCTCCTTCATGCAAATGGATACTTGAGAATGATGGATGCTTGCTTCAAATCTTTCTTAATTGCTTGCTTGGACTTCAATTCATAAAAATGCTTGATGCTTGATTAGAAGACTTCAATTGCTTGATCATGGTTTTTCATGCTTAGCGAAAATGATAGAGAAAGGCTCCCTTTTATATGAAATTAGGGCACAATCTTCTAAGGAAGCCTAGATAGGATAATTAAATCATCATTTAAGCATTTAAACCTAGGAGAGGACCTATATTAAATATAATTTAGGAATCAACCAATTTGGAACCCGAAACATCCTACCTGGAAGCGGGAGAAAACTTTTTGTGAAGACCGACATCCCAAAAACCAAAAGTTCCCAGGATTTGGACCCTGGGACAGGGTCGAGGTCAGCCTTGTCCTAGGATAGGGTTGAGTTCAACCTTATCCTAGGGTAGGGTCGAGGTCAACCCTGTCTTAGGAGGTTGACCCTATCCTCAAATCCCAAGATCACAAGTCAGAGACCAAAAATGTAGAATTTAGGTCATAAAATGGAGGTTAGAAAGGCACATCAGGGGGGAAGCCATGTCAAGATCAGGAACCCATTTAGAGGTGCTTGTCATGACCCCTAACTACTCATTCAGAAGGCTAAACAGGTCTCTTATGGAAGTGATTCCATTTTCCAACTATACAGGTGGAAACAAAACAAGAATGTTGTTAATGATGGAGTGGTAGACGCATCCAATGCTAATCCTAAACTAGAAGTGTTTAATTTGACGAACAACTTACAAGAAAACAAAGAGGCCAAGGTAACAACCACAATACCTAAAGAAAACAATGAGAACAACAAGAGTAGACCATGGACTTCAAGATCTCAACAAACATTAAATCCTTTGGGAGAACCTCTTCAGATAGTTTTGAAGACACTCTCGGTAAACAAAGTTCTTACAATTCCTGATTCAAAACCATGGGAACCCAAAGTCAAACCAAGATGGTGGGATGACAGTTATTATTGTGTCTTTCAAAAAAACAAGGGACATAAGACTAATAACTGTGTTAATCTTAAACACATTATACAAGACCTTATTGAAGAAGGCAAGATCAAAGTGGAGGGACACACCACTAATGAAGACCATATGACATTTAACAAACTGTTCCCTAACTATGAGAAAGGGGAAGTGTCTAAAGGAAAAAGGAAACAAAGTAAATTATACTTACTCTAATAATGATAATGTGATCAACATGTTTGAAATTAAATATGAATCAATCAATGTGATCAGTATTAAAGGTGTCAAAGAAACGTCAACCCAGTCAAATGTAGTGAATCAAAGTCAAGAACAAGTCACAATCAAAGGAGCTAGTTCCTCATCAAAGAAAGTGACATCTTCAAAATTGTTAGAGTAATAGTCTATCGGGTTACTAAATTAAATCATTATGATATAATTAGTAACTTTCCTATTCACTCTAGTTTGCTTCAGCTAACCTTAGGGTTTCCCTTTTTAGGGTTTCATGATTTCTTTTATAAGGATTCACCTCTTAGTTTTGATTACAGAGTTTTTTACATCACATTGTAATTCATAGAAACATATCTTTAATATATTGTTTTCTTGAGCACATGATGTCTCTGGCTTTTTGGCCTCCATAGCTGTCTTCTCTCTTTTGTCTTCTTGCTTCTTCTTTGTAACATTTATGCATGGAGGTGATCTTGGGTGAAGTTGCATTTATCAACTTCTACATGGTATCAGAGCCATCTTTCTGCTGGTTGTTTGTGTTTTGTTGAAGCATTCCAGTCATAGAGGGTTTCAGAGTTTTTCTAGTGTTTTTTGTTGTATTTCAGGGGCAGGCTTTGGTTATGGTCACTTTGGGCTCAAACGGACATTGCCATTGAGCTCAGAGGACCCCAAAACCCTAGAAATGACATAAAATTCATCCATTTTAGACTACTGGGCTCTGAGACAAAAAATTTTTGGTTTTTGTGCCGTACGGCACAAAAACCAAGGCAAAAATTCAAAAAATATTAAAAAAAACCTATTTTCTTAAAGGCTTTTTCTTTGTTTAAAAGGCAGCCCTTTGTTTTAAAAAGGCGCCGCCCAGCGGGCACCGCTGTTGCGCTCCGCTGGCCCTCTACAGTGCGGCCCCCCGCCACCGGCCACAATCTGCTCAGCCGGCCCCTCGGCCCTGCCGCCCCTGTGGCCCGCCCCCACCTCCGCGCTCCCCTCGGGCACCCCCGCCACCGATGCTTCGCCCGGAGCCCTCAGCTCCGCTGCCGCCTGAGCGACATTTTTATTTAAAACCCCGCAGGCTCCACAGCTAGGCCGACGGTCATATGGCAGACCGGGGGCTTCAGCCCAGCCCCCGGAGCTCTCCATCCACCCGGGGGCCCAATATTTTTAGCCCCTGGGGCTTATTTTGGCCCTTTTTTGGTTTTTTGGAGGTACCTGGGCCTTTTTTGCAATATCTTGAGCATACGAGGGTATTTTTGCGACTTCCATATACCGTCAGAAAGCTCTTTCTGAGCACTTTCTGATGATGGAAGTCTGGTTTTTGGGTACTTCCATTTCGATAGTGTTTTTTTCTGTTGAAGTCTGATATATCTTTTTGCCTTCCGGGAGTCATATCTGGCTCATCCGGACTCCATTTTTGGAAAACAAGATATCGTCAGAAAGCTGGTTCAGTGTGCTATTCGGTGGTAGAGGTATTTTTTCTAGATTTTTCTCTAGGTTTTCTCTCCTCCGAGTTTGGCATTTTATGCACTCTGGTGGATTGCTTGGTTCTACAGGTTCTGGGATCTCTTCTTCTGATTTCCTAGCTCACTCTTCTTTCTCACTTCTGAGCATTGTATGGTTCTTTTGATGCATTCTTTTCTATAAACGCACTGAGATAAAGTGCCTTCTGCATTTCTAGAATTTTGATCACCTTGTATGGTTGTTGTACTCGCACTCTGTTATAAAGTGCCATGGGGGGTTATGATGTTTTTTCCGCTTTAGGTGCATCCACCTTTGTCAAGTGAGCGTACCTTCCATGACATTAGCCCATGCTGTGTGTTGATGACACCGCCCTTTATCCTATGTGTGTACTTCTGTTGCACTGTTGGTGTTCCTGGTTCTTCTTTCTGCAGATGTTTCTGGCATTGCATTTCAGTGTTCCTGTCACCTCTCCCAGTTCAGCATTATGGGGGGGTTCACCTATTGGTTCTATTGCTTCCTAGTTTGATTGATCAGCTCTTCAGACATTGTCTTCTCTATCTGGTCATGCACTTCAGTGGGGGTTCTAGCAATATCTTCTGACAGAGTTTACAGTTCCTTGCTTCAGAGATGCTTCTTGCTCTTTCTTGTTCCTTTCTCTGGGACTTTCCCTAGATTGAAGGCTTAGTTTCCTTCATCTAGTTTGCTTTTATATTTTGGGTACCTAATCAGGCCTTGTTGCCGAGACCCATCTTTCCTACTTTCTATAGTAGTTTCCTAGGTTTTGCTTCTCCCTAAGCTTACCTTAAGGGGGGTGTTAGAGTAATAGTCTATCGGGTTACTAAATTAAATCATTATGATCTAATTAGTAACTTTTCTATTCACTCTAGTTTGCTTCAGCTAACCTAAGGGTTTCCCTTTTTAGGGTTTTGTGATTCTTTTTATAAGGATTCACCTTTTAGTTTTGATTACAGAGTTTTTTACATCACATTGTAATTCATAGAAATATATCATTAATATATTGTTTTCTTGAGCACATGATGTCTCTGGCTTTTTGGCCTCCATAGCTGTCTTCTCTCTTCTGTCTTCTTGCTTCTTCTTTGTAACAGTTATGCATGCAGGTGATCTTGGGTGAAGTTGCATTTATCAACTTCTACAAAAATTACCTATTGTCATGATTCCCAAAGCAACAATAAGAAAAATAGTTACCATACCTTCAACAAACTATAATTTGGTGGATCAATTGCAAATAACCTCTGCTCAAATTTCTATATTTGAGTTACTCAAAATCTCTTCAATGCATAGGGAAGTTCTTGAACAAGCCCTACATTCTGCAAATGTTCCAAAATACATTGATGTAGAAAAATTCCAAGCAATGGTTAATCATATCTCAGCTCCACACTACCTATCATTTTTAGAAAAAGATGAAAACTCATTGATTCATCTGCATAACCAACCCCTACACATTGAATTTCTAACTCACAAATCCCATGTTAGACATGTATTGATAGATGGAGGCGCAGGGTTGAACATTTACACTCTCAATCTAATAAATAATTTAGGACTTTCATAATAAACCATTGACTCAAGGAGTAAGATAACTATCAAAGCTTATGATGAAGAAAGGTCATCCAAAGGACTCATTGGTCTACCAATCCGAATAGGACCAGTTGAAAGAAATGTGATCTTTCAAGTCCTTGATCTACCATTGGACTACAACATACTATTAGGGAGACCTTGGATTCATGAAATGCAAGCGGTACCATCTACTTACCACCAATGTATCAAATTTCCATATAATGGAGTGGAAGTAAAAATTCATATAGATGCCAGTTACACTTGCAATAATGTCAAAGCAGATAGTATGGTTCATCATAATAAGGAAGTTCCAAAAGAATATATACCTTAAACGACTAAATACATGGTGATGAGAAACTTTGGAAAGACATTAAAACTTGAAGAAACCAGTATGGGAGAATACAAGTTAGACATGACCCCGTCATTGATAGAACTTCCTGTGTCTCCAAGATCTTATGGAAAACCTTCCTCATCTTTCACACCTACTACATCTAAAGAACCATACATTCACAAAGAAACTCATATGGTTAGAGCCTCTACTTATCAAGAGGATGAAAAAGAAGAAAAAGTAGACTTGGCTTGGATTTACAAAGGAGAACCATAAGAAAATGAGGGAAAACATGTGGAGATATCCCCAGAAAAGTATGGTAAAGGATATGACCTTCTCAAAAAAATGGGATACAAAGAGAAGGGACCTCTAGGAGATAAAGGAAAAGGACTTGTTGAACCTATACACACAGAATTTAGAAACACCAAAGACAAAATAGGATTAGGTTTCAAAAACAAATCTAAAAACCCTACTTCAAGAGATGGTCCAATCTTTGATGTAGGAAGTGAGGAGAAAGAAGAAGAAATAGCATTAGAACCATGGACCTATGAGATATTATTGCATATTGGTACAAAGTATCCTGACAATCAAGGAGAAAGATATATACCTACTTTTGTAACACAACAAGAAACTCATATTCCTTTATTATCACAAGCTACTATCCAAGAAGTAGAGAAAACAACACACAACTCTCTAGAAGTCCCATTGATAGAAGAAACACCCAAAGAAATACCCCAACAACAAGATTTACATCCTAACTGGGGGAATTTGTTCACAATTTCACATGTTCTAGAGATTTACCACACTTTGATTTACAAGTGGCTAATAGGGTACATCAGGTAACTATTGCTGAGTTTCTAAATAGATATGATGATGAAATAACCAACACACATGATTATGAATGGGATGTAATATTTTATGCTACCACAGACATTTAAGTACATGTAAGTCAAAAAATTTCATCTCTATTGGAGAGAGGAGAGAGATCTCACACTTCCTGTAACACTGTTGTTGTTCTAGAATCAGATGAGATATCACTACCTAGAATTTTTTATGGCGATACTGGTGTTTTACTAGGTCTAGAGGAAATTCTAAGGATACAAGCTATGAGTTCCATTTTGATGAGAGAATAAGAAATCTCAACTGATGAGTCTCTAGAGTTAGGTTTGCATATTACTAACAATGACCATATTAATGACTATTTAACTCTTGATGATATAAATGTTGTAGAAGTTGACTTAACATAACATGTCTTATCACTTAATAGTTGTTATGCTGATGTGATGTTGTCCTTACCAAACTCAAAATAATTATCCTTGATAAAAAATGACCTAATTGATTAGACTAATTCAGATCCTATGCCTATCATGAACTTCCCTAATGACTATACTTTGGCCTGTTATCTAAATGCTTCTAAACCCTATCCAACTTCCACCAATGAAAGGAGTGTGAACATGTTGGAGGAGGATATCAAGTTTCTTAGTCACAAATTGAAAAATAAAAAGAAACAAAGAACTGATGGTGAAAACCACGTTGTGGCAGTGTCAGATACTAAAAGAAGTTAAAAAAAAAGATGTATCTGATGGTGAAAACCTCCCAAAGGCGCCAAAAGATTAGATTCTTGATATCCTCCCTAAGCAGTTTAAAGAAATATCTTCAGTTCTAATAGAACCTACACAACTAGTTAAATTGGGAAAGATTGAAGTTCCTCAATTTGTTCACTTAGCACAGTCCTTAACAGAAGAGGAGAAGATACAATGTGCTGAGTTCCTGAAAGAGAGAATGATCAACTTTGAATGGTCTTACACTGATATTCTTGGACTTGATCCTAAATTAATAATGCATCATTTATCTATATCTCCTAGGATCAAACCTATGAAATAGAAATTGAGAAAGATGCATCCTCATGTTGCATTATTGGTGAAAGAAGAGATCGAAAAACTACTAAAACTTGGATTCATAAGAGTCATCACTTACACAGGATGGATTGCTAATGTGGTACCAGTATTTAAAATAGATAAATCTATCAGGATTTGCACAGACTTTAGAGACTTAAACAAATCATTTCCTAAAGATAATTTTCCACTGCCGAACATTGATATGCTCATAGATCTTACAGTAGGATATTTGATGTACTCACTCATAGATGGTTTCTTGGGCTATAACCAGATTAAGATTTCTCCTGAAGACCAAGAAAAGACAACATTCACATGCACATGGGGAAATTTTTGTTGGAACATAATGAAATTTGGATTAAAGAATGTTGGTGCTACATACCAAAGATATATAACAATCATATTCCATGATATGATACATAAAAACATGTAGGACTATGTGGACGATACGTGTGAAGGAGGTGAATTGAGGGTGTTTTAAGGATAACATATAAAGATTGGAAAGGGGGTTTGATTGATTGATTAATTCTTATAGTGTGTTGAAATTATTAACCATAATTCACATATTACACTTAATTGAGTTTGATATTGATTGTATATTGTAATTGTGATTAAGGGAAGATAAGACACTCCTTTCTTTCACCCTCAAATACACAAATAGGAGATCCAATTTGATCAACCCAAGAAGAAGGGTTAATACACAAGTGAATCCACTATTTGGAAAGAGAACAAGAAAGTGGATCTTAAATTCTATAAATTAATTAAGTAAATATTATTAATAATAGTAATTGAAAAGGATAGGAGGAAGAACTAACCTTACAAATTTGTAGATTAAAGATTGCTATTTTCTGAGATCTATAAACTATTTCTGGAAAATCTGATAGTTGATCCCAAACCAGAACGTAGAGACAAACAAAACCCATAAATATTTTCCTATTTTGATGTCGTATTATGAAAAAGGTCGACCCTATACCACTTTTGCCAACCCTACCCTGCACAGATCCGATTGTGTCCCTATTCGCATAGTCTGAAAGAAATCTAAAAAGGGTATCCAGATTTGGTCTCAGATCTATAGTCCCAAACCTATACCTACAAAAAGAAAGGTTTGTTTGTTGTGGGGGAGGGGTTTTCCTTGGTCAAACCCCAGTTTTGGAATTAACCTTAAATATATATAATTGAATTTGTAGAAATGGAAAAAGTAAATGCATAAATTCACCTTGCCTTGAAAAGTCCTTGTGGCGGATTCAAATTTGTGAATCCACAAGTATGCTTCAAAATATGGAATGTAGAATGGTAGGATGTCTTCAATATCTTTCTTATAGATCTCCAACACCAAGTCTTGGATAGGTTCTTGATCTTGAAAAAGGCTTGGAAGAAGATGGATGGAGAGATCACCAAAAGGGCACCTTGTAGCTTGAATCCTTCAATGGCCTCCAATGGATCTCCTTCATGAAAATGGATGCTTGAATGGATGAATTCTTTCTTGAAATATTACTCCTTAGCTTTCTTGGACTTTACTTGATAATGTTCTTCAATTGCTCAAGGATGCACAGGCTTCAATAGAGGACTTCGTATCACTTAGAGAAAATGAGAGAGAAAGCTTCCCTTTTATATGAAATTAGGGCACAATCTTCTAAGGAGGCCTAAATAGGATAATTAAATCACCATTAAAGCCTTTACCCCTAGGAGAGGACCTATATTAAATATAATTTAGGAATCCACACTTCAGAACCTGAAACAGCCGACCCAGAAGCGGGAGGAAACTTTTTGTGAAGACCGACATCTGGAAAATAGAAAGTTCCTGGGATTTGGACCCTAGGACAGGGTCAAGGTTGGCCCTGTCCTAGGGCAAGGCTGAGGTCAACCCTGTCCTAGGTCAGGGTCGAGGTCAACCCTGTCCTAGGAGGTCAACCCTATCTGTGAATCCCAGAAGCACAGGTCTGTATCCCAGAATGAAGAAATCAGGTCAGAAAATGGTGGAGAGAAAGGTAGATTAGGGGGGAAACCATGTCAAGATCAGGGACCCAGTCGAGGTACTTATCATGATCCAAAACCACTTACTCAGAAGGCTAAACTAGTCTCCCATGGAAGTGCTTCCATTTTTTGACTATACATTTAGCCCCCACTTTAGCAAGAGTATGAGTTCAACACAAACTCTTGGTAAAGTAGAATATATAGAAGAGATAATCTTATTGAATCCAAAAGGGATAAAGAAACCCTCAAGCCCCCAAGGGACTCAAGTATTTATCAACCCTAAGATCTTGATAAGAGAGACATCACTTAGTTAGGGAAACAAAAGAAAAAGGTGTGATTTATCTCTCCCAATGAGAACTTATGTCCCATTGTGAACCACACAAAAGCGTAACTGGAAAGATGGAGTTGAACTTCCTAGTGAATGTGGCTACTCACTAGTCAACCCATCAGGGAGATCCATTCTTAAAGGGATCAAAGTATTTGTAAATTGAAAACTAGCGGGATCAAGAGATCTATGTAAATTTAAACTGGAGGGATCAAGAGATCCTAAAAAAGTGTAAAAATGTCCATGCTTTAAGGATTAACCTCTTTTAATCCATAAAGGGAAAATTTTTAAATCTTGAAATCTTATTTTGAATGTGTGTGTGTGCAACAAGTGAGTAGAGTGTATGCCCCCATGTCAAATTCATTGCTAACACTTTAACAGGAGCAATGGTTTTAACGGAAACATAAGCAACTCTACGGATTATGTTTCCACTACGAGATGCCCCCAAAGGAAGACAAATCAAGGGAAATAAAACATAAACATACATAAGAACACAAAAGGGATTTACCTAATGTGGGGTCAGTATGATTAAGGATAACATGTACATAGAAATATAATATTATTGCAAATGAATTAACATCATTCCCCAAAGAAAGTAGAACTACAATCACAAAGGAGGAAAGAAACTTAAGAATTACAAAGAGGAATCTTTTTGGACCACAAAATGGAGACCAAAAAGAATTAGTGCTACCATGTCGCAGATCCAAGAAGATTGTACAAGGAACATAGTTACAAACAATAGCACATGTATAACATAACATGAAACAACATATAGAAGAATGTAGATACAGATAGAGGAATTGAACAATAGTTTTGATTCTTTTATAACCTTATACCAACAAGGTAACAAGGGTCATATAAAATAATCTAACAAACATATAAAAGCACATTACAGGAGAAGCACAATACAACATACAAACAAAGAAGGGTTACATAAAGGATGAGCCAATCAAGCATGTTGTCAACCTTCCCCATCTTAGTTTATGTTATTTAGGGTAGCTGGGCAACTCACAAGAGGGACTATATCCAATATAGTAGGAATGATATCCAGTTCCAAACAAGGATCCTCTTGAGAATCACAATGTTCATTACTAGGTGTAATTGTTAATTGAGGTGATAGCATATGAGGTAAATCATTATCAAGATCCACAGTATCATATTCATCACTAAGATTAATAGGATCATCGAGAGTGTCCTCCTCATCAAGGTTGGTTAAATTAGGATCCAAGATGTGAATAGGATCATCATACTCATTTGTCTGAACATCATGAATATTAACATCCAATGCATCGGGCATAGGTTTATTGAAGGTAGGTAATGAAATTTGAATCATAGAAGCACAGGCTCTAGCATTAGCTCTACGCTTCTTATGACGTTCATTAGCACATTTGTTGTGTTTAACCTTATTTGGTAAATGTTGAGAACTAGGAGGAAAAACAATAGGTTCCTTCCTAGGTTCAATAGGTTGTAATGGAAGAATAGGAGTTTGATCAATCTTATTAGTAGCAATGGGTAGAGGAGGTATTGCAGGAGTAGGCAAAATACCACGGTTGGAATCAATCTAAGGCATACTTAACTCAGCAATTTTGTGATGTTTGTAAGCTTGATATGAGTGAAAGAGATGATCAGGATGAGGCAGACATGAGTTAGGTAATGAAGGCCAAAGAAAATTGAGAGTAGTACAATCTCTAGGCCTAGAAGGTTGATGCAAACTATGATTAATCATTTTGACTTCTCCATTATGAATGAACTTAAGACATTTATGAATGGGAGAAGCGATAGCATGCATAGCAGTTATCCAGGGTAAACCAAATTTGATTTGGAATTGATCTAAAGTAGGAATAATGATGAAGGTAGTATCTACAACTTTACCACAAAGTTCAACAGGTAAGGTAATAGAACCAAGTGCATGATAAAGAAAGCCATTACAAGTTTGGATCCATGCATCAGATGAATCATAAAAATCATGTTGTAATCCTTTCATGAAAAGGTTTACCTCAGTAATAACATCGACTAAAGATGTGGGATCAACTAGACAACCACGGGTAGGTATCTTAGCAATCCCAACATAGATATAAAGGAGACCATCAGGAGCTTTGATTGTTTCAGAGTCATCAAAGGTAATTAAAAGTTCCCTAGGTCGCTTATCCTTAGTTTGTTTTTAAGTTTTAGGTGAAATTGGAAGTGGAAGTGGAGGTGAAGGATCTTGAACAATAATTTTAGATGGCGCAACACTCTCCACATGGTTAACAATGTTATTAAGAGCATCCATCTTTGAATCATAGCCAATGTCTACAAAAGATGGTTGAGCTATAGTATTAGTATCATGTGTAGGTAAAGGATTGGTATAAATTTGGAGGTTTTGATTAGGAGGAGAAATAGATTTATTCCCATTAACATCAAAATTATCAACAGACAAAGCTTTAGAATCAATTAAGTCTTGAATCTTATGCTTTAGAGAGTAACATTTTTCAGTGTCATGGCCATTCTGGCGATGGTATTGGAAAAAAGTGGTAGAATCAAA
>MU223583.1:900301-918083 GCA_018584345.1 Thuja plicata
TCTTATGCTTTAGAGAGTAACATTTTTCAGTGTCATGGCCATTCTGGCGATGGTATTGGAAAAAAGTGGTAGAATCAAAGGATTTTGAAGCTATCATGGTAGGAAGAAGAGGTCAAATAGGAGGTAAAGTAATCATACTAGCACTTAACAACTTACTCATTAAGGAATGCAAAGTTTCAGAGAGAGGAGTGAACATACGATTCATACGGAAAGTAGTGGATGCTGAAGCACTATTAGATGTAGCTACAACTTGATTAGCAACCATATTTGTCTGTTTATTAATCTTGACATAATTGTTAGGTTTCTGAAACTTATTAGGATTAGGAGCATTGTCACCCTTATCAACTAGAATAGGAGCCATTGGAGTGTTGCTCTCAAACTGACTCACTTGTAATTGATAATGGTGAAGTACTGCACACAATTGTTAAAAGGAGGTAAATTCAATAAGTAGAATCTTATCCCTAATTTTTGTAAATTAAACATGTGTTGAATATCAATATCAGGAACAGGATAAGAAATCTAAGCATACAAATGCTTACATCTACCAATAAAATCAGTCTATTTTTCCTTAATGTTTTGTTTACAATGCATTAAATCATATAAAGACACTTGTGGTCCAATGTTATTTTGAAATTGTTGAATGAAGGAATTAGAAAGTCTGGGAAAAGAATCAATGGAATAGGGAGGTAAGGAACAATACCATTGGAAAGCCTTATCTCAAAAGGTTCTAGCAAACAACTTAGCCAAAATCCTATGGTCATGAGCATAATCACTACAAAGGATTTGAAATATTTTAACATGAGTAACAGGATCACCTTTGCCATTGTAATTCTCAAGATGACACATATTGGCTTGCTAAGGGGCAGTAGCATGAATGATGTCTAGGGATAAAGGGCTACTCATATCACATGTAGGAATGCTAAATTTGGATTGAGTTAAAGATGCAAGTTGTTGTTGTAAAGATGACACAGTTTGAGCCAAACTAATAATTGTGGAATCATGAGAGGAAACAGGTGGCATAGCAATATTAGTAACACTAGGAAAATTATAAGAAGCAGTAGGAATAGAAGACACAACCGGTGGAGCACTAGGAACTACAGTTGGAAGAGGATTAGTATAAGTAAAAGGAACATTATGATATGAAGGTTGTGAGGTAGGTAAAGATACCGGTGGAGCACTCACAAGAATAGGTACGCTTGGGATAGAAGTTGTTATCAAAGGAGGAGTGTAAGTAGGAATACTAGGTAGAGGAACAGAAGAAGGTCCTATACTAGTGACAATAGGTGTGAATCCTAACTCTTGAGCCTCTTGAGCTAAAGGTTTAACATTCAAATTCACAAGATGTTTAATACTACGTAAGAAATTAATACCTTGATCATTATGACAAAGAAATTTCTTAAGAGCTTATATAGCTTGGATAGAATCTTGATTATGGTTTTCTTGGATAAGCCAATTTCCCATTTTATCAAGTTCGGTTGAAAGATTTTGCACTTGTTCAAGAGAAACTCTTAAAGCATCATCCTCATCATGAGATGAGTGAGAAGAGTTATGCTCCATAGAAGGATTGGAATCATGAGTAATTAAGTTGTCATCTGGGATCCTAAGGAAAGGAGTGGAAGACTCAGGATCAAAGGAACCTATAAGTCTAAAGCTTCTTCTAACCAAGATGCTATAAGTAGGACTAGATGTGATAAAGCTCATACAAAAATACAATTCAAATGAACTAACACAAAATTTTGATCTATTGAATTGAAATGAAATTTTGAAAGAACATGCAAGATCTAGCATAAACAATGTAAATCTAACACCAAAAAGAAAGAGTTGTCTATCGTGGGTTCACCAAAATGTGAAGGAGGTGAATTGAGGGTGTTTTAAGGATAACATATAAAGATTGGAAAGGGGGTTTGATTGATTGCTTAATTGTTATAGTGTGTTGAAATCCTTAACCCTAATTCACATCTTACACTTAATTAAGTTTGATATTGATTGTATATTGTAATTGTGATTAAGGGAAGATAAGACACTCCTTTCTTTCACCCTCAAATAAAGAAATAGGAGATCCAATTTGATCAACACAAGAAGAACGGTTAATACACAAGTGAATCCATTATTTGGAAAGAGAACAAGAAAGGGGATCTTAAATTCTATAAATTAATTAAGTAAATATGCTTAATAATAGTAATTGAAAAGGATAGGAGGATGAACTAACCTTACAAATTTGTAGATTAAAGATTTCTATTTTCTAAGATCTGTAAACTATTTCTGGAAAATCTGACAGTTGATCCCAAACCAGAATGCAGAGATGAACAAAACCAAAAAATATTTTCCCATTCTAATGTCGTCTTATGAAAAAGGTCAACCTTGTACCACTTTTGCCAACCCTGTCCCACACAGATCTGATTGTGTTCCTATTCACACAGTCTGAAAGAAATCTTAAAAAGGGTATCCAGATCTGGTCTCAGATCTATAGTCCCAAACCTATACCTGCAAAAAGAAAGGTTTGTTTGTTGTGGGGGAGGGGTTATCCTAGGTCAAACCCTGGTTTTGGAATTAACCTTAAATATATATAATTGAATTTACAGAAATGGACAAAGTAAATGCATAAATTCACCTTGCCTTGAAAAGTCCTTGTGGCGGATTCGAATCTGTGAATCCACAAGTATGCTTAAAAATATGGAATGTAGAATGGTAGGATTTCTTCAATCTCTTTATTATAGATCTCCAACACCAAGTCTTGGATGGGTTCTTGATCTTGAAAAAGGCTTGGAAGAAGATGGATGGAGAGATCACCAAAAGGGCATCTTGTAGCTTGAATCCTTCAATGGCCTCCAATGGATCTCCTTCATGAAAATGGATGCTTAAATGGATGAATGCTTTCTTTAAATCTTTCTCCTTAGCTTTCTTAGACTTTACTTGATAATGTTCTTCAATTTCTCAAGGATGCATAGGCTTCAATAGAGGACTTTGTATCACTTAGAGAAAATGAGAGAGAAAGCTTCCCTTTTATATGAAATTAGGGAACAATCTTCTAAGGAGGCCTACATAGGATAATTAAATCACCATTAAAGCCTTTACCCCTAGGAGAGGACCTATATTAAATAAAATTTAGGAATCCACGCTTCAAAACCCGAAACAGCCGACCCGAAAGCGGGAGGAAACTTTTTGTGAAGACTAACATCTGAGAAATAGAAAGTTCTTGGGATTTGGACCCTGGGACAGGGTTGAGGTCAGCCCTATCCTAGGGCAGGGCCAAGGTCAACCCTATCCTAGGTCAGGGTCAAGGTTGACCCTGTCCTAGGAGGTCGACCCTGTCCCTGAATCCCAGAAACACAAGTCTGTATCCTAGAATGCAGAAATCAGGCCAGAAAATGGTGGATAGAAAGGTAGATCAGGGGGGAAACCATGTCAAGATTAGGGACCTAGTCAAGGTGCTTTTCATGACCCCAAACCACTTACTCAGAAGGCTAAACTAGTCTCCCATGGAAGTGCTTCCATTTTTTGACTATACAATACCTTAGCCACGTCAAAAAAAAGAACTACTCATATTCAAGACTTGAGGAAGATATTAGATTGCATGGAGTAATTTCAACTCAGCCTTAATCCAAAGAAATGTGCCTTTGGAGTCCAATCAGGGAAGTTACTAGGGTATATTGCATCAGAAAAAGGAATTGAGGTGGACCCTGAAAAAGTTAAAGCTATACTATAAATGTCACCTCTATGCAATATTAGTCAAATAAGGATGCTACAAGGAAGACTCCAGTCGATCAGGAGATTTATGTCACAACTTGTAGACAGAGCACAACCTTTTACTAAACTTCTACATAAGGGTGTTACCTTCAAATGGGATGAACATTGTGAAAAAAACTTCAAATAATTAAAGGATTACTTGTCTACTCCTCCCATTCTCATGATGCCCATTCATCGAAAGCCATTAAACCTATATATCTCAGCTATGACTACATCATTGGGAGTATTGTTCACTCAAAAAGATGAAAATAAAAAGGAAAGAGAAATCTACTATATCAGCAGGACCCTAGTGTCTTATTAACTCAATTACATTATAATAGAAAAGGATTTCTTAGGAGTTGTGTTTGCATCATAGAAATTGAGACATTATATGTTGTCACATACAGTAAAGCTTATTGCAAAGATAGATCCACTTAAATACCTCTTAAAAAAGACAACATTAATAGGAAGGCTAGAAAAGTGGGTCCTAATTCTAACAAAATTTGATATTGAGTATGTGGATATAAGGGATATTAAAGGACAAGTCCTCATAGATCAATTAGCTAATTCACCCTTGCAAGATGACGCACCTTTGATAATTGAATTCCCTGATGAAACAATTATGCATTTAACTGAATATCCATGGAAGATGTATTTTTATGGCTCTTTCACATAGCAAGGATCTGGAGAAGGAGTTCTATTTATAACTTCTCAAGGCTAAGAAATAACCAAAGCATACAAATTGATGTTTTCATGCACAAATAACATTTCTAAATATGAAGCACTTGTGAATGGTCTTAAATTGTCTATGGAATGGAAGATCATAAAGTTACATGTGTATGGTGACTCTCAGCTTATTATTAATCAAGTAAAAGGAAACTATCAAACTAAAGATGAGAAGTTGATGCCTTATAAACAACTAGTTGAAGACTTGAAAAAGTACTTTGTCTTCGTCACATTCCACCAAATACCAAGGATAGAAAACAAAGCTGTAGATGCTATGGCTACACTAGCATCCATTTTACAACCAGAAGAACATCAATTCCTCCATGAATTCTTGGTGGAATAATTATCCTATCTAGTTTTTGATACACTTGAGTACCAAGTAATTTGTGCTTTAAATGTCCAAGACCAATCTCGGTTCGCCAAACTCATTACCTATCTTACTGACCAAACTCTACCCAATGGCCTATCAAGGAATGAAAAATGAGCCTAGGTATGTGCAGGATCATGGTATGCCAAACAAGTCCTTAAGTGGCAATGAAGATTTAGAAAATCAGGGTTAGGCAACTTCACATAAAATTTTGAACAAGGTATCTATCTTCTATCAAAAATATTTAAGGAGAGAATCTATAGAAAATTGAATTTAGTTTCTAAGATACTATCCCTTTTTTTAAAAAAAAAAATTCTATTTGGTAAAAAATTCAAATTTTAATGCGGTAGTATAAAAATTTTAGGAAAAAGATAAGAAGTAGATGTATGTCTGACCACCTTAAACACAATCAAATGATAATATTTTTTAACAAGATTCTAGATATACGTAGTAGACTTGTGTTCAGATGTGACACATATTTTTTTGTAATTTTTTTCTAAGTAAATAAATAATTATGATTTTTCTACTACAAATTTTCTGGAATATACAAAATCTCATGGTTGACCACCTTAACTTAGTCTAAACTTCATCAAATTCAAAAATTTTAATTTTTTTATTGTAGTAGGTGAATCATAGAATGTGACTCAAGTTTTTGATTTCAAAAATGTTACTCCATTTGAAAGTTATATTTATTTTTCAATCAATGTATCAATCATGACTAAAAAGATAAGAAGTAGGTGTATGTCTGACCACCTTAAACACAATCAAATGATAATATTTTTTTACAAGATTCTCTATATAAGTAGTAGAATCATGTCCGCATGTGATGCATATTTTTTGTAATTTTTTCCAAGTAAATAATTAATTATGATTTTTCTTCTAAAAAATTTCCAAAATATAAAAGCTCTCGTGTCTGACCACCTTAACTTAGTCTAAACTTAATCAAATAGAAAAAAAAAAATTTCCTTTGTTAGGTGAAGAATACAATGTGACATATGTTGGATATTTAAAAAATGTTATACCATTTGAAAGTTATATTTTTTTTTCAATCAGTCTACCAATCAGGACTTCTATTCACATAGCCACTTTTTGGCATACCATGATCCTACACATATCTACCTTAATTAGGACAACATCATGTTATTTACTCATTACTAATAACTTATATAGATGAGGTCTCGATGGTAAAATTCCTAGGTGTTAGAAAAACAATAGTCAGATCATGCATTAAAAGAGGTTCACAAAGGTGTATGTGGATCACACTCAAATGGATTTTCATTAACTAAAAAACTACTAATAGTTGGCTATTACTGGCCCACAATGGAAAAAGATACTGTTCTATTTTAAAAATTATGTCACAAATGCCAAACACATAGAAATCTCATCCATGTTCCTGCTAGAGAACTCATACCATTTCAACAATGAGCCTTTGATTTGGTTAGACAAATATATCCTAATTTATCAAGTGGACACAAGTACATCATTACAGCCAATGAATATTTCGTTAAGTGGGTCAAAGTTGTGCCACTGATCAAAGCCACTGGAAAACAGGTGGCTATGTTTATCTTGAACTACATTATTTGTAGGTATGGGATACCCTCTTCTATTGTGATAGACAATGGGGGTCAATTTCAAAACCAAGACATTGAAGACCTTTGCACACAGTTTCACATCACTCAACATTGTTCTTCAATCTATTATCCTTAAGGTAATAGACAGGCTGAGGCATCTAACAAAAAAATTCTTAAAATCTTACATAGAATTGAGTAAGTCTGGCAGAGACTGGCATTTGCAACTAAATTTGACACTTTTGGCCTACATAACAAGTATCCGAACACCAACTAGAGCCATGCCATTTCCTCTAGTCTATGGTGCAGAAGTAGTGCTACCTATTAATGTAGAAAATCCATCTTTGTGGGTATCTCTCCAAGGTCTTGTTACTGATAAACAATACCACATTGATAGGATTAATGCACTATAATTACTTGATGAGCGCAGATAACAAGTGTTTGATCATATGAAAGTGTACAAAAAATGCATGTCAAAAGGGTACAATAAAAAGGTCAAACCATGACAATTTCAAGTGGGGGACCTCATTCTAAAAGAGAATCCTAAGAACTAGCCAAACAAAGAACAAAAAGGAAAGTTTGAACCCAATTGGCTGGGGCCTTATGTCGTTACAAAATTTTTTTGGACTAGAGCCTATCAGTTAGATACACCTGAGGGAGATGTTTTTATTGATCCCATTAATACTCTACATTTGAAGCAGTTCTACACTTGACATCTGGTTAGCAGAGCCTGTGTACTGAAAATTCTTAGAAAATACCAAAAACAATGAGAAAATGGATCCTAAAGAAATAAAAAAAAGTGGAAAAAGTCCTGAAAAAGGGGTATCCTTGGTGAAAACCTGGAAAATAGGTGCCTTGATACTACCAAAAAAAATTAAAAAAGAAAAAAGAGAAAATAAATTGAAAAGGGAAAAGTGCCTTGGCTAAAACCTGGCAAACAAACGTCTTGGTAGAAAAAATAAAAAGCTTTGCCGAGTGGTGAAAACCTGGCAAGAAGGTATCACTCATACTCTATGCTCTATCTATCAATGCATTGATGATACTAATCCTTCATGATCGCACATGTGCTACTAGTTGACTCAAATTCCTTACAAATGTTCTATCCTTGCTTGGGATTGGTCTACATTTGTGTCTTAGGAATAGTCATTCTACATTGGGCATATCTTTTCTAGCATGTTAGTTTGCATCTTCTAGGTTGTCCTAGGTTCCTATCTAGGATGGTTTTCCTCTCAAAACAATATTTCTCAATACTTGCATCACAAAACGTCACTATCACAAACAAAGGTGTTTCTTCAACACCACTTACCTGTAATAGACATCACACTAGTGTTTCTCAACACTTTGATCAAACACTTTAAACGTACTAGTGTTTCTCAATACTTTAATCAACCAATGTTCCTAAACACTACATTGGATTGAAATTATGGACAAAATTAATCTCATACACTCAGACATGAAAACATAACGATTAATTTCAAATTCTGATTGATGAATCTCTATTGTGCTTGAAAAATGAATCCACAAGATTTCTCATTACTAATTAATCACGTATAATGATCTTGATTTTATTATGACTCTTTTATGTTCCCATGATGTTTCACACTAGGGCTATCTAAGTGGTTATAAACTTTATTTGATTGATTCTCAATTGTGATTGTTATGTCTTTCAAGTTCCTCCATGACGTCTATTCAAAGACAAAGAGTCACAAGGACAGATGGCATAACATTTTCTTGGTTTTCTACATATGGTGATTGTTTCAATGATCCTATAAATTTCACCTAACTTGAATTTTTATGGTAAGGGCAGCCAACATGAGTGGATGACCACATATATCTTGATCCTCGTTATGTGTAAACTATGGTGAGGTTGAACCAATTTCCTTGTCTATTTTCTAAATCTGATTCTAAGTATGGTGTATGACACATTATGTACCCAAGGATATGAATTTTCAAGGTCATTACGGGTCACATATATTACATTACACTTGAATAGAACCTGATTCTTAATTGTAAAAGGAGATAACTACCTTGTTGTCCCGGCTTCTATGCCTTGATGCTTAAGTTTATTTCCAAAATTGCATCCAATACACATAGTATTAATACTTTCATGGTACCACTGGGTATTAGTGACAGTTTTACTATTCGATGATGTGCATTACAAAAATGCCCAATGATGATAAAAATGCTACAATGTATACAAATAAGTGATAGTCCTAAGAGTCTGCATGTAGATGCATTTACAGATTGCACGATTCATTTTAAAACAACATAAGGACTTGAGCTCAAAAATGATTTCTTGATTAATCTAAAATCCAAGTTAATTACATAATCTATATTATTGATATTAATTTCATTGCATATCCATGAAATACATTCTGCATTCATAAATGAGAAAGAGAAAATACAAAAATAAAGAATTCATGCATTAAATTTATTTTTACATCCTAAGTGCATTCATACATTTATTTGCATAAATAAAATCTCAAAAAATTACATTTACATATTCACTTAGCATCATTTGAAACACATTTATATATTAGTAATAAATCAAAGAGCATAAATGATGTGATCACATAAATCTGTTCTAAAAAATCATCAAGAGACCAAGATCATAATCACATGTGCATCAATCTAAACATCTATCAAAGAAAGAGAACCCATAAACATATCAAGATCAGGAACAACTATCTCAGATATATCAAATATGGCACAAATAAAAAAACTAGAACTATCTGCAGGAGAGTATCAGGATATCAGTGTGAATCAGATATACATGTATAAAAATCCATAGTATAATGACTGATCTCAAAAGGATCAAGATATACACATGTCTCAAAATATATCAGTGAAAATTAGGTCTGACTGCCACCCTCTCCCTGATCTAGAGGAGGAGGAGGTGGTACAAAAGGAGTGGGTGGAGGCATCACCCCCTCAGAATGTTATGCAATAAGCGAACAAGAAGGAGCTCGCTGTCCCTCTAGAATTGTCGCATGACATAATCCAAAGTAATATGCCACTCTCTAACCCTAGTGTGTAACAGTACAGGCCTATGTATCCCTCTCTTCTCTCAACCACTCAAGCTATGTGTCTCTCTCTACTCTTAATGGCTGGAGATGTGCATCCCTATCTACCAGTAAAGCCTCAAATATAGTGATCCTTGATCTAAGCTACTCATGCTCATGCTCACACTTTGACAATGCATCCCCATCTCTAATGGAACCTCTACCTCTATCCTATCCAGTAGGTCCCTGTCTTGTGAGTATTTGTTGTTGTCTTTGTTTCTCTCTAGTCAGGAATGGACCTAGATCTCTCTATGGAGCCAAAAACCTAAGGCTAGTCCATCTTCCACTAGTGTCCTCTCCACTCCCACCCATTGCACCACCATCCCTATCATCCCCACCATCACCCTAATTATCCAGACCATGACCTCTATCTGGAGGAGGGCACCTACCATTTCTCCTACCATCCCTCCCCCATCTCTCCTCTCTTGCTATTCTCCACCTCTACCTTTGACAGGTCTATCATCAGATGGATCATAATCTAATGGGTCCTCTATCTAAGGAACTGCTTCATTTGGAGCTCTAAAACGTGGAAATGGATACTGTAGCACATGGGAAAGGTACCCATTAGAAATACATGCATTTGTAACCTATGGGAATATGTCCCAACCAATTACATCCATCTCACTAATCTCATGTTGTGCAGTCTCATACACCAACCAGACACCCCACAGTGGCTCCTCATCATAGATCTGGGAAAAAAATGATAGGTCTTGACATCTTCCCTACATGAGGCCATACTATCTCAAAACTCGAGTAGCTAAGAAGTGCTCTATAATGTACCTGGTACACCCAATCAAGTACATGCTCTAAAAAATGTATGACATCTGCCATATCTCTGAGGCCCACTCCTCACAATCAAGGTATGGTATTCATATCACTATAGTCATGTCATCAAATAACCGGCGCCAATACTCTACCTTTCCCAAATGGGGCTTCTGAATCCATCTAAGTACATATACACATAAGGATGTTGATCTACATGCTACATATTTACTATTGGTCATGTCACAGGGATATGCTCCTAGGCCCAAATCTGTAAAACAAGAATCCCTACAGTCATGTTGCAAGAATACTGATAAACAATCTCAAGAAGCTCTCAATAAATATGGGCCAAAATATAGCTACCCGATGCAAATCTACGCGAAGATACCACCATCTTCTATAACATATCAACCCAGCCACACATGAAACTATGTTTTCCTCTGTCATGCATGAGAATTCGACCAATCAATCTAGCTAAGTAAATAGGTAAATGATCATAATGATCACACATATAATCCCACGTCAGGTACCAAAAAACTATGGAATCATCTGTAAAGAATTGTCGAGCTGATGCAATGGTTGTAATAGATCTAGCCTCGAACTGAACCTCTCAGCTCATCACTGGAACTCATAGAATGTGCCACAAATCCTCAAGTTTGACCATCATCTCACCAATCAACAGATGAAAGGTGTTGTGCTTTAAATTCCATCTCTCGACAAGTGTAGTCAACAACCCCCGATTCACCCTGATATCAGGTAAATCTCTCAATGCACGTAATCCTACTCAAGTGAATATCTCTACCTCATCACCTGTCAAGGATCAGGATAATGCAAGGAAATGACCTAGGTATGGTCCTCAGAAAGACACAACCTCCAAAGGAACCTATCAATAAATAATAAATACAGGTTCAAATTAGCATTCTAATTAAGGCAGCAATGCAGAAAATTTATCAGCTAAGTGTTTTTTATCGTCAGAAGGAGAAAAAAAGTTAAAATTGGAAGAAAACATACTCTAAAACCCAAAACTACTTTGTTTATATAGGGTGCAATCCTCGATTTCCATGATGTGATGGGGCATACGGGAAAAGATCTTGTTTAAATAGGATACAACGCATGATGCGGGGTGCGAGCCTATTTTTCTAGGATGTGATGAAATTCAATTCCCTATCTACATCTACCACATGCAATGACAGACTAAAAATAGGATGCAATCCCAAATTTATGGGATACAACATGGTAATTGTGGTAAAAATGTGATGCGATGTAGGAATAACAGGACGCAATCCCAAAAGTAGGATGCAATGCAAAATTCAAGGTGGTATAACTACTTCAAAAATGGACAAAAATAAAACATAAAAATATGGAAAGGTAGGTTTTGAGGTTCTTACCGACGGTGGGTAGTCATTTGGATACTGATGTCATCTGGTGAGCTTGAATGGATGCTTCTCCACGTGGACCACCATCTTCTCTGTAGAGCTCTCAAATTACCAAAGATAAAACTGAAAATGAATAGGTAAAAAGTGAATTTTGGGATATATATTTGCCTTTTTGAACTATTTAGGAGCCCTAGAACTCTTCCCAGACTACTCAAACTCAATTTTTTTCTTTTTTGATCAATCGAGAATGAAATCAAATGTGTAGATGATTTTTTACACAACACAATAAAATTTTTATGATAGTCACCAAAAATGTAGCATTTCTCCATATATTCCAAAAATGATTTGCAGGCTTTGTGCAATCAATTTTCCAGGTTCTATATCATCAAATTGCACATTATTCATCAAAATCTTGGCCTGACATCATTTTACCAGACTCAAAAATCACCTTTTCAACATGCTTAACTTGGTAAAATTATGTTTTCTCTTAATACACCTTCATTTCTCCATTTCTTCTAGTTGATTCTTTCTCAATTCAATTGATCAATTCAAGTGATATATCATTATACAGAGGGATTTCATTCTTTTCCTATTGATTTCATTCCCGAGGGGGCATGATCACACTTAAATAAAGAAAATTGTTTCTCAAAAAGCATTAAAATGACTTCTTCATCAAAATAATAATGGCATGATAGTTTCCCTCGACTAAGTCAGGACTGTTGGATGGAAGGCTTCGGTTCTCAAAAGATGGATATCTTATGTCTTCATTTTTTTAGATTCTTATAAAGCTCCTAGTAGCTTTGTACTGACCTTTGTTTGATCAAGTTCAAAGTTAGTATTATCAATTCTCGTACGAAAACCAAGTTCATAATTGGTATCTTTGAGATATTTTCTCATTGACCTTTTTTCAATCAAGTTCAAATTCAATTCTATCAGTCCTAGTTCAATCAAGTGTGAGACTGATCTCATTAGACATTTCATTTAATCAAGTGCAAAATTCTCAAACTTTTTGAAGTTAAACATCGAAACTTTCTTTGAATCAATGCGCCGCTTGCACATGAATTCAAAGAGGGGAAAATGCAACCACCCTAATTTGGTCTGCTCTGACCATAGACCCTATTTTCCCTAAGTGTGATCATACCCATAATTATGTCAAGACAATTTTTTAATTAATTGGCATAATTCATTTAAATCAAATTTAATCTCCTAAGTGATTTAATCACTAAATTATATTAATTTCCTTAGCCAATTAAATCAAATCAATTCAATTAAATAAAAAACCAATCAAATACATGACTAAAGTAATTAATAAAATGGAATTAAATAAATCCTAATTTCAACACCATATTTGCAAAAGGGAAAGTAAAATCCCTAGGCAATAAGAGTTAAATCACTTGGATCACCTCACATGGATCACCAAAGATTAAATATCCACCTCTCTTCCACTTTCAATCTTAACCTCTCATTCCTCAAATTATTCTATAAATGGAATGAATTTTAAGCTTAATTGGTGCCTAATCCTTGTTTGTTGAAAGAAAACTTATGCTGCAAATATTCTTAGAAATCTTAATGCATTTTAGCTCATGTTTCTTAGGAATTATTATAATCTTTCATTTAGAGCTTTAAAATGAATATTTATTGAGCATTTAGATTAAAATCATTCAAATTTTCTATTCTAAGCATGTATATGTCACTAATTAATGCATAATCTGAGGGAAATTATAGAATTATTTAAACTCTTATTAGATAGGAAGCAATAGGTTGAATTTAGTGACTGATATGCTTTCTAACTCTTACTTTTCATGTTATTTCACTAATATAATGACTTATTGTAGTGTTGTGCTGTAGACAATGGGTACACAAAATAACACACAAATGTACTGATACATATGCCTTCAAGTGACCCTATGTGTCTTGAGTGACATATGATATGGTCCTTGTTGGTGCACTAGATTTAGCTTGGTGGAAAGCTTGACCTAGGAAGGACATGTTTGTGTCTTCATCTTCTTCTTCTGTGTATATCATTTTATTTGGATGAATTTCTTTAGTAAACCAAGTTGGTTTAGTAAAGGCAGTGACAGGCTCATATGGTGCAATATTCAGTACCAGAGTAGAGCCTAATTCACCTTGGGCTATCCCCTCTTCCAGTATTCCTTCCTCTTTTTCTTCTTTGTCTTCTCCCCATTCTTCTTTCTCTTCCCCTTCTCATCCCTTATATTCCCCTTCTCTAGTAGTATCTTTCTCTTTTTTGTTCTCTCCATCTTCATCCTCTCTAGAGCTGGCTAATATTTTGGCCCTAAGACCAGTGATTGACTCCAGCATTGTCTGAGGAGGAGACATTGCCCCTGTTTCCACAGACACTTGGGGAGTTGGGTTAGAGGCATGTAGTTGAGATGAAGGTGGTGGGGAAAGATCTTGTGAAGAAGGCAAAGGACTAGGAGTAGGAAGATATGGTGGTGGATTACGAGTAGGAATGGGAAGAGATGGTGGTGGAGTAGGAGTAGGAATTGGAAGAGATGGTTGTGGAGTAGGTGTAGGGGTTGGAAGAGATGGTGGTGGAGTAGGAGTAGGAATGGGAAGAGATGGTGGTGGAGTGGGAGCTACATCCCTTTCTAGTGACTTATCTAGAGTAATGTGGGTGGTTTTATCCTTAGAGGATGTAGGTACACCATGTGTCCCTATCTCTTTACTTGTACTTTCATCCATTGTAATAACTTGCACATCCAATGTGGGATATGTGAACTGAGTTTGAGGTGGGGTAAGAATTACTTGTGGGTTCACTCACACCTAAATTTATACACTAGCCTTCATTATTGAATGGAGGGAATCTTGAGTCCCTCAAATTCAGACATGAGGAACTCATCTAAACCTAGAAGATCCAGAGGATTATCCTGTTCCCCTTGTGTTTCTATCTCTCCATGGGTAGTTTGTATCTTTACTACAATCCTTTTGTCTTAATTCTATTGTCCTAGATCTTGTTATCTTTATCAAAGGTATATACTCTTCTTCATTTTGTTCCTCTTGTCATTCCTCCCACAGTGTTTCCAATTGTAGAGAGCTAGACGTTGTTCTCCTCTTGTATACCTTCTTTTTCTCTCCCAAGGCAGTATTGATAATTGGAGATTGACCAGAAGTAGTGGGGAGTTACCCTTGTGTGGTATGTGAGTGATCTAGGGGTGATGCTATACTCCAAGTCATATTTTCCTTTGGCCTTTTTTTCTTGGGATTGGAGCCATATACAATAGGATTTTAATGGTTGTACACTCCCTAGTTTCTATCGTAAAGCCCTCTTGAATAGAGGCATTATGGTCTTCTTTCCACATTTCCTGTCCTCTTTTGTGGGAGGGTTTAGTTTTGGTTTCATAGGAATTGGATCCATTAGGAAAGGTTTCCTTAACCATTACTTGGTAGCTCTGATTATATGCCTCACCTTGAAGTCAATGCTATCATTCTCATCTTTATCTATCTCAGCATTTAGGATTGGCTGAGTGCATATTTTATCTTTATTGTACAGAGGGTCCAATACATTTTCCATGTCTCTGTCCTAGACCTTGGGGGAATTTTGACCTCTAAGATAGCCTTTGCCAATGCCAAAGTCATCTTGCAATAGTCCCTTATTCAGATTTCATAATCATCCACGAAGTTGATCCAATGATCCTCTATCTGTGGCTCATGGACATAGTGTTTACCCATGATGTGGTTGTAGGTACCATAGGGTCAAACTTGGGCTTGATGTGTGAATAAAAATATAGTGGGAACTCATCCCACTCAAATTCCAAGGGCTTGCATATCTTCATGTCTTGTAGAGTATATGGCCCGACTGATATAGGGAAATCCCAATAGTGCTTCTTTTTGTGCTTGATGTGTTCATAGGCATCTTCTAGCTGTCTGGCCATTTCTATGATAGTGATCCAATAAGAAGGGTATCTAGGAAGCTTCTTAGGTTTTATAGTAGACCCCACTGCCCTGATGTAGGTGAATGTTCTGAACTATATGTAAAAGGCCCCTATTGCCCTAACCTTGGCTGCAGCCTCTTCAGATAGCCTTTTGGTATAATCACCCTTTATGGAACAAATGATTGCAAAGATGAATGCATCATTTACCATCTTGAAATCAGGACTATTTTTGTTCATCTTTGCTTTCCTTTTCAATTGTGGGTATATTATGAAAGGCCATTCATTTGGCAGGTCTAAGGCTCCTTGTTTCACTAGCCATGGGTACTCTACCCTTGCTACCAGTAAGTACACCAGGTATGAGGTCATGTAGAACTTTTGGTTTTGATTCATTGATGTTAATTTCTCATATAAGTTATCAATTAGAATGGTTTCCCAATAAAACCTGGCCTTTCACCCTTTGATCCTCTCAATTAGCAAGATCATCTAGTTTTTTAGCTGGATAGACTAATGTAGTCCATACAGCCATCTCAACATCATAACTGTATCTTGGATTTCATCCTTGAGGTATCCTCTCCTCAAGTCAATCCTATCAATCATTTTCTTTGGTAGGGATTGAATTAGGAACTCACAATTGGTGATTTCATATGCCTCTAGAGTGTACTCTGTAAACCACTTTAGGCCTTTATTGATATAACAAGTCATAGAATCAGTCTACCCCTTTCTGAAGATGGAAGACATCTTCAATGTTATCTGGTCTGAGGTCTAAGACCACGTCTCCTTCCCTATTCTTGACTACCCTCTCATCGGGCACATAGTAATGCGCCAGGGTCATAATCAATTTTGAGGACAAAATTGATACTAAATGTGCTGCTACATTTACAAAACCTGATAGGAATAGGGTGGTACAATCAAAAGATCTCCTAGCAGGCTTGGAACATCTGGTCAAGAAGTCATTCTAGTCCACATTTCCTATGTCAGTGTCGGTGACCTCTGTTAGAATAGTCCCAAAGGATAACTGAGAGGGGGGGTGAATCAGTTATCAGCTAATTAAATTTTTTTTCTTTATTAAATCCAGAATATAATAAAGTAAATGCACATTCATATAACACAATAGACAACACCACAAGTTGGTTATGGGGAAACCAAATGGTAAAAACCCCAGTGGGAATTAAAACCCACAATAAACTATACTTTTTTATAATAATCCATGTTAGAAGATCTCGCAACCCTATTAGGAGTTGTTCTTTACAATGCAATAAGTATAGTGACCTAGTTAAGGGTCTTACCCTGTTAGGAGTCTTTTACAAATAACCCGGTTAAGGGTGAGGACTCACTGTCCAAAAGCTCATTGCTTCAATGGTGAAGGGTACAACCTTCTGTAGAACATATATGCACTATATCTAATGATGAACTATAGAGTAAACCTATTGTCTTGATTAGTTCCAATGTATTGTAATCTTTCACTACTTCTTCACATAGATCCTTGATGAATGAAATACATCTGATATTATATTCTGCACTTTTCATATCATTCACACTTAGCATTTCACAAATGACTTGCTATAAGTATCTTCCTCAAAGTATGAGATCATGGGACCTATTAGAAAAATCTTCATAACATCCTTGTCATCTTTACTAATCACGCAAGCATACTTACAACTGTGCAATATAAACTAAATAGAGGCAATGCTTCACTAAGTCGGCCTCACCAAATTAATTCTAACTTTGCAATCTTGTAAAAACCTATTTGGCACCTTTAGATAACTATCTTCAACTCATAAATAAACTTGAATGTACACACACATATCCTAAAGATAGGTGCAACTCAAGAACCAATGCAATACGTCAGCTTTGTAAAGACAAACTCCAAAAACTGTAACTGCCACTAATAGAATTACATAGCACAACTGAAACTTCATATCTGAGTCTGTGTGTATGAACACATCATGATAAACATGTCTACAACATGATTGTAACCACACAAGGCTTGATAACATCATTCTGATAAGTACATATAGAACACTGCTATATATTATATGTTGTCATCAATGACAAACATACAATCAACTAGCTGCTAGAAGTAAATCTCCAACAATATCCCCCTTTGACATGGATGGCAACATATGATATTAAAAGCATCTTCAACACACGGTGTCTTCTTTCTTTTTACAATCTTCTCAATATCCTCAGCAAAGATTCCTCTATACTGCTGCAACTCCTCTGTCTGAGTTTATACTCCCCCATAGTATATGCTCCCCCTTACTATATACTCCCCCTTACTATATACCCCCCTTTTGAC
>MU223583.1:944468-956625 GCA_018584345.1 Thuja plicata
AGGTTTTACCTCTTTATGATTACTGATTACACAGTATATATTAATGTGGACACTGATTTGCTATGTATCTTTGTTAAACCAACTTATGAAACACCTTGCAAATGACCAAGCATAACCAAATGCAAAGATTAACCATACAAACCATGATTGCATATATAGCAAAAACCAGTGATATAAGGACTTTCATCCTTCTTCCTTTTAAGGAGGGATAACCTAGTTGATTCACTCTCTAAGGAATCACTAAAATGGACAATATCCTACTGATATGAGTCCTTAATGAGTTCAACTCATTTGTTCTAAGTAACAAAAGTATATTTAATTGAAATGATTTTGATATTGGATGAAGAACAAACTGTAAACTATATCCTAGACCAGTGCCTATCCCTTGGGCAAAGAGTCAATGAAAACATGTATCAGCAGCAATAAACCAATAGAGATACTATAGAGTGCCTTACAAACTACATGCAGCTGAGATAGAGTGCCTTAGAAACTATCCTCTCATATACATACATCTGCATCAAATCCTTATCACAATGCTTTGCTCTCTAAAATCATCTATGAAACTTAGTCCTCTCTTTGAAAGGAACTCATAAATAATTAGACAAACTACCTTGTAGCAGGTGTATTTCAAATGCCTTACAAGTAAAACACAGTAGAGAACAAACAAAATGCAAAGAGACAAGATAATATGAAAGAGGGAAAAATACACTTTATTCTATTAATAGAATCTGTTTCAACACATCTAGACAATAAGCCTTTAGAATATCAAAGACATAGAAGTATAACTTACAATAGAAATTCATCAGACCAATAGGGACCTGCTCTAGGCATCTGTAGGAAAAAAATTGAACAGAGCAGAGGAAAGGAACCCTTACAACTGAGAAAAGAAGAAGATATATAGAGATAAGAAAACCTAAAAACTATGTCTGGCAAACACTTGTCCTTCTCTCAAATCTGATTTGCACTCATTCCTTCTTTTCCAAAAATCTGACTTTTCTCGGTGGCTTCAAAAATCTGATTTTACTTGCATTTCAAGTCTTCAAAATATCTGATTAATTTAATCAATTTTTAACTCGACTTGTCCTTTTAAAATCTAATTTTATCCTCATTATAACTCTTTCATTCTGCCACTGAGAAGCCTTCCAAATCTGATATTAATTTGAGAAAATCTGATTTCATTCTTCTTCAAAAAATCTCCGGAAAAATAAATATGAATCTGATTTTGCAAATAAAATATATGCATTTTATATCTTCTTTCTGTGCAAATCTGATCTCCATAATCTGATCTTCATTCTGTCCAAATTTTCTATTATTCTACAAAAAATCTGATTTCCTCTATATTGAAAATTCTTCCCGTAATGTATTTTCAAATCTTTGAAAAATAAAAATAAAAAATCTGCACATAGACTATAGAAAAGACTATACAAATTTAATATTTTATGCAAATCTCATTTTTATATTCCTTTTAATATTCCATGCACAAACTATATTATTTTAAATCATTTTAATTTTAAAATCTATGCATTTTCTCCCTTTATAATCCTATTTTATGCCTTTTTCTCCCAGAATCCACTAGATTTTGACACTTGTCACATGCTAATTTGCTGTTCTAAACTGACCTTTTAACTCACCTTTTAACCCCAGTCATCTTTTCCTCTTTGTCTCCAAGTCTCTGAATAATTCCTTTAACTCTAATTTGATTTGAAGACTTGGAGACAAGCCTTTAGTCTCTAAGTCTCTGAATCATTCCTTTAACCTTGAGTCTATCTGGAGACTTGGAGACTAACTTAGTCTCTAAGTCTCTAGATCCTTTTGCTAACCATGAGTTTGTTGGGAGACTTGGAGACTACCGTTAGTCTCTAAGTCTTTAGATCTTTACTTAACCGTACCTTAACTGCACTTTAACCATGATCAGCCCTTTTCTCATTGTCTCTAAGTCTCTTGAAGTTTTCATTAACTTTGGTTAGATCTGGAGACTTAGAGACAACCCTTTAGTCTCTAAGTCTCTAGATAATTTTCTTGGATTTGGAGACTTGGAGACATGGAGACTAACTTTAAACTTAACTCAACCATTAACCATGTCTCAACTACAATTACTTTGCACAATGTAGTCTCTAAGTCTCATAAACTTTTTCTTAACCATGGTTCGATCTGGAGACTTTGAGACTACCTTTAGTCTCTAAGTCTCTGAATGAGCTTAACTTGATTGCACATTTACCATGCCTTGACTATGGTTAACTTGGATAGTGTAGTCTCTAAGTCTCTAGATGATTTCACAAACTATGATTAGACTTGGAGACTACCTTTAGTCTCTAAGTCTCTAGATGATTTTGTTGGCTTTGGAGACTTGGAGACTTGGAGACATGGAGACTAACTTTATACATTTTTACTCCAAAATAATAGGGCCCACTATAATTTCAAAATTTCAACCAAGAGACCCACCAAATGGCCTCTTGGTTCTTTCTTCAAATCATATACTAAGTGTTGGATTATAATAATACTAAAAACTTTCACAACCCCATGCATGTGGGATATATCTTTGTGTATTTTGAAACTTTGCTATTGATGCCAATACTCAGAGAGCAATAAATTTTGTGTTTCAATTTTAATTTATCTCAAATTTGTACTGTAGATTTCTAGCATGTTCGTTTCAATCATATCCAAAATTTAGCCCAACCCAGATTGTAGTTTTTGAGATATGATAAAAAACGTGGCTGGTTGTGCACTTGCATTTTCAAATTTTTTAAAGTTTCCTCAAATTGATACTCATTAATGGCTAAATTTTCTTTCTAATGGAAATCATAATTGTGCTCCAGAGGTTTGGGCTCCCCTTTCCATGGTTTCATTTTTCCCTTTTATAACTTAAAATTTTAAAAAAAATTCTGCTTTGCACTGCCAAACTGCACAAACTGGCTTCAAATTTTGATTCACAAACTAATCAAAAAGAGCCCCCATAATTTGAACCTCTGGAACTTGATTTAACTTTGCACATGGAACATGAATCTTCAATTAGCTTTCACTGAAGGTGAACTGATCTATCGGCATCAATTTGCAAAGTTAGCATCTTTCAATTTTCCTGATTTTAAACTCAGCAAATATGAATAAATTGGATTTGGAATCAAGTTGGGAAAGTGAACAACTGGATTGGTATGAGTCTGAAACTCTTCAAATGGGTACACTTTCATATTTTCAACATGGGGGAACATTCAAATATGTAGGTCATTCAACTGGGTACAACTTGAAGAAGCTCAAAGTAGGCTATTTAGATATCTAGACATGACAGAGAAACAAGATAGTTCTACAGGACCAACTTTGGGGAGACTGAAAACTTATCAAATGGATTCAAAATGACTTCAGATTTAAAACACAAGCTCTTTGATATAAATGTTAAACACTCCCAAAGTGGTGAACTATGAAACTCAATAGGGCACAATTTTCTCAGATGCAAAGTAGGCTAGTTACAACAATTTGACACTATAATCAGCATATGCAAAAAAGGACAAGTGCTCAAAACAAGACATCACTAAATGACTCAAAACTTGAATATGATGATCTAAGATGTCTTCTTATGTCTAAAAAAGAGTGATGAACACCTGATATGCATGAAAAACTTTAGAATTTTATTTGGGCAAAAAGGCTCAAAAGTTCTCATAAGGGGCCAAAATGCAAAATTTTTAACAAGGTACTCAAAAATCTTGTATTTTTGAGTACCAACACCCAATATACATGTTTATAGAAATGGTTAGATCAATTTTTATTTTGTCCTTGATGTCAAGAAATTGATTATTGATTTAACATATCTTAAGTTGGAGAAGTTAAATGGGTGAAAAAATACATATTAGACAATGATGAAGTAATGTTGATATAGTTGTTTTCTACTATATATTTGATATTATCAAATTAGTACATTTGATTGATTAAGTCAGAGATTGCAAAGATTTAAGTTTTATATGTATTGAGTTATTCTACCAAGATAGATAAAGTCAGTTGGTATAGAGTTGTGTTACTCAGTTAGAGTTACCAAACACCGAGAGAAAGTCAAACACCGAGAATGAGTTAGACACCAAGTAGATAGTGAAGATAGTTACGGAGTTTCAAAGAAAGTTTCCTCAGTACAAGATATTGATTGGAAATGATGATAGGATCAAATTTAATGTGAGGATATGATGATCTATATGTTGATAAGGATAAATTCATTTTGTTATAAGATCTACGAATGTGAAAATTCAATGATAAGATCTAAGGCGAAGATTAAGTGGTTAAACTTGATTGTTTGAGATCCAAGAAAAAGTTCAAGTTATGAGGTAAAATGGAAACGGTTTATTGGGGTGAGATTTGTGAAGAAGATGATCAAATGAATGAGCGCAAAATATGGAAAAACTAATCAAGGAGATTAAGGGGAGAAATTTTGTCTATATAAAGGATGAAAACTAATGAGAGGTGAGATGCTGACGAGTTGAATTGAGAAGAAGAAGAAGCTGAAGAACAACTTTACCAAGAAAAGAAGAGAAGCAGAAAGAGAAAAATATACAATATAGAGCAGAGAAAAATGGAGTATATGATGTCAGTATTCATGTGAGCACAAAGGATCTGACCAAAGAAAAGGTAGTTTCTATATTTATAGATTAAAGTCTATACTATGGTTTATTAACATTTGTAACAAAGAAAATATCTTAACCAAGTGGATTTAACCATACTATTTGTAAATCCTAGAAGTAGATGACATTCCAAAAGAGTGTTTAAAGACCTCTAACAAGGCCACTCCTAACAGGGGCAAATGTGTTTGTAATCTTTAACATAATAATTTCTTGACCGAGCGTACTTTAGAAGGGTACATTTTAATTCTTGGTCACAATTCCCACAAAGATTTTTCACTTATTTGGTTTCCTCGTTAGATATGGTGTTAACTGAGTTTGAATGATTGATTTTCATATTATGAGATGTATGGTTGTTTAAGTTATTAAGTTATTTAGTGAGTTGATTATTATTGTATTTATTTCTACAGAGTGAATTTGTGAGCTAAGTTTTAAAAGTATTACAGTTTGATTTTGTCTGATTCACCCCCCTCTCAATGCACCAATAGTTGGTATTAGAGCTAGTTACTCTAAAGTGTTATGTTTAAAATGACTTGAGTTAGATCTAAAGATGTATAAGAGGGAAGCACCAAAGTTGAATAGGGATCAATTCTCTACCTAGAAAAGTAGAATGGCATTTAATGTGTCTGGTATAGGAGAGTATGGACTTCATTTTCTTGATAATGCATATTTTGCACCTACATCTACACCTTTGACACTTAATGAGAAAAGATAGAAGAATGAACACACACAAGTCATAATTGAAATAACTACTACACTTACCGACTAGGAGTATGATGAACTTGATCGATGTAATATTGCAAAAAAATTGTCAGATAAGCTTATTTTGACCTATGTGGAGATCATCATGTTCAGGAGGAAAAAGAAGAAAGTTTGAGAGGTAAATTTGATTCAATTAGACAGAAAGAAGGAGAAAACATAAGAAAATATAACACTAGACTTAAGGAGATTTTTAATTTTATCAGAGGAGCTAGTGGAACCATAACGGAGTAAGATGTTACAAGAAAACTATTGAGAATCCTGCTACCGAGTTATGTCATTCATGTATCTTCTATACAAGAGATGATATCTATTCCCCAAGTGAATGTTTGAATTGATGCTACAACTGGTAAGTTGACTGCATTTGAGATAAATGATTTTGATAATAGTTTTACTGCTTCATCTAAGATTGAATTTGTATTTAATTCATCTTTGAAGAATGGAAGATCTAAGGAATCTAGAGGAAGAGATGGATATGTGAGAAGTGCTAGTGATAAATTTTATAGTTGTACAAGTGGTCTAGAAGAGCTATATGCTGAAGATGAAGAGAATGAGAGAGAATTTGTAGCTTTGTTGGCTAGAAGGCTACAAAGAGGGAAAGGAAAATACCAAGGTAGGTTACCCTTGAAATGTTTTAATTGTAACATGATCAGTCATATTGCATCTAACTACCCTGAAAAAAGATAACGAGGAGAAGAAAGGTAACACAAATACATACAAAAGAGAATAGATTATAAAGATTCAGAGACTACAAAAAAGGTAATAAATCGTGTCATATTTCTAAGGAAGGACTAAGTGATGATGATTCAGATGACAATGATGGTGAATAAGTTGTGTATGTTTCTATTAGAGATGATTCTAATGAAGAAAGGAAAGAAGAACAAAGAGCCCTAATCTCACAGGTAAGAATGAAACATGGATTATAGATAGTAGTTGTTCACATCACATGACTCATGACACACTTAAGTTTATTTCCTTGGAGAAGCATGATGGAGGATTTTTTATATTTTCTAATAATGCTCCATACCCTGTGAAAGGAAAAGGTTCTATAATTCTACTGAATAACAGAAGATGTGATGATGTTTATTTAGTTGAAGGCTTAAAATATAATCTATTGAGTGTTGCACAACTAAATAACACAGGTCACCGAATGGAATTTCAACATGGAAAGATGAAAGTTTTTGATAAGAAGGAGAGTCTAATTGGTACTAGAGAACAATTTAATGGTAATTTATTTTATCTTGATACTTCTACAAACAGTTTCTTGTTTGGTAAAGTTGAAGATGTTTGTTTATGGCACAAAAGTATTTTTCAAGTCAATTTTGACAACTTAATCAAAGTGAGTAAAAGGAATAGAGTTAGAGGACTACCGAGATTAGAGAAACCTAGAAAATTCTATCTGCAGAGAATGTCAAATGAGTAAGATGACTAAATCTAGTTTCTCAAGAAAGACTTATGTTACATAAGGAATTTTGGATTTAGTGCATACTGATTTATGTGGACCCATGAGGACTCAAAGTTATTATGGAGACATATATTTAATTTTTTTGTGGATGATTATTCTAGAATGATGTCTGTAATGTTTTTAAAAGAAAAATCTAATGTATTTCAAATGTTTAAGTGGTACAAGGCTAGAGTTGACAAAGAAATAAGAAGACAACTGAAATGTTTGAGATCTGACAGAGGAGGTGAGTATACATCTGATGAGTTTACACTATTTCATAATGAGAATGGAATTAAGAGGCAGATGTCAGCGCCGAAGACACCATAGTAGATTGTAATTGTTGAGAGAAGAAATAGATCTATTGTTGATTGTGCTAGGACGCAGATGATTAAAAAAGGAATATCACAAAACTTTTGTATAGAAACAATCAGTATTTATATTTACACATTGAATCGAGTATAGATGAAGAAAGGTACCAATAAGAAACCTTATGAAATCTAGTGTGAACACAAACCTAATGTCAGTTACTTTAAAGTCTTTGGAAGCAATTGTTATATTTTGAAATATTCTAGAGAAGGAAATTTTGATTCAAAAGGAGAAGAAGGAATATTCTTAGGATATTCTACAAGGAGTAAAGCCTACATATGTTTGATCAAAGTTACTAACAAAATGGTGGAAAGTGCAAGTGTAAGAATTGATGAATTTGTAGAAAACAATGATGAAGATAGCAAGAAATAATGTGAATATTATGAGAAGTTTGTATATGTACAACTTGATGTTCCTTATACTTTACCAAGAGCACCTACCGAGGAGCAATCTAAATAGGGAGCTCCACAACCAAATGATGAAGATGAAGCACCTAGACCTATCGAGCCTGCTTTGGTAGAATATGTGAGAAGACACCCTTCCCTGAGCAAGATTATGGGAAATAAAGATGCTGGAGTGATGAATAGAGGCAAGGTAAGAGAAAATACATGTTTAATATCTGCATTTGAGACAAATAAAGTTAAATATGCACTAGATAATGAAGATTGGATGAAAGAAATGAAAGAAGAGTTTGATCAATTGAGACATGGACATCAGTACCTAGGCCTCAAAACAAAAATATTATTGTTGTAAAGGGGTAAATTGGATAGTCTCTTAAATAGGGTTTTAAGAATGGGTATTTGCATGTAAAAGAGACCATGTGCCATATTCAACCATTTACATTTAATTGTTATGATAAGGAATGTAAAGCTAGAAATGTTTGCAAAGAATAATGGAGTAAAATACCTACCTCACATCATAGTAGATCTAGAAATATCCCTTTTCTAATCACTATGTCAAGTTTCTAGAAAATATGCAACCATATCTGGAGTAGAAACATAGAGAGGAAGAAAACCCAAAAATATTTTTCCGATCTAGCTTAGTTCCGATTTTGACCCTCAAGTCAATATCACCTTTGACCCAAATTTTTTTATTTTGACCCAGACTTTTTCTGATTTAAAACTAGAACAAAATGTCAATTCTGACCCAGAACCAAATGTCGATTCTAACCTGCAACTCCCAAAACAATGCCTGCAGATATCTGAAAAAGGGGGTTTTGGGGTGGATATATAGGGTTTTACCTAAGTCAAACCCACATTTTGGTGGTTGCCACCTCCATGAATAGTTGAATGTAATACAATGTAGGTGTGTAGCTCTTAGAAAGAGCTTTGAATGTATAATGCACCAAGATCTAATCCTCTAGATTGAAACCCTAGCATGAATTGAAAATGAGAAAGCAATACATATATTTGAATATGATAAAGAAAGCATACCAAGTACCAAAGGCTAAAGTACTCATACCAAACACACAATCCATAGTTGCAACCCCATGATAGTATATTTTGAATTCTTGAATCTTGAAAATGGTAGATCTAAGAAGAAGGAAGGAAGGAAGAACTCTTTCTTCCTCCAATGAAGATCCATAATAGCTTTTCCAAAAAATGTTTGTATTTATTAAGGAATCATCATATCTTTTCCTTCTATATTATCCTCTTAAATTCTTACACTATCACCATGTCATAATCATAATGTTGTCTTGTCTATCTCACAATTTTATTTCATGAAGAATGAAGGAAAAAGAGAGTGTTTATATAGAGATCTCAATATAGACCTCCTAGGGAAATGCAAGGGACCCAAATCCAATTTTTTCCTTGAATCATGGTCCAATTACAATCACCAACCAAGGAGGGGATGTATTAATTTGAATATCAGAGAAAACACTTACACACCAGGACCCCGGGACCTATTTTTAAGTTTAGGATCTTGATATGCTTCAGATCTGAAAGTGGGGACCAACACCCGACAAAGGTCAAAGTAAACCTCCACCTTGACCTAGGTCAAGGTCAAACTTTATCCTAACCTAGTTCAGAATCAACCTCAACACTGACGTGAGGATTTAGGTAGGTTACCTTGAGAAATCTGCAAGATTCCCAGGTCAGCCAAGGACCTAGGAAGGTGAGAAAACACACCAAAGTATTGGAGAGAGGCACAAAGGCCATAGAAGAGGTATGATGAATATTATGAGAGCCAGTACATAGTTTCTACCTAAAAATAAACCCACAAAGAGGAAAATTAAGGAGAATCTATAGGATCCTAACCCTAATTTCACCTAGATATGTAGAATCAAGTGTAGATGTATCCTAAATGCAAATCTAATATGTAAGTGTACTAAATGAGGGTGCTAAACCTACCAAAATAGAAGTGCTTCCATTTTAAGGTCATACATTTAGGCCCCACTTTAGCTTAGATAGAACACTACATGAATATGGAAGCTAAGTAAGAAAACCTCATAAAATAAAAATGATATAGCAAAGCCCTTGACGTAGAGATCCTGCAAGAAATTGTTAGTACCTGCAACCTACAACACACAAGGTTAATGAAAATCCATAGAGTACCTAAGACTTACTAGGATGAATTTTAGAAGTGCATAGAGCCCCTTATGCCCCCTATTTTGGATTACTAATTCTGAAAGGTGAAACAAGGTGATAAGGTTAGACCTATATACTAGATATGTAGTTTATTGAAAATTCCTTTTTCTAAACTAGTTAGAAGGATTCCTAACCTTCCTAAACAAATTCAAGGGGTTAGGTATCTGAATCTTGATTCCAGCATCACTAACGACACTAAAAATGGAGCTACCGAACTCAAGTTATGATGAAAAGAGTGAATGTTTATCAAAATGCATATGAAGCAAAATTTGAATTTAACCTAACTAAATCAAAATGAAACCCTAATAAAATGCTAATTTGTAGCTATAAATAAGAGTGTATAGTTAGAAAATGGAAGCACTTCCATTGTAGACATGTTTAGCCTTCTGAGTAAGTGGTTTGGGGTCATGGAAAGTGCCTTGAATGGGTTCTTGATCTTGACATGGCTTCCTCCCTATTCTGTTCCTCTTTCTACTCCTGTTTGGCCTAATTTCTGCATTCTGGATGGCAGACTGGTGATTCTGGGCTTCAGGGTCAAGGTTGATATTTTAGGTCTATATTGACCTTGACCCTGACCTAGGTCAAGGTTGACCTTGACCCTGACCTAGGTCAGGGTTTTCCTCAACCTTGACCCAGGGTTTAGATCCTGGGGTCTTGCAGTTTCAGGAGGTCGGCCTTTGCAAAAAGTATTTCCCACTTCTGGGTTGGCTATTTTGGGTTCTGAAGCATTGATTCCAAAATTATATTTAATATAGGTCCTCTCCTAGGGGTAAAGGCTTTAATGGGAATTTAATTCTCCTATGTAGGCCTCCTTGGAATATTTTGCCCAAATTTTATATAAAAGGGAAGCTTTCTCTCTCATTTTCTCTAACCATCATCAAGTGAGCTAAGTCTTCTAATCAAGCATCAAGCATTCCTAATTGAGATCAAGCATTATCAAGTGAAGTTTAAGAAATCAATCAAGCAAGATTTCAAGCAAGCATTCATCCATTCAAGTATCCATTTTTATGATGGAGATCCATTGGAGGCCGTTGAAGGATTGAAGCTACAAAGTGCCCTTTTGGTGATCTCTCCATCCACCTTCTTCCAAGCCTATTCCAAATTCAAGAACCCATTCAAGACTTGGTGTTGGAGATCCACAAACAAGAGATTGAAGACATCCTACCTTTCTACATTCTACATTTGAAGCATACTTGTGGTTTCAAGGATTCAAATCCTCCACAAGGACTTTTTCAAGAAAGGTGAATTTATGCATTTGCTTTGTCCATTTCTACAATTTAAATTACATTTATTTTAGGTTAATTCCAAAAATAGGGTTTGACCAAGGAAAACCCCTCCCCTAAGACAAAAAAATATCCTTTTTCTTGCAGGTACAGGTACAAAATAGTGGATTTGAACCCAGATCTGGATACCCTTTTTGGCAAACTTTCAGGATCTGTGAACAAAGTCACTTTTGGATTTGTGCAGGTCAAGGTCAACATTATTGGTTCAAGGTTGACATTTGTGGGTCACGGTCGACCTTTTTCATAAGATGACATTTGAATGGAAAATGATTTCTAGGTTTTGTTCATCTCTGCGTTTCGGTTCGCTATCAACTGTCAATTTTTCCAGAAATAGTCTATAGACCTCAGAAAACAACATTCTTTGATCTAAAATATTTCAAGGTTAGTGTATTTCTTAGATCTTTTCAATTATAGTCATATATCATTCCTATACATATAAATTATAGAATTTAAGGTATCTCCTTTGTTATTCTCCTTTCCAAATAGTTGATTCATTTGTGCATTAACCCTTCTATTGGGTTGATCAACTTGGATTTCCCATTTGTGCATTTGAGGATAAAAAGGAACATCTTATCTTCTCCTTAATCACAATTGCAATACATAATCAATTCAATTCAATCAAGGTTAAAAGAATCCAAAACAATCTAGGTAATTCAAAGAACAATCTACACATCAACACCTTACATTTCAAGATAATCAATTCACAAACAATCTATAAATCAAATCACTCATTTTTATATCTTATCCATTTTATCTATTACATTTTAGTAACATCATTTATTCCATACGTTACATTTTGGTGAACCCACGATAGACAACTCTTTCTTTTTGGTGTTAGATTTACATTGTTTATGCTAGATCTTACATTTTCTTTCAAATTACATTTCAATTCAATAGATAAAAATTTTGTGTTAGTTCATTGGCATTGTATTGGTGTATGAACTTTATCACATCTAGTCCTACTTATAGTAACCCAGTTGGAAGAAGCCGTAGAGTTATGGGTTCCTTTGATCCCGAGTCTTCCTCTCCTTTCCTTAGGATCCCAGATGACAATTTAATAACTCATGATTCCAATCCTTCCATGGAGCATAACTCTTCTCACTCATCTCATGATGAAGATGA
>MU223583.1:964911-980434 GCA_018584345.1 Thuja plicata
CATCTGATCTCTTTAAGTAATTTAACCTAAGATAATTTTAAACATTAATAATGAGCATCTCACATACAAGCATATAAGTCTATCAGGTGGTCCTTTTAGCATTAAGGTCCTAAACTATCTCTGACACGTATGAAGATATAAAGGAACATATTTGTGTAAATATTATTATTTCCCATATTAAAATAAGAAGTTATGGTGAGTTGTAAGAGGTTCGGTTTAAGCTACCATCTCAAGAAGGATCATTCTCGCATATAGCTCTTCCTAATTTCTAGTGAGCATAGCCAGGACTTGACAGTGTTGGAGGGGCATTACACAAGGTCAACCTTTTTCATAAGACGACATCAAAATAGAAAATGATTTTTGGGTTTGTTCGTCTCTATGTTTCGGTTCGGTATCAATTGTCAGTTTTTCTAAAAATAGTCTACAAACCTCAAAAAACAACATTCTTTGATCTACAATATTTCAAGGTTAGTGCATTTCTCAGATCTTTTCAATTATAGTCATATATCATTCCTATACATATAAATTACAAAATTTAAGGTATCTCCTTTGTTATTCTCCTTTCCAAATAGTTGATTCATTTGTGCATTAACCCTTCTCTTGGGTTGATCAACTTGGATCTCCCATTTGTGCATTTGAGGATAAAAAGGAACATCTTATCTTCTCCTTAATCACAATTGCAATACATAATCAATTCAATTCAATCAAGGTTAAAAGAATCCAATACAATCTAGGTAATTCAAAGAACAATCTACACATCAACACCTTACATTTCAAGATAATCAATTCACAAACAATCTATAAATCAAATCAATAATCTTTATATATTATCCATTTTATATATTACATTTTAGTAACATCATCTATTCCATAAGTTACAAAGAGAAAGAAACTATTACCTTCTCATTCTTACCATTTGTAGAGTTTAGGAAAAGAAGTAGAATTCCAAAGAGAGAATAACTTTGAGCGAGCCACATTGAGATCCTGAGAGAGCACCTAGCCAACAGACAACCACTTCCTAAGGTAAGTTCTTTATTTTGACATTTTTGGTTGCAAAATTCATGTTTTCATAGGTAAGGTTGACCTTTACCAAAAAAGGTTGACCCTGACCTACTTATGTTGACCTTGACCCTTTAAGGTCGACCATAACCGAGAAGGTCTCACCCTTTCTGGGGATAAGTTCAACCCTGACCCAAAAAGGTCAACCTTGACCTAAAAAGGATGACCATGACATGAAAAGGTTTACCTTGACCCAACAAGGTCATCCTTGACTTGGTCAAGTTGGTATTATAGTTTCCTGATGATAGAGCATTGATATGATACTGTTTGTGTTGACAGGATCTTGTCTCTCTCTAAGAGCACCCCTTTAGAGGGCTATTATTGACTGTAAGAGAGAACCTATCAGAGCTACAACAAAATGAGATACATATATTGAGAGATGTGGGACTGTACTGGGTAGTAGTCTTACCATAGCTAAGGTTTCATCGATCCATGATATCAGCTATGATGGAGAGGTGGGATGGGAATACTTGTTCCTTCCATCTTCCCTTAGGATAGATCTCAATCACACTAGAGGATGTGTATAGGATCCTACAACTTCCAGTCTAAGGTGATCCTGTTAGACCAAGAGTGCAATAGGGTCCTACAAAGGTGCTCTTAGATGGGGAGTATTGTTTGGGATGAGTACCATAAATGAGGACCCAAGGAGATCAAATTAATATATCAGCCATACTAGCAGGCTCGACACCTTTGGTATAGAAAGTGATGCTGTGTGTAATTTCTTTAGTTTTGATACCCAACACAAAGGGTACAGTCTTTTTAGCACCATTTGCCAATCTTGTATGTAGGATGGAGGGTGACATGACTACCTTCTCATGGGTTCGCAACATGTTAGCCCTTATCTACCATGAGTTGTGTCAGTTAGTGAGATGCCAGTGGGAGATTATTATAGTATACACCTTGCTATAGGTTTGGATGTTTGAGAATAACACATGTACATGACCACAGGGTGTTCCAGTGATGGTAGATGTGATCACATCGAGAGACTTTTCCTACCCACTAGCAGATATTTGGCAGTATGGGGATATCCTCTTTTGGAGGATATGCTTTGACTGTATACCAAGTATTGATGTGATATAGAGACCGTACTGTCAGATGACAAAATGCCCAGATACTCAACAATAGCTGAGACACTCCTATCTGTGCAAGCTGCTAGAGGGTCATACCAGTCATGGAGTGATGCCATATTACTATGATATAGTGATGAGACAGTTTGTTCTCATAGAGGGGGTCCCAAGAATAGTACTTCGGTATGTATACCTGACTAGATACTATTAGAGACCCGACGCTATATGCCAACCTAAAGTAGCAGATATTATAGATAGTGTGATAGATGAGACCAAGGATACAGAGATAGCTCCTGATGTATCCTGTTCATATGTTAGTAGAGAGTATATTAGATATTGTAATCTACATGGAACCCACACTATCTTCTCTGATGACTATCCTATGGGTGATCCAAATCTCTCAGAGAGAACACACCGAGGTAGCGACATACCAATGGAGGAGGAGGAGGATTAGATAGATGAGTAGGAGCCCATCTCTAATGGAGATCCTATAGAGGAGGAGAGAGTGGAGGAGAGATCAGAGGAGAGAGAAGAAGAGGGAGCAATGGGAAGAGTAGAGGAGATGTCCCAAGGCGATAGTATAGGTGTAGATGAGCATGTTGTCTATGTTGGACCATTAAGATCATGATGACCTCCACACGCTCATACAAAGACACCACCGCTGAGACCCAGACATAGTGAGCATAGAGAGAGAAATCACTCCATGCCCCTACCATCTAGATCCTTTGGTGATGCTCACAAGGGAGATCTAGGTAGGAAATATGAAGTATATTTGAATATTTTAACTAAATGTTTTTCTTAAAAAGAAGTACTAAAATATAAATATGTTTGAATTCTGTATCTAGTGTAGTGGAGTGGAGGATTTTTGTATCCAAGGTCCTAAAGGATACATGTATATCCTACCAACTTCTAGCTAGCAAGTGAGAGTCCCTCATTGGACAAAGAGATCCCGACAGACATGCAAATGTTTTTGCATGCCTCTAGTGAGAGTTATGGTTATGCAGAGAGAGAGAAGAGAAATTGATAGATGACCTACAGAGAGCCCAGGAACATAACTATGAGATGATCATGTTGAGGATCCACACATAGACTACCGTACCGAGATCCTCAGCCTCACACCATAGATCAGAGAGATCTGGGAGCCATCGACCCTCAGAGAATAGAGATAGATATTGATAGATACAACACATGTGCCATATATGTATCAAACTCATAGAAGTTATATACATATGAAAAATTTTCTTTGCCTAGTTAGTTTTGTGATTGATTATTGTATTTTTCACCATTACATAAAACTTAACAGAAAGAAAGAATGAAATCATGTATGAATGTATTCACATTACATAACCTATAAAATAGACATAGTTATTCTATAAGGAATGCATAAATACACAAAGAAAGAATGATGTACTAGGGATAATAATGTTTGAGATGCATAATATTAATAGGTTCCTTGAGAGGGACACCATTCATATTAGCAATCTTATAATCACATAAAGTAAAGTCCTCAATTACTAAAAAGGGTCCAACCCAATTAGGGCTAAACTTCCCTTTTTCACTAGGTAAAGCATTCACATTCCTTTGATTTTCATACAATATTAAATTTCCCACCAAAAAGATCCTTCAATCACCTTATGATTATACTATTTCTGAAGTGATTTATGATAAGCCTTTATATGTTCCAAAGAATTTATCCGTTGTTCATCCAAGATTTCTAATTCCTAGAACCGTTGTTCCCAACAAGTATCCTTGTCAATAATCCCACAAAATGAAACATGCAAATAAGGTATTTCTAATTCCAAGGGCATAATAGCATTAGTACCATAGACAGTATTATAAGGAGAAGTACCCGTGGAAGTATGAACACTATTCCTATAAGCCCATAAAGCATAGGTAAGTTGAGTATGCTAATCTTTTGCATATTTATTACCTATTTTCTTTAAGATTTGTTCAATAAATTTATTCGATTCTTCAACTTGACCATTAGATTGAGGATAGTAGGGAGTAGAAAGTCTATGTTGAATACGATATTTCTCCAAGAATTTTGTGACTTCTTTATTCTTGAAAGAAGTGTCATTATCTGAAACTATCATCGAAGGAATACCAAATCATGCTTTAATATGATTAAGGATGAAATCACAAATAACACCTGCGGTAGTAGACTGGAGGGGAATAACTTCCACCCACTTCATAAAGTAATCTGTAGTTGTCCGGATGTATGTATGGCCTTGAGAAGAAGCCAGTGAGATTTTTCCAATAAAATAAAAACCCCAAATACTAAAAGGCCATGGAGCAACTTGATTACAAATCTCATGAGAATGATCATGAATTACATTACCATGTTGCTGAAATTGAGGACACTTCTTAACAAACATAAAATAATCTTGTTCCATTATATTCCAATAATATCCCATTCTAAGAATTTTATTAACTAAAGATTTCCCACCAAAATGTCCCCCACAAGAACCAGAATGAGCTTCTGCTAAAGCTATCATAATTTTGGCTCTACCGAGACATCTTAATAGTAAACCATTATAAGAGAATTTTTAAAGTGTATCTCCCAAAATGATATAACGTGCTACAATATTCCTAATATGACTATGCATGTTCCTTGTTTTTTATTCTGGAAAAGTACTATCTTTCAAAAAATGAAAGACATGCAAATACCATTCATCCAAATGCAAGTTAAAATAATCAGCAGTAACCTTATTAGAAATTGGAGGGTGTTTAAGAGTATGTATAGTAAATTGAAAGTCTTTGGAATTATTCTTGAGACAAACCAAAGAAGCCGCACTTGCCATGGCATCCGCATGATGATTATCTTTCCTAGGTAAAGTCCAAATCGTATAAGAAGAGAATTGTGAAAGAATATGAAGATTCAAATCTCTATATTGCATCATTTTATCATTCTTAGTTTTATAACCTCCTTTGATTTGTTCCATAATAAATTATGAATCCCCATATATTTCCAGGTTTTTAATATGAAGGGATGAAGCTGCTTGTAAGCCACCTATAAGACCTTCATATTCTGCAATATTGTTAGTACAAGGAAAGGTTAATTTATACGACATAGGGATTGGTTTATTTGTAGGAGGGACCAAGATAATTCCAACACTAGAACCTGTATTACATCTAGAACCATCAAAATCTAATTTCCAAACATCCTCTTGCTTAATAGCTAAAATGCTCTAATCAGGGAATTCTATTGAGGTGATGCCTGTATCAAAATGAGGACAACAAGCTTCATCTAAATAATCAGTTAAATCATGTCCTTTAATTGACTTTTGAGAAATTAAATTAAGATCAAATTCTCTAAGTAACATCACCCACTTTGCCAGATGGTCCGAGAGATCAATTTTTGAGAAAAGATGTTTCAGAGGATCAAATTTAACAATCACATTGACCTCAACATTCAATAGGTAATGCTTGAGTTTTTGACAAGCATAAAATAAATCCAAGCATTGGATTTCCAAGTCGGTATATCTTGTTTCATAATCAAGTAAAGTCTGACTAATGTAGTACATTGGTCTTTCCTTACCTTCACTACCATGTTGAGCCAACAATGCACTCACAACATTCGGAGTAGCAAAAGTATATATATAAAAGGGTTTATTAAATTGAGCGGGTTGCAAAATAGGAGGAATGGAAAGATACTTCTTAAATTTCTCAAAGGATTGTTTACATTCCTTATTCCAAGGAAAAATGGTATTTTCTAAGCAAGGAAGTGAAAGGAATAGTTCTATCAGATAAGTTAGAAACAAAATGACAAATGACTTGTAGTTTTCCTTGTAAACTACGTAATTGAAAAATATTCTTAGGAGGAGGCATGCTAACAATAACATAAATATTTTTAGTATCAACCTCTATGCCTCGCTTAGAGATTATAAATCCTATTAATTTACTAGAATCAACTCCAAAGGCACATTTCTTAGGATTCAATCTCATATTATAACTCCTAATTCTTTCAAATATTTGTCATAAAATAAAAACATGATCCTCTCTTTGTATAGATTTTTCCAGGATATCATCCACATAATCTTCCAGAATCTTATGAATGTAATCATGAAAAATCAAAGTCATAGCATGCAAATAAGTTTCTCTTGCATTTCTTAATCCAAAAGGCATCATGACCCAAAAAAATGTTCCCCAAGGTGTTATAAATGTAGTCTTAAGTTGGTCTTTGATAGGAATAAAGATTTGATTATAACCCAAAAAATATGCATAAAAGACAATAAAGCATGACCTACTATTGAATCCACAATCATATTAATATTAGGTAATGGGAAATCATCTTTTAAGGATTCCTTATTTAAATCTTGAAAGTCAGTGCACATCCTTATCTTATTATCTTCTTTAGAAACAACCACAATATTGGAAATCCATTCAGAGTAATCAATAGAGCGGATGAACCCAACACCTAATAATTTTTCAATTTTGGCGTTAACTAATAAGGCAATGCCTGGATTCATGTTTCATAGGTTTAGCATTAGGTTTGAGAACAATCTTGTGAGTAAAAATCTTAGGATCTATACTTGGAATATCTGAATATGTCCAAGAAAATATATCCTTAAATTCAAGGAAGAGGGAAACCAACTGATCATGTTCATCTTGATTCAAACATTTCCCAATTTTGATTGTTTTTTAAGAGTCATTCACATCCACTTGAACTTCAATAGTCTCAGTTATTAAAAAATTAATTTGCATGGGAGAATCCATTGTCAAAGGAGAAATATCTTGTTCATCATGTTCTCCAAAATAGGCTTCATTATTCAAACAATAGGGATTTCTCCTTTTATGATGAAACGTAGGTAGATCTTGATAAGCCCCTAAAAATTTAGCTAAGGCTTCATCCTCAAGAAAAATATCCAAACTAGGTTTTTGATCCATGTCAAGGAGAAGTGGATTAACAAAATTCAAATGTCCACCACAGATATGATTGACATTAAGAGGAAAATTTGATGGTTGTTTATAAGGATTAAACCCTAACCCATAAGTATAATCATTAACTTTGTTGTCCAAGGGCACCTGTATGCCTTGTTCATATTTACCACATCCTTTCCCATTGAATCCTGATTTCTTGAGTAAATGATAACCAAAACCATATCTATCAGCCATATCAGATTGAGTCAAAGGAGCGACATATGTCACAATGTCATAGCAATCTGGTTTTATTGTCTCAATTGTTTCTTGAAGTGAAACAGAAACAAAGTTACTTTTTAATTCCTTAGAAAGTGGGGAAGGAGTAAAAACTTATTTTTCAAACCCACTTTTTTGTTTCATAAATTCTAAATTTGAAACCTTATATTCTCCCATAAAATAAGGATTAAAGTCCAATGTTCCCCAATCATCTCCTGTTAAAGAAGAAGATGGAGTTTCAGTTTTTTTAACTTCAGGTGGTTTCTCAGGTTCCTTACTTGGTTGTATAGGTTCAGAAACCATAGCATACTCCACATTTAGGAAAGGATTCAGCACATCTTCCACATGTAGTGTATACATCAAAATTTTATAAATGAACCTAATCTTACGATGAAGAGTAGAAGGAATTGCATGCATAGTATGTAACAAAGGTCTTCCTAATAGAAGGTTATAATTGAAAGGTCTAGGCATAACATGAATAGGTGTATTGATAAGAACTTAACCAACCTTAATAGGTAGCGTAATAATGCCCAAAGTTTTCTTTATGATATTATCAAATCCACGGATAGGGATATTATTTATTTGAATAGTTGTAAGACTAGCCTTGATTTATTTAAGCATATCCATGCTACAAACATTAATCCCATATCCATTGTCAATTAATGTTCTATGAATGATACTCTGATTAATAGAAACAATAACCATAAGAGAATCATATTGATTCTATAGCTCAACAAAAAGTAAATCATCATTGAAAAACACAATAGGAGGAAAATAAGGCATAGTATGAATGCACTCCAAAAATGAATTGATATTATCTTGGTTAGGAGGCAGAGTAGGAAAAGTAGATAAATATTTTTGTAAAGCCTTATGATATGTAGGAGAAGTTTGAAGCAATTCCCATAAAGATATCTTAGCTAGAGTAGCGCATAATTGCTCAACTAAGTCATATTCCTTAAAGGAAGAAGGTAACCCAGGTGCTTGAGGAACCACGGGTTGAGAAGGAGGTAAACAAGCTGGAACAGTAGGTTGAGGATTATTCTGTATGCGCTAAGCATGTGAAATGAAATATGTGTTATCAAAGAAATCCAAAGGATCTCTAGGTTTACCCTTAATAGTTATTCGAGGACATCCTTTTACTGTCATCAAAGGTTTAGGATATAACATTCTAGGTGCATCAATGTTGCAAATAGTGGAACATGAAGGTAACCATGCACACACCTTATGGTCAAGGTCAATTGGAGAGGTTGTGGAGGAGGATGGAATAGGAATAGGATCCATGGAGATCTCATTTGAACCATTTTCATTCTCACTTCCATGTACCTCATTAAGGGATCTATCCTCTTGTGCAACAAAAACCTCATCAAAGTATTCAAAACAAAAGTCATACATGTTGAACGCAAAGTAAAATTACAAGCATGTAAATGTTTTTGTGTTTTTAAAGAAATTTTATAATTTTTATATATTTTTAAAATATAAATGCAAGAGCATAAAATAAATCTACTTCTATATACATGAAAGATCTAACATAAAATGTAAATCTAACACCAAAAAGAAAGAGTTGTCTATCATGGGCTCACCAAAATGTAAAGGGGTAAATTGGATGGTCTCTTAAATAAGATTTTAAGAATGGGTATTTGCATGTAAAAGAGACCCTATGCCATATTAAACCATTTACATTTAATTATTATGATAAGGAATGTAAAGATAGAAATGCATGAAAAGAATAATGGAGTACAATACCTACCTCATATCATAGAAGATCTGGAAATACCACTTTTCTAATGCCTGTGTTGAGTTTCTGGAAAATGTGCAATCAGATTTGGAATAGAAACATAGAGATGAAGAAAACACAAAAATCTTTTTCCAATCTAGCTCAGTTCTAATTTTGACACTCAAGTCAATGTCACCTTTGACCCAGAATTTCTGATTCCAACCCAGAATTTATGATTTTGACCCAGAACAAAATGTCAATTCTGATCTAGAACAAAATGTCAATTCTGACCTGCAACTCCTGAAACAACACCTGTAGATATCTGTAAAAGAGAGTTTTGGGGTGGCTATATAGGGTTTTTCCTTATTCAAACCCCCATTTTGGTGGTTTCCATCTCCACGAATAACCAAATGTAATAGAATGTATGTGTGTGTTGCTCTTAGAAAGAGCTTTGTATGAATAATGCCAAGATCTAATCCTCTATATTGAAACTCTAGCATGAATTGAAAATGAGAAAGCAATACATAGATTTGAATATGATAAAGAAAGCATACCTGTAACACCCCAAAATTGGCATCTTGCAACCCTAATCAATTTTTTTGCATTTGTCATTCTTCTGAATCATCAAAGTCCTATTGTACTAGGCAATTCTGAGTTTTGACTGACTCTACTCGACCTAAGTGTCAAATGCAAAAAATCCTAAATCTGCATTAATAATACATTATATTTAATTCCTAAATATCAATCAATTAGCTAAATAAACCCTATGATTGAATCAATTTAATTATAAAGTCCTAACACTTTAATTCAATTAAATTCACCTCTTTTAGCTAAAATGCATAAAAATGAATTAAATAATATTTAATTATTAAATAAATATCCTCATTTCAATAATTGAATTTAATTATTCAGATAAGAAAAACACATTTATGAGGTCATATTCTATTTATTTAATTAATATTCTCTCAAAAATCTTCTCTTCAGTTCATAAATAGAAACTTTGAATTAACTGTGCTTTAAAGAGAAAGAAAACAGTTAAAATAAAAAAGAAAATAGTTAAAATAAAAAAGAAAATAGTTAAAAACAAAGGGAAAACAATTTATTGTTCACTTTTAAAAAAAGCTTGCTTATTTGAATTGGCTTTTCTATCTATTTTATTTCAAAAAGGAAACTTTCTATTCTGAGAAGACTCTTAGTCTATAAAAGAACTCCCATTTCTCATTCAAAGCCCCCAGTTACTTTTATGCATTGTTAGAATAAAGAATTTCTGCTACATTTAGTTCATAATCTCATTTCTAGTTAAAACTCTCATTTGCAATAGATTAATGTCAATTTCTTAGGTTAATTGCATTGCAATCATGTCTTAGTTTAATCTCATTTCAATTTTTAGATTAATCTTGAATCTTTCATGTTCTTAGATTAATCTTGCATTACATCCATGGAGAAAAATCCTTCATTCTTAGACTGGTCTAGATTGTGAGATTCTCGTTCTGAGAGCTATTCAAAACCCACGTCTACGATAAAAGGCAACAGGTCGAATCATACATGCATGTAGGATGAATAACTCATATTCATTTCTGTATGTGGCTGATGAACAAGGACTATGTTGAAGTGTATGGTTGAATAACAAGGCCAAATTTAACATATACACATCTAGTGCCCACTGTGGGGCAGAATATCTATTTCTGTAATCACATTTGAATTAGTTTTGAAAATCTTGGGATCATGTTTGTACTCTAATTTCACAGGTAAAAAAATGCATTTCATCTTTGTTTTAGCATGGAGCAAGTTTGAAAATTCCTTCTATCTTTTGTCTATTATTCTCTCAGCATCTTTTAAGCTCTTCTTTTGAGCCAAATCTGACCACACGATTGTGTCCGAAACATCATTTCGATTGAAAACGACTGTAAACATGCCTATACTTGTCAAAAGTTGAATTTGAGACAAAAAAATTTTGCCCAAGGAGGCCGTACAACCTATTACACAAAAATCAAAGAAGATTTCAGATTTTTCTACATGCAACCTGAGGTAGATTTTCAAAAAACAAATCTATAAAAAATTAGATTTTTTTCACTATGTTAAATTTGACGGCCGTCAAACCATCATTCTGCATGACCTTCTGTGACAGCCACGAAACCATCAAATTTAAACTCACAATTTGATGACATCAGCAGGGTTTGAAAAATCTTTAGCCTTCACCATTGAGCTTTTTGAATTTGTAGTCTAACTTTAAACGATCATATCTTGCTCATTTTAAGCCCAAATTGAGTATAATTTTTTTTTTATATTTTGGGTAGAATTGTCTGAAAATTTATGGGTTTTTCTTAGTTTCTAGATTTTAGTCATAGAGTTATCAGAAATTGTAGGTTTTCATCATTGTACCTGTCTAATCCTTTGTTTTGCAGCTTCCAAAGCCTCGTACGGGCTCATATAGTAACATTTTTTAGTGCAATTTTTTTTGAAAGTGCGTGATTTTCTGTCTACTTTCTGAATATGTGATCTATTTTCTAATTTTATGATTTTGATAATGTGGACTAATCTTTGGCTTTGATTTTCATGTGATTATCTTTTGCGTATAGCCTAACAGTGGTTTGCAGAACGTTATCCAAGAAGACTAAAACACAAACTACTCATGAATTAGTTTTGCAGGTTGCCTTTGATCGATAGAATGCAAAACATTGTGCTTGCATCTTATTTTTGGTTTCTTAAAATATGAACCCACATGCAAGACTTCTTAAAATGAACATTTTTTTTATGTTTTGGGGATGAAAATAATGTTAGCAAACTATGCTCTCGCCCTTTTGGGATGATTAGAAATCTAGAAACATTATTGTCATTTTCTTATTCTTCTTGAAGTGTCTTCTAGTTTTGTAAACCCAAGGAATTGCATGGACATATCCTCTCCCCTCACCTTTATAGATCTTGGGTGTAATATAAATCCATATAAATCCTTTAGTGTGGCTACCTCTCAAGTGCTTTAACACAACTGGTGAGAGTGGATTACCCAACCGATAACAGGCTAAAGCCAAGCCCTTCCGAACCGGTATATAAAAATGTCATTGTGATTAATGGCACAGTGAACAAGTGTCAATTTTTCTATGCTGAAAGAATATCTCCCTCAGTACCCTCGTGGTGCTTAAAAACCTACAGAACATAACTTCTATAGGCTAGGAGGCCTCCTTAATGGAGCTAATCTACCGCATGTATATCCACCTGAACGGATGCCCTTACTACACACTTTTGTTATAGTATCCAAAAACACTCTATCTATTGGCGCGGAAGGTTAGAGACCGACTAAGATGCCCCACACTTTTACATCTCTTAGTAGAGACAATAGCCCATTGGGAAGAAATTCCTTTGGGGTTCAAAGCTTGGTGTGCCTGAGAAGTGAGTGCACATGTAAGGAGGAGCCCGTGCCTCCAGGTTTCTAAGTTGTCCACTATGAGTAAGCGTAGCTAAAATTTGGTTCAAGTGGGGATTCAACAGATACTGCCCTGGCTATCCTAGGATTGTGATGTGTCTATTTTGGTACTACAAAAATTCTTATTAATGTGTTTTGTGTGGGTGTATCATTTAAACAATCGAAACAAATGTCAAATCACACAAACTGTCAAACTTGAACATGTCCAAAACAATCTATAACTCAAACTCTCTATTAGAAAACAACATGATCTTATCTCAGAAAATGCAATGTGGTCTTAACTGTCTAATTCTATAGAATTTCATTTGTCAAAACTGCCAAGTCTCGTGTGAAATTCTGCCATCTTCACATCATTATCTGAGAAACTTTGCACGACACATTGGCAATCGTCACGTGACATTTTGCAATCTTGTTGTCATTTTATTCACCAGTCGGTCACTTTTATTCACCATTTTTTCATTCTATTTTGCACGGGACTGCATAGTTGTGCACAAGCTTGTGAGAATCTTTGCATAAGAAAGTACTTCTTCGTGCGAGTCTAAAACATTTTATCAAAACAATGAGAAATTTCCCATCTATCCAGCATATTTCTGCTAAATCTGGTCCCTATTCTGGGTCTGTTTATCTGCCTTCTATCTTCACACAGTCTGCAACATGGTTTCTTGGGTTGAGAATTATGTGATTCTTCCTTAAAAATGTCTTGTCTCATATCTTTTGGTCTATTTCTACTATGTCATCATACCTTGTGTCACAATAGTCATCTCTTAGTTGTTCTAGCCTCATTTTTGACAATTTGCACCAAGTATACTTCACCTTTTGGCACTTTCTGTGCATTTACTTTGAGGCAGTTTCAAGTGTGGTCCTAGTTCACATCCCTTGTACAATCTTTGTCTATGACTGTTACAACTCGAAGTGGAAAAATATTCCTTTCAATCAATCAAGAAGAATTTGTGCTTTTCACACCATTGTTGGCTACATCTAGTGAGGAATCATCTCGATCTCCCTCTTCGGTATTTCGACCTTATGTCAAACGATAATTTATAGTAGATTTTAGTAAGGTTTGAAATCCTTTGTTCCAAGAGGATCCAAATTTTGAAAACACTCAACCGTTTCATACTGAGTCTTTACACACTAAACACTTGCATTCTAGCAAGATGATAGATCATGACCAATCAGGTGAACATAACAGAACTGACCTGTCTAAAACCTAGGGTAAATTTCATTTTCAAGACCCCCTAATGATGAGGAAACAAAAATACCCAAGTAGATATCGAGAAAGATAATTCCAATAAATATTTCTGTAGGATGATGGACATTCTCCTAGCTGAGGAAAAAGAAAAATACCTTCACGAACTAGCCAATCAAGGGGCTAAGTTACCCTCCAACTATAATGTAGAGACCCTTGTCCCACAAGAGGAAGAAATTGAAAACTCCAAGTTGCAAAAACAAGTCCAAAGTATGCAAGAATCTTGAAGGATAAAGACAAACCTGCTACACAGTTCACCCTGGAAAGCATTTGTCCATTCCTGTTTGATAAGAGGCTTTGCGTGCCTCCTTTTCCTAAAGGAGTTGAACTTCCCAAGTACGATAAATACTTGGGTACCTCTATTCCCGAGGATCACTTGAGAGAGTTTGGTGCTCTCTCTATGGAGTTCATACATGATCCAACCTACCTCATACGTCTCTTCCCACATAGTTTGGGAGGATCGGCTATGGAGTGGTTCTCTAGACTACCAACTGGCATCAAAACTTTTGACAAAATTGCCAATTTATTTCTACAAAACTATTCTCACAACATCCAACATCCGGTTCACATCTGAGATCTTTGCAACTTGAAACAAAATCATGGGGAATCCTTCTTAACATTTCTCCAAATGTGGAGAAAAATTTATACAATATATTCTTGAAAAATACCCGAATCCAAAAAGTTGGACATATTTCTAGACAATCTTCTTCCCAACTTTGGGTATCAAGTGTAGCTGCAAGATCCTTTAACCTTCGATGATGTGATAAAGAAAGTTGTGAGAATTGAGACGTTTATGGTTAAGAAAGGAGAATTGACCTTACACAAGGGAAATAAATAAGGGTCCTCCTCCTCAAGCAAAGTTAAACCCAAATTCCCCAACAAGAACCAGAACGTTGTGAATGATGGAGTTGTAGACAATGTAACTCCCAAGCCTTCAAAGGATAATTTTAATCTCACTACCATAATGCAGGATGCCAAAGCCACTAAACAGGCTATGGCAGAATCCAAACCTAGTACCTCACATTTCTCTAGACTTAAACCTTGGGCTCCTAGACCCAAGCATGAGTTCACTTCTCTAGGAGAACCTCTTGATGTGGTTTACAAGACTCTCTTGGACAACCAAATACTCACTCCACTGGATAATTTATGACCTTATGATCTACAACCAAGACCCTCTTGATGGAATGTGATGCAGGAGCATCCTGGGTGTAAGGGCAATCTTGCATCACCCAAAAATATTTCTGTTTTCTTTTCAATAAGGGCTACCTTGTGCAAAGCTGCTATTTATGGAAACTTGCTATTTTTAGTAAGTTGGTCATACGATCTCGGAATGTTCTGATTTTGCATGTGGAGGTTCATCTCAGTCATATCAGCCTGCCAATAAAGTTTCATGGCTAGATCATGTCTAGTTTTGAAGATATTGAAAATTTTCGGTATTGAAAACAGGGTACAAAAACTTCGAGCTCAGTTTTGAAGGCTTTAGAGGCCTCGGATGAGGTCAAAACTTGGCTAAATGAAGTTTTCTTAATTTAGATGTTGTAGAGCACTTCGTGGCATTTTCGAAATAGGGTTATAATAGTCAATCTAGTCAACTGGTGATGACTTATGGTCTCTGGAAGTTGGGCCGCCTGAAATAGAAGAAAATAATTTTCCTTCAAAATTTTTGTTCGGGTTTCAAAAGTTATTTTGAGCCGACTTTGATGTACTAAATTAAAAAATAAAATAATTCTAAGTTTGGTCAGCCCTAAGGGCCAAATTTTTGGAACCTTCTCGGGCGGTGGAAATTGCCTATATAAAGAAGGCCCGTAGTGTTGTCTTAGGCAGTTCGGGACAGTTCTGGGTAGATTTGGGTAATAATTCGAGGCTTTGTCCTACAGAAT
>MU223583.1:985804-998540 GCA_018584345.1 Thuja plicata
AGTGTTGTCTTAGGCAATTCGGGACAGTTCTGGGTAGATCTGGGTAATAATTCGAGGCTTTGTCCTACAGAATATTGTAAGGGGAATGCCCATGTGGCTTTGCATATTGTAATTCTGAAAGTTTGTACTTCCACATTTGTGGAGATAATAAGAAGCCGATTTTCTGTTCTTGCAAATTGTTGTTGCTTCTCTATTTCTGTTATGTGTTTGTGGCATTAAGGGGAGCATCCTTCATCAGAATGAATCTGCTTATTGTGATTTTCACCAAAACAAAGGTCATAAAATGACTACTTGTCTTAAATTGTGGCATAAAATCTAGGATCTCATCGATAGTGAGGTTATTGCTGTGGGAGGTCACAATAAGAACTCAGACCACCAAGATTTTAAAGACCCATTTCCTCCTCATGGGAAAGGTGAGTCATCCAAAGGCAAAAATACTAATGCCAAGGTCAACTATACCTACACCAATAACGAAAATGTCATTAACATGGTTGAGCCTGTTGATACTGAATACTGTAACATTGTCATTCTCAAGGGAAGGGAAGATACTCCCAAGCCCAAAACTCCTTTCATCTTGCAAGGGTCTATGCCTCAGCCCTCCAAACAAGAATAGTCTCAAGTCAATGCAAACGTTGTTACTTGATCTCATGCTAAGATCATTCTCAAAGGCCCTGAGCCTTCCACGTCTATACCAACACAACCTGCAGACAAATCTACTATTGGCTCCACCAGCAAGAATCTGAAATTAGGTTCCTCATCTAGTGCTGCCAATTACAACATTCTAGATCAATTGCAACGTACTAACACTCAGATCACCATCTTTGAGCTACTGAAAATCTCCCCTTCTCACAGGGATATTCTTGACAAAGCCCTCACCGAGGCAAATGTCCCAAAAGATCTTGATCTCAACTAGTTTTAATCCATGGTAGGTCACTTGACCTCCTCCAATTACTTATCTTTCTCTAAGGAAGATGACCATTCATTGAGTCACCCACACAACAACCCCTTGCACATTGAATTCATGATTGGTCCAAAGCGCGTTCATCGTGTTCTCATAGATAACAGTGCTGGCCTCAACATTTTCTCAGCAAGCTTCCTTATTGAGTTAGGCTACATCAAAGACAGCATAGATGCCCACAAAAAGATTACTATTAAGGCCTATGATGAAGAAGAACGAAAATCTAAGGGGCTAGTTGTGTTACCAATCAGAGTCAGCCCTGTTGAAAGAGATGTTATCTGTCAAGTGCTTTACATTCCTTTAGCATACAATATTATATTGGGAAGGACATGGATCCATGAAATGTAGGATATTCCTTCAACATACCATAAGTGCATTAAGTTCCCTTTCCAAGGATCTAAAGTGACTATACCTACTAATACACGCTATGATTGTAACACCCTCACAAAATCTGCTGACATCTTTGTACCTACCAACAAAGAGTCTACTGAGTTCTTCGAGACTAAACTAAAGGAAATAGAAAAGGGTCTAACACTAAAGGAAACTGACATGGGAGGGTATCAGATTGAACCTGTGCTATCTATTACATCTTTTCCTTTTTCTCCACGTTCTTTTGGGAGACCTTCTAAGCACACTAAACCTTCTATAGTTCCTCCTCAAACAAAATATGTTGGTACCTTTGTATAGGCCATGATACCATTAGAAGAAGAAGATAAAAATAGGGCTATCAAAGCTTGGAACTATAAAGGAGAGGACTCTTCTGAGAAAACCACTACACCTTATGACATAAAACCTAAATAGTATGGCAAGGGTCTAACTATTATGCAACAGTTTGGTTACAAAGGGAATGGTCCAATAGGGGTGAATCATAAAGGATTGATTGTACCTCTTGAAGCTATTGGTCGATGGACATGTGAATCTATAGGTATAGGCTTCAAGAAGCTCACATTTCAACTGGGGATAGATAAATTTGTACCTCAAATAGATCAACAACTAACACTTGAAGGTACACCTAAAACTAAAGAGTTCAAAGATAGTTCTGAGGAAGATTTCTTCCCTTGTCCCATTCCTCTAGATCTGGTAGCATTCTTTGTCAAGCCAGATGATTTCATACTGTGTGTCAGTACAGTCAAGACTAAGAGTGATTCTGATCAAACTACTCCACTTACTCCATTAACCTATGAGTAGTGGAAAGAAATACAAACTGTCAATCTAGGTCATCATGGTGATTTTTACATACCACCACACTTCCAAGAGCAGTTTGAACAAGAGAAAAATCATCCACTTCTCACTAAACAAGAAACAGAAAATGCTACAAGCACTCATGATGCCCCTATACCAAACAATGCTCATCTGACCATAGCAGAGTTTTTAGGTAGAACTCATCCCAATTGGGGGCAAAGAGTTGATTTCATGCATGTTCTTAATATGAAACCTTATGATGAGATAGACTCTCATGAATACGAGTTCGAAAATTTCTCAAGCACTCCCTTTAACATGGATATAGAAATAGTGGATACATATGAAAACCTTCTCAAAGTAGGTGAAAGGTCTAGTGAAAGGTCAAACAATTCCGATTCTATCAGTGTTAACATGTCGTCTACTATGGTCACTAGGAGTCAAAGGAATTCAACTATACCTTTGGATAATATTTCTCTAGGTCTCGACTTGCTAGTCCATGCTTTCGATGATTATACTATGAACACACTTGAACCCATCACTTCTCTTTCACTCCGCCATCCTGAGCTTATAGAATGGAACTCTCCCTCCCCATCTAATGAAGTCCTTATGTTCAAGAATGACTATGCTCTTGCCTATTACCTCAACACTGTCAAACCTGTAACATCCTCCATTAGCGAAGAAAGTGTCAACATAACTGAGGCTGATATCAAGTATCTCAGTCACAAAATCAAAAGAAGAAAAAATAGGTGCTCTGATGGTGAAAGCCACATTGCGGTAGTGTCAAAGACTAAAAAAGTCAAAATAAAGGACATATCCAAGGGTGAAAACCTCTCTAAGGTGCCCGAGGATGAGATACTTGATACACTTTCGAGTCATTTCTAGTAACGATCATTTGTGCTAATTGAACCAACTCAACCAGACAACTTGGGTATAGAGGTTGAACCTCAGATCATTATCTGAGACAAAAAGAGAGGAATTCATTACATTCTTCTAGAGTAAAATGATAAAATTTTCATGGAAATATTTAGATATGCCAGGATTATATCCTAATCTAATCATGCACCACTTGTCCATTGCACCAGGAGTCAAGTCTATCAAACAAAAGCTTTGGAAAATGCATCCACATGTGGCTCTACTTGTCAAAGCCAAATTGGAGAATCTTCTTAAGGAAATGTTTATCAAAAAAATTGACTATGCAGAATGGATCTCTAACATTGTTCTAGTGTCAAAACATGAAAAATCTATCTGAGTATGCATAGATTTTAGAGACTTAAATAAGGCATGTCCTAAGGACAACTTTCCATTGCCCAATATTGATATGATTGTAGATATGACAGCAGGATATGAAATGTACTCACTAATGAATGGTTTCTCTAGCTACAACCAGATAAAGATCGCACCAGTGGACCAGGAGAAAACTGCTTTCACATGTGCATGGGGCACTTTCTGTTGGAATGTTACACCCTTTGGAATAAAAAATGCTGGTGCTATATATAAGAGAGATGTCACCACCATATTTCATGACATGATGTGTAAAATAATGGAAGATTATGTTAATGACACTCTAGCTAAGAGCATGCAACAAGAGAAACACCTTGCAGATCTAGGTCCTATACTAGATCGCATGGAACAGTTCAGTTTGAGGCTCAATCCTAAGAAATGCGCATTTGGCATAATATCTCAAAAATTGCTTGGTTATATCATCTCTACAAAAGGAATAGAAGTGGATCCTGAGAAAGTTCAAGCTATCATGGAAATTCCACCACCAAAGAATATCAGACAAATGAGAGAACTTCAAGGTCGGTTATAGTCTATCCAGCACTTCATCTCACAACTGGCGGACAAGTCCCAACAATTCACCAAGACTTTACACAAGGGTGTGACTTACCAATGGAACAAGGAATGTGATGAGGGGTTCACACAAATCAAACAATATCTTGTGAACCCACCAATATTAATGCCTCCTATTCATGGGAAGCCACTCATACTTTACATCTCTGCTACAGATACATCATTAGGTGTCTTATTGGTCTAAGAAGACTAGAACAACAAAGAAAGGGCTATCTACTACATTAGTAGAACTATGGTCGCATATGAAACAAATTATTCTATTATAGAGAAGGCTTTCCTTGTAGTGGTATTTTCTTCACAAAATTTGTGACACTACATGTTGGCTCATACTACACGCCTTATTTCTAAGATTGATCCTCTGAAATATTTTCTTAGTAAAGCTACCCTCATAGTTAGACTAGCTAAATGGGTCATGCTTCTCAGTGAATTTGATCTTGAGTATGTAGACAGAAAAGCCATCAAGGGGAAAGTGATTGCAGATCAGTTGGCAGAAGAAACTCTAGTAGATCATCAACCATTGAATATCAAATTCCCAGATGAGTCCATATTACTTCTTACACATCGATCCTAGACTATGTTCTTTGATGGTTCATTTACCCAACAGGGGTCAGTTGTTGGGATCTTATTCATCACAACTCAAAGGTACACTTTACCAAAAACATACAAGATGTTGTTTCCTTGTACAAACAACATTTCCAAGTATAAAGCCTTGATCAATGGTATGAAGTTTGCACTTGAGTGGCGAGTGGATGAGCTCAATGTCCTTAGAGACTTACAGATAGTCATCAATAAAGTAAATGATATCTATCAGACAAAGGATGACAAGATGGTTCCTTATAAACGGTTGGTTGATGACCTCAAAAATTATTTTGTTCACATCACATTCCAACATGTCCCAAGAGCAGACAATAAAGAAGCTGATGCCATGGCTACTCTTGCTTCCATGCTACAGATGCCAGAAAATGATTTTTGACATGAATTCCTAGTGGAGACATTATGCCACCCAGCCTACGATTCCCCTGATTCTCGGTTGATCTGTTCTGTCATTGGACATGATTCATCCCGCTAACATCATATTTATTCCTACCTTCATGACCAAATTGTTCCTGACACTTACACCCAGAATGAGAAACATCACCTAATCTGTAGTGCTTCACGGTTTGTCATCATAGCTAACGACTTGTATAGGCACGGTCTAGATGATACCCTTCTTAGGTGTTTAGAACTTGATGAGTCCAAATGTGCATTAGTAGAGGTGCATGAAGGCATCTGTGGGTCTCACCCTAATGGCCTAACACTAGCCCGTAAACTTATTAGAGCTGGTTACTATTGGCTAGATATGGAAAAAGAAGCTACACAGTTTGCTAAGTCTTGTAAATAGTGTCAACTACATGGTAATCTAATTCATGCTCCAGCCAAGGAGCTTATTCCCTTCATTACTTTTTGGCCATTTCAACAATGGGCCATTGATTTGGTGGGTTAGATTTATCCCTTGTCCTCAAATGGACATAATTTCATCATCACAACTACAGACTATTTTACCAAATGGGTGGAGGCAGTCCCTCTCACCATAGCCAATGGCAAATCTGTAGCAATGTTCATTCTGAACTACATCATCTGCATGTATGGTGTACCCTCAACAATAATCGCTAATAATGGGGGGCAATTCAAAAACAAGAATTTGGCAGAGCTATGCTCTAATTTTAAAATTACATAGCATTGGTCTTCCATCTATTATCCTCATGGTAATGGACAGGAAGAAGCATCAAACAAGACAATCCTTAAAATCTTGCATTGCATATTTTACAAATCTGGATGAGATTGGCATCTCCAGATCAATCCATCTCTCTAGGCATACAAGACAAGCAATATAAGAACACCAAAAGGGGCCACACCCTATGATTTGGTTTATGGAGAAGATGTTGTGTTACCAATTGAGGTTGAGATTCTTTCTCTATGAGTCTCTCTGAAAGGCCTCATTACTAATGATGATAATAGAATATATCAGCTACAAGAGCTAGAACTACTTGATGAACATCGACAAGTGGTGTTTGATCACCTTAGAGCATATCATAAAAGGATTTCCAAGAGCTATAACAAGAAGGTTTGACCAAGGTAATTCCAACTGGGTGACCTCATTCTGAGGGAGAATCCTAAGAATCAACAACATCGGGTCTAGAAGCAAAAATTTGAACCAAATTGGCTTGGTCCATATGTTGTCACTGCAGTGTTTAGGTCTGGCACTTATCAAATTTATACTATTGAAGGGAACAACTCAAACATCCCATCAACGCTCTTCATCTGAAATGGTTCTACAGTTGAGACATCTTTAGTATGCTCATGTATATAGTAAAGTCCTGAAAAAATTCTAAAAAAAAAGAAAAAGTCCTAAAAAAATGATCATCCTAGTGAAAACCTAGCGATAGGCGCTTTGATGTATCTCAAAATAATTATATATTCCCAAAATATAAAAAAATTAAAAAAATTAAAAAAATTAAAAAATAAAAAATAGAAAAAGCAAAAAAAGCGGCCATTGATGAAAACTTGGCAAACAGGTGTCATGGTAACAAAAAAAAAGAATTTCTATCAAGAAGGTGAAAACCTGGTAAATAGGCACCTCTTGTTCCACATTTCTATAACTATCACAACACCACTTGGCTTTATGTAGTTTCTTTCCTGCTTTGCTGCTTTCATGCTTTCCTACTTGCATTTTCTTTTTGGCATGCTTTCAGTTCCCGTCAAGACACCAACTTACATGGATTGAAACTAATCATTCTCTTGGGGAAACTCTCCTGGTCTAGGGGGAATTGTCCTATCACCTTTTGGGATCTACTTCGCAATAGTCACTAGTGGTTCTCACTGCATCTGCCTACTGTCACTTTGCTTATACTGATATCTCTCTCCTTAATAATCTCCCTAACATCCATCACCAGTGGTTCTCACTGCGTCTGCCTACTGATGTCTAGCTAGTCCTATGATCACTTCATTTGAGAATCTCTCTCCCGTCAGTCACCAGTGGTTCTCACTACATTTATCTACTATCGTTGTACTATTGAGATTGCTTGCATCTGTTACAATTGGAGTTGTACTAAAATTCTCTATCTATCGATACTTAGTCTTGACAATTATTTGCTTTAGTTTGTACGTAGCTTTTAGTCACTTTTGTGACACTCTAGTTCCTTTGTGAATCCTCTTGACTTGACGTTGATCCAACGCCATACACCTACGGGAAACCAAATCTAGTTTTCCCTCACACCATCTATCAAGCCAGTCATCATTACTTAGGGGCATGGGTCCCCAATTTGATCACATCTTTGGTTTACACCCAAGTCAGTAATCTTGTCACTTCTACAGGATAACTCACTACTAACACAAACTAGTGTTTCTCAACAGCCCAATCTCAACTATGTTTTTCAACACTCTCTTTGGACACATCAATGTTTTTCAACACACATCAGATATAAAACATAAACATCTATCAATAACAATCAAATACAATGCACTCACAAGCACAACGGTTTTTTTCAACACCCCTATACACATACATATTTGAAAAATTTGAAACTGGCTGAGCTATGATTGAATCTTTCTTTGTATGTTGTCTGTTCTCATAGATTTTGTTTATATTTTCTTTGTCTACTACTTGTTGGTGTAGTCCCGATGATCCGAAAACATCAAATAAATAGTGTGTATGTGATAAGAGCTCTTGTACTAAGGTGGAAAATCCTCACATCCCTCGATCTTGTTTATTTGTATGCCATGGTGAGGTTGGTACTATCTCCTTGACTGTTATTGCTTTGTTTTTTTTATGCACGATTGCACTCATGGTTATCTTGGCTTTGAATGCCTCGATAATGGTGTACTCTTGCAATATTAGCTAAAAACAATGTTCAGGTCATGTTTTCTTTTGTGCCTTGGTGCTTATGTTTTTTCCTACATTTTATCTGATGAAAGTCATATTCATATTCTTATGGTCGCAGTGGCACCAGTAAGGATTGTAACGACTCCGATGTTCCACAAAATGCTCAATGATGATAATTATATGATGGGTCTCACAACCATGTCCTAGGTATTGCATCTAGCATAGAATTGCATTTTCATCCTAGACTTGCATTGTGACAACAATTTGATGTTCACTTCACTATGTTCTCATGGATTTGTACATTGAGGAGTTATTCAATATTCTGGCTTCATCACAACTAGCCAAGTGTTTGATACTCATTCTCACTCTTCAAAAGTGGTTATATTGACTACTCTGAATCCATTTTCGAGATCAAAATCAAAATATGACACTCCTATATTGCTCATTTTAATATTTTTGGGACCGACGTGATCGGACACTTGTGCAGTCAACTTTCTGACATCACTTTCTTGTTAGAATAATATCTAATCAACTCTCGTCAACTCTAGTCAACCCTAGTCAAACTTGGTCAACCAAACCTTGAAATTGCTAAAAAATTGAATCTAAACCTTCTGGATTCTTCCATAATCTATTATGAGTTCTTCTTGATCTCTGATTCAACATCTATTCATGATTTCTCGATCTTAATCATCATTATGACATGTCACCTTTCCATTTCACTCCGAGGGGGCAGGATGATTACATCATTAAATCTATTTCTAATCAATCTAATCTGAATTCAAAAGTCCTTGTTGCTAGGGGCATCTCATCACTTGGGGCATGTTCAGTTTTTGTACTTCATAGTCAAAACTGGATAGTCCACAATCAGTAAGGGCATCTCTGTTCCTTACATCTTATCATCTATTAGGTATCGGGGCAATCTAACCTAGATTCTTGAGGATCAAACTTCGTTCTGGAGATGATTCTCAAAATCTCAATCTATTAAGTATCTGAGAAATCTAACTCAGATTCTTGTGGATCAAGCTCCATTCTTGAGATGGTTCTTGAAATTCTCATCTATTGGGAATTGGGGCAATCAAACCCTGACTACTAAAAATCAAGCTCCATTCAGGAGATGATTCTAAAACTTGATCTAACCAGTGTCTTGGAAATATAACCTAGATATTTGGGGACTAAGCTTCATTCTAGAGATAGTCCTAAAATCTATATTGACTATCTTTTTGTGGACAGGTATCGGGGCAATCTAACCCTGACTCCTGAAGGTTGAGCCTCGTTCTAGGGATAGTCTTTTGAAAGATATCAATCTATTAGCTATCTGAGCAATCTAACTTAGATCGTTAAGGATCAAGCATCATTCTGGAGATGATTCTCGAAATCTTAATCTATTAGGTATTAGGAAAATCTAACTCAAATCCCTGAGGATCAAGCTTCGTTTTGGAGATGATTCTTGAAATCTTAATCTATTAAGTATTGGGGAAATCTAACCTAGATTCCTGAGGATCAAGCTTTATTTTGGAGATGACCCTTGAAAACTCTACTTGACTGACATCTTTGAAATCTAATCTAGACTTCAGAGAATTAAACTTTGTCCTGGAGATGGCTCTGAAATCTTCATCAATCGATCTTTGAAATCTATTCTTCTATGCTTCAGACATCAGACTATTCTTTGAATCAATGCGCTGCTCACACATCAATTCAAAGAGGGGCAAAATGTAACACCCCAAAATTCGCATCTTGTAACCCTAACCAATTTTGTTGCATTTTTCATTCTTTTGAATCATCAAAGTCCTATTGTACTAGGCAATTCTGAGTTTTGACTGACTCTACTCGACCTAAGTGTCAAATGCAAAAAATCCTAAATCTACATTAATCATACATTATATTTAATTCCTAAACATCAATCAATTAGCTAAACAAACCCTATGATTGAATCAATTTAATTATAAAGTCCTAGCACTTTAATTCAATTAAATTCACCCCTTTTAGCTAAAACACATAAAAAAGAATTAAATAATATTTAATTATTATATAAATATCCTCATTTCAATAATTGAATTTAATTATTCAGATAATTGAGAAAAACACATTTATGAGGTCATATTCTATTTATTCAATTAAATATTCTCTCAAAAATCTTCTCTTCAGTTCAGAAATAGAAACTTTGAATTAACTATGCTTTAAAGAGAAAGAAAATAATTAAAATAAAAAAGAAAATAGTAAAAATAAAAAATAAAATAGTTAAAAACAAAGGGAAAACAATTTATTGTTCTCTTTTAAAGAAAGCTTGCTAATTTGAACTAGCTTTTCTATCTGTTTTGTTTCAAAAAGGAAACTTTCTGTTCTGAGTAGACTCTCAGTCTATAAAAGAATTCCCATTTCTCATTCAAAGCCCCCAGTTATTTTTATGCATTGTTAGAATAAAGAATTGCTGCTACATTTAGTTCATAATCTCATTTCTAGTTAAAACTCTCATTTGCAATTTATTAATGTCAATTTCTTTGGTTAATTGCATTGCAATCATGTCTTAGTTTAATCTCATTTCAATTTTTAGATTAATCTTGCATTGCATCCATGGAGAAAAATCCTTCATTCTTAGACTGGTTTAGGTTGTGAGATTGTCGTTCTAAGAGCTACCCAAATCCCATGTCTATGATAGAAGGCAACAAGTTGAATCATACAGGCATGTAGGATGAATAACTCATATTCAATTCTGTATGTGGCTGATGAACAAGGACTATGTTGAAGTGTATGGTTGAATAACAAGGCCAAATTTAACATATACAATACCAAGCCCCCAATGCTAAAGTATTCCTACTAAACTCACAATATATAGTTTCTACCCCATGATAGTATCTTTTAAATGCTTGAATGTTGAAAATGGTAGATCCAAGAAGAAGGAAGGAAGGAAAAACTCTTTCTTGCTCCAATGAAGATCCACAATAGCTTGTCCACAAAAATTATTGTATGTATTAAGTCATCATCATAACTTTTCCTTCTATATCATCCTCTTGCATTCTTGCATCATCATCATGTCATAATTGTAAAGGCAAAAGAGAGTGCTTATATAGAGATCTCAATATAGATCTCCTAGGGCAATGCAAGGGACCCAAATTCAAAATTTTTCTTGAATTATGGTCCAATTACAATCACCAACCAAGGAGGGGATGTATTAATTTGAATATCAGAGAAAATAGTTTCGCACCCAGACCCGGGGACCTATGTTTTATGTTTAGGATCCCTATATGCTCCGGATCTTAAAGCGGGGACCAACACTCAGTAGAGGTCAAAGTCAACCTCAAACTTGACCTAGGCCAAGGTCGACCTTGACCTTGACCTAGGTCAAGTTCTACCTTGATTCTGACCTAGGTCAAAATCAGCCTCAACCCTGACCTAAGGTTTCAGGCAGGTCACCTTGAGAAATCTGCAAGATTCCCAGGTCAGTCGGAGACCTAGGAAGGTGAGAAAACACACCAGAGTATTGGAGAGAGGAATAGAGTCCATAGAAGAGGTATGCTGAAGATTAAGAGAGCCAGTACATAGTTTCTACCTAAAAATAAAGCCATAAAGAGGAAAACTAAGGAGAATCCATAGGATCCTAACCCTAATTTCACCTAGAAATGCATAATCAAGTGCAAATGCATCCTAAATGCAAATCTAATATGTAAGTGTACTAAATGAGGGTGCTAAACCTACCAAAATGGTAGTGCTTCCATTTTAAGATGATACAATTGGTACTAAATGGATTTTCTGAAATAAGTTGAATGAGCATCGAGACGTTATCAGAAAGAAAGCAAGATTGGTTTGTATAGGTTATGCATTAGAAGAATCTATTGACTATGGAGAGACTTTTGGACCTGTTTCTAGATTGGAAGGAGTTAGAATACTTCCATCTTATTTTTCTTAAAAAGGATTTAAGGTATATAAAATGGATCTTAAGTCTGCATTTATGAATGGAATACTTGGAGAAGAAATTTACATTGAGAAACCTAAAGGTTTCATTGAGAACACTAATAAGAACAAGGTATGTAAATTAAATAAATCTTTATATTGTTTGAAACAAGAACCCCGAGCAAGGTATGTGAGATTTCACTCTTATCTAATCAAAATAAGATTTCAGAGAACAAGTGATAACAATAATGTTTACTTAAAGTGTGACAGTGACAACAATGTTTTGATTGCTGAAATTTTTGTTGATGATATTATTTTTGGAGGCAATGATATCTTCTGTAAAGGATTTGCAGATGAGATGAGGAAACAGTTTAGAAATTTCAACTATGGGAAAGATTAAGTTATTTTTAGGTCTACAAATAAAATAAGTTACTGATGGGATCTACATTACACAAGCTAAGTATATCAAATTGATCCTTAAGACTTTTGGTATAGAAGATTCCAAGCCCGTTGGAAAACCTATGGTTACTGGTTGTAAATTGTCAAAAGAAGATGAGACACAAGAGGTGGATAATAATGTTTATCGATCCATGATTGGTAAATTATAGTATGTTGTTCACAATAGACTTGATATAGCATACGCAGTTGGGATTGTTGTAATATTTTCTTCTAATCCTAAGGAAACACATATGTCTCCAGTAAAAAGAATTTTAGATCTCTGAAAGGCACTGAAGATTTTGGTTTATTGCACAAGAAAGGAGGTAATTTTTATCTTTAAGTCTAAACTGATGCAGATTGGGCTAGAAACATCAATGATAGGAAAAGTACTAGTGGAGGAGCATTCTTTCTAGGTGAAATATTGGTCACATAGTGATGCAGAGCACTAGTGGTTACTAGGAAATATCCTATCAAATCCTCTTGATCCTTATTCAATGGATCAATATACTAGACCCTACCCACACAATAGACCTCTCAATGGTCAACAATGGTTCTTA
>MU223583.1:1008872-1030328 GCA_018584345.1 Thuja plicata
TTTCAAGTTGTCTGTCAATTGATGTCAAAATTTGAGGCACTTAGAGATTGAATATCAAATAAATCCACTAATAGAAAATGTCGTTCTCAAAGTTTATTTTTCAAATATGTAATTTATTTAAATACCCACATAGTAGAAAATATATTTAGTAGGCATGTTTAAAAACCTCTTTTTCAAAATGCCTGTTTCACGACCATACCCTGCATGTGTACAACCACCCTATTTTGAAGTAAATAAATGAATTTTTCTAAATCCTTTTGGGGAAAGGTACCTAACACATCAAAGATTGGTTAGAATATTTTTGCTTTTTTTTTAATTGGATATTTTTTTTTTATTAATTTTTAATTGACTATAAAGTAAATTTTCAAAACCTCTCGTGTACGACCACCATAATTTGATGAAAATTTTACTTTTTTGAGAATTTTTTTTTTTTTTGAATAGAATTCTATGTAGATTGGTCACATATAATTCATTTTTTCAAAAACCCAAAATCAAAAAAGTTATTAAAGTTTTAGTGAACCTTACTATTTTAAGTTTAGGTAACACTTTTGATTAATAAATATTGTAAAAATAGTAAAATTTATCATATCACTATAAAATTTATATTTTTGAAATCTAGACAGTAAGATCTCTAATGGGTTTTAATTCATCAAAAAATTTGATTAGGAAGATCCTCAAAAAATTACGGCAAGACAGAAATCTGGTGTTCAAATGCCTTAGCCATTATTTTGGAGGTCCAAGCATAGGCTTAGTCCCACCAAACCTGTCCCAAACCGAAATCCAATGCAAATGGTGGTTTGGTAAATTTGAATTTTAAAAAATGGGCACACATTTAAAAATGTGTACCCATTTTTTAAATGTAATAAATCGGCATAAAAAAATGATTTACAAAAAAAAAAAAAAAAATTTAAAAAATGGGCACCTGTTTTTTGAATTTTGGATCGGGTGTCCGAGCTTAAGATGGGTGCCCATTTTTTTCAAAATGGGTGACCGTTTCTGGTGGTAGTTCTCAAGCCCACAAGACTTCCGCAGAATTGGCACCCAATTTCTTGCACTTACCCATATATATATATGGATCTATTCGTTGTTCGTCGACATATCCTTATCAGTATCTTTTAGACTCATGTTTTGATATTAAGAATGGAAAAACCATCGCTGAGTCACCTTAGCATTTCTTATCAACATTGAGCATCGCTATACTCACTTAGGAAAAATAGATAGGGGCTGTTGACCCCTGCCCCTTCTTATACACAATGAGTCTTTAAAATTTTCTTTTATAGTTTAAGGTAAAGAGATATAAGATACAACCAACACATAATCTAGTCAGACAATTGCACCTAACAACTCAAGAGTAAAAATATGTTCTACTAGTTGACTAGGATGCATGTGACAAGTGGTGTCCAACATTTTTAGAATTTCACTGAGGTAGGGCATGGAAAGGGAGAGAATGATGGTGCGAGAACCTGTGTAAAAAGAGTTGTTTCCAGAGAGGAATTGAAGTACGAAGGTGACATAGTGTTAATAAATGCATCAACAATTGTGCAATGGTGTAACTCTACAATGTGACCAAGTAATGTAAGTAAGTCTATATTTTATAGATATCTTTGGTTGATACGTGAATCTAATATTGAAAACTATCTAGAGATTGTTGTATACTTACAAGATCAAGTGAGATGCATTCATTTATAAGTTCAAATGAAACATCATTAGCTATTTATAGTAGACATATTGCATGCTTTTTCTCTACGTGTATACATTTTATGTGGAACAAATTTGAATCAAAAGAGTGGGTTGACCAATGGTCTTATAGACATTTGCAACCCCTTGATACATATCAAATTCCTAGAGCACTATAAATGAACCAGATCAAAGCATCAGTGGATTTCAACCATGTATCTGACCTAGTTGAACCAGGTATTTTCTCAATTTATTACTTTGGTAAAATCAATTTTAAACTCAATTTATTATACTTTCCATTTTTTTTGGTATTAACTTATTCTTCTATAAAATGCAGGTCATGTATATGCAGTTATTGCATACGAGAATAATGAAGAAGGAACAAATTAATTTTTGTGTCGTTGTATTGAGGCCAAAAATAAATTGACAACTACATTCAATGATGGAGAGGGTATTGACTGCCCAATAGGATATGTTTTTGTAACATGGACATGACTTAGAAGGTAACATTGTTGTGTCATTATATTGATACCTCTTAAACTAATTTTATTACATCTTACATTGATTTTTGTATTAACTTATCTTTCTATAAAATACAGATACCCTATCAAAAATTCTAATGCCTAGTTGTTTGAGGAATTTGAGACACATAGACATATTCTTCATTACTCTAACCTTGTTGTTGCAACAAATATTGAATTGATTAAGTATTGTGGTAGACGTCTTAACTAGAATTTTTGTAAAGTTCATTAATCTGACCACAAGGAAATACTTGACACAATAAGGGTTAGATCTAATCCAGAAGATTCACTTGATAAATTTTTGGTCATCAAGAAGAATGATTCTACAAAATGGTAGAATAATTTTGACAATTTTGTATATATCTTTTGCAAAACATTGTAACTTCAATTTTTTGTATATATAAATGGCCATGAGGTTCTCTATGTGCATATTTGAAGGCCAAATTTTGTATATAAAACTATTAATGATCTATAATTTTCATATTTAGATGCAAAATTGTGTATATGTAAATGGTAATGAGCCATCATGTGCATATTAGATGTCCAATTTTGTATAGAAAAGTGGCCATGGAGTTTATTTGCAAATATTAAGAGGCCAAATTTTGTATTTCCTAATGTGTACCATTGGATTATAAATACAAATTTAGTTTCTATCATTACATAAATGAATTTTGTATTGTACCATTCATGATGTAATAAAGTGCAAAACTGCAAAGTGCAAAAAAATGTTTTCTTCATGCCTCCATTTGGCAATTACGAATCTTTGAAGTCATATTTCATGTTAATGCTCAATATAAGGTCTTTAGACTATTTTTTATGTTAAACCCCACAGTCACTATTTAGAATCTGCAAATCTTATCAACAAGTAGTAATTAATTGAAAATGGGATCATACAGATGCTTTAATTAACTAGTATCTCTAGAAGAAATTATTATTGTTAGTGGAGATACACTGATGTAGAGGTTCACCACCAAAAACTTGTAGACATTTTTCACATCAATGAGAAAAGATTTTTCAAGGCATTTATAACACATAAACATCTCTAACCAATCCCACAAGTAATGGTCCTTTAGACTAATACCCCATCCATTCAATATATGATGCTTTGGAATAGTTAATTAAAAAATGGACTATTAAGGTTCATCCATGGTTTTCTTTAGAGAAAAAAGTCAATGTTTTGGTCATAAGTTCTCATAGAAAATTCAAAACCAAAATGTAATCACCTTTTTGAATACCCTTTTTGACATTTTACAACATATATGGAACTTAGTTATGGTTTCTTTGGAACAAATGACTCTAAAATAGACTAGTATTGCTGCTGCAAGAATAAAAGAACACAAGTAATCTGCCTAGGGCATCATCATATTGCCCCTAAACATCATCCATCATGAATGAAACCTTTGAAATCATAAATTATACTTTTTGAAGTTGCAAAATACCAATTTCTAAGGGATTTGAATGGTATAAAGAAGAGAAACCATTAATTTTATATTTAAACCCTTGGCATCCTTATGATAACATTGACAAGTTTTGCAAATTTTATGAAATGGAACCCAAGAGACACTCGGAGACTCAATACTACTACAAAAAAATTCAGGATGGTCTTTTAGACCTTATTACAACCTTGAAACATGAATTTTAGACTCAAAACTCAATATTGCCTAATGGAGGCATGAAGATCATTGGGTGTTCCTGCACCATACACCCATTATATCTACAATAAATTTATACTCACTTGGATTACCATTTTTCTTTAATTGGGATACTCTTTCCAAAATCGCCCTTTGTTATGAAATAAGGAGTGAGACTGCCTCGCCAAAGGTGCTAAGGAACACAAGTGACATCATTGGTAGGGGTGCTGATATTAAAAGTGGGACCATACATAAGATAAACTAACCTAAAAAATGTGATTGAGATGTCATTTTATGCCCATGATGAGAAGAACATGATATGGGCTAGTTGGCAACTTTGCACTAAGTGCATCTAACACTTTTTGCACCTTGAGGAAAAATGTTTCCCTGCAAAAATGATTTTGAGCCTTCAAAAACTGAGATAGGTTATTGTAGGGGGGACCTAACAAGACCATATAGGTTCAAATGGATCATATGTAGGTGCCATGATTTGCAAGAAATAATCCATTGAAGTTTGATAGTTTTTTGCACTTAGGGTACCCAAGGGACATTGTTAATAGGGTATGATGCTGGGGGTTCTAGTGTGCTGATAGGAAAAGTGGGACCATGCCTAGTGTAAACCCACCCAAATGAATGTGATTGAGATGTTAGTTCATGCCTAAAATGGAAAAAGCATGATATGGGCTAATTGGCAACTTTGCACTAAGTGCATCTGACACTTTTTTCACCTTGAGAAAAAATGTTTCTCTACAAAAATAATTTTTAGCTCTCAAAAATTGAGATAGGTTATTTTAAGGGGCCTAAAAAGACCCTATATGTTCAAACAGATCATGCACCGGTGCCATGATTTGCAAGAAATAGTCTGTCAAATTTCAACAGTGTTTTGCACTTAGGGTACATAAGGGACATCAATCGTAGGGTATGTTGCTGAGTGTTCTAATGTGCAAAGAGGAAAAGTGAGACTGTACATAGGGTAAAATAACCCAAACACACATGATTGAGATGTTGGTTCATTCCCACGATAAACAAAACATGATATGTGCTAATTGGTGACTTTGCACTAAGTGTATCTGACATTTTTTGCACCTTGAGAAAAATTGCTGCCCTACAAAAAAGATTTTGAGCCTTCAAAAATTGAGATAGGTTATTCTAGGTGGGTCTAACATTACCCTATAGGTTCAAATAGATCATGCAAAGGTGCCACTATTTTCCAGAAATAATCCATCAAATTTGACATTTTTTACACTTAGGGTACACAAGGGACATTGTCGCTAGGGTATGGCGTTGAGATTTGTGGTATGTCGAGAGGAAAAGTGGGATAGTTCCTAGGATAAATGCACCCAAAAATACATGATCTAGGTGTTGGTTCATGCCCACGATCAATATAATGCGATATGGGCTAATTAGCGACTTTGCACTAAGTGTATTTGAAACTTTTGCACCTTGAGAAAAATTGCTGCCGTGTAAAAATTATTTGGAGGCTTCAGAAACCAAGAGAGATTATTTTAGGGGGGCCTAACATGACCCTGTAGGTTCAAATTCATTATGCCTAGGTGCCAGGGTTTGCAAGAAAATAGTTCGTCGAAGTTTGACAATTTTTTGTACTTAGGGTATACAAGGGACATTGATGGTAGGGTATGCCATTGATAATTCCAATGTGCCGAGAGGGAAATTGGGACCATGCATAGGGTAAACCCACCCAAATGAACATGATCAAGATACCAATTCATGCCCATGATGAAAAAAATTTGATATGGGCTAATTGGAAACTTTGCGCTAAGTGCATCTGACACTTTTTGCATCTTGAGAAAAATTGCTTCCATGCAAAAATAATTCTGAGCCTTCAAAAATTGAGAGATGTTATTGTAGGGGGCCTAACATGGCCCTATAGGTTCAAAAATATTGTGTGTAGGTCCCACGGTTTGAAATAAATAGTCCATCAAAGTTTGACAGTTTTTGGTACTTAGGGTACACAAAGGACATTGCCGGTAGGGTATACTGCTGAGTTTTCCACTGTGCTGAGAGGAAAAGTGGAACTAGGCCTAGGGTAAACCCACCCAAAAAGACATGATTGAGGTGTCATTTTATGCCCACAAAGAACGGAACACGATATGGGCTTCCTTCGCAACGATGGTTTGTTCCTAGTAGCCCTCAAAAATGAGATTTTGGTTCTTAACTTCTGACACATACACCTCTCATATAAAAAATTGACCTTTTTAGAGAACCATTTGGGTGACACCTAAATATGCTAATCAAAAGTTGTTGATTTCAAGTATTTAAGGGATAATTATTCCTATTTTACAAAGCACCTACCCTCTAAACACTCTCCCAAACCCAAAAAATTAATCTAATAGCCTTGGAAAGGTTCGAATAAACAAAATAGACAAATTTTTATGTGTTGAAACATATCAAAAGGTGTCTAAAGAGTGTTGGAAATCTACAGTGTAAACAATTGTTGTTTTGTCATTGATGTCAAACCTTAACTAGTGACACTATTGCTATCTGTTTGACTACCATATATATTGATTGTTGAAGAAGATTTGAAGGCAAGGATAACAAGAAGACTGAGTGAAATGGTTGAGTTATGTGAAATTACAAGGGTACTTGATCAGTTGGCACATTGGCAAAGTAATGTGTTATTTATCTATAACACTAAGTCAAGATGCCAGTTTATTGGGAACAGTATATGCTGAGTGAAGTTTGTTTCGACAAAGCACTAGTGTATGCTGAGCATAATTTCTAAGTGTTGACCGAGCACCAATAAATTTACAAGGAAAATAGTGATGACTGAGTGGAAGAACACAGTGTTGGTTGAGTAGCACTATTTTGGTAATTATTGAAATTTGAGATCTCTGGCCGACATAATTGAATTTATTGGGATATGTAAAGTTAATTAAGGATAAGCATGATTGGTCCACATTATTTAAATACATGGGTAACCATAATTAATGCAAGGATCCAAGATTTAATTAGTGATTACTTTGGAGAAGTAAATTAAATGTAAATGATGGAAAGATCCGTTGGATTTGACCTAACCTAAGATCTATGATCTTGATTAAGCAGAAAAGATTTATTTTACCTAGATGTAGAGGTATAAGATAACCTCAAGGGGCTATTCAAAGTAGTGAGGTGCATGTGAAAAGTGTACGCAAGAGTATTTCATGGTTAATTAACTGATTGGCATGATCTAGTAGAGAAGGCTAAACAGAGAAGCAGAGAGTTGCGAAAGTGATTTCTTGACAGATTTCCAAAGTAAGTTGTATGTATCAGATCACACCTACTGATTACTTTCTAACCATCATATCAGTCAAAATTCATTAACCAGGTTGAGCTAATAGTCATTGTATAAATCCTTTGAGAAAGGTGACATTCAGATGGGATTTTTAAGACCTCTAACAAGGCCACTCTTGATAGGGTGATTAAATCCTTTAACCAGGTCACATTTAGCAATGTGTTTTGTAACCTTTAATAGGGTCTCCTAGCAGAGCTCACTTCAGATGAGTGAAAACTTGGTAGCATGTTACTAGTGGGTTTTCCCAATTTGGGTTTCCATGTTAAATATTGCTGTCAACTTGTGTGAATGTTTATGTTGTGTTTTACTATTAAGTTTCTACAAGCTGATTAAATTTGAACAGTAAACTATATATTTATGTTGTTGACTTATGCTGTTGCTATCGAGTAGATCTGAGTTATTTAAAGTGCTATAAAGTTTCAATTGGTACATATAGACCTGAGGATAACTGATTCACCTCCCCTCTTAGTTATTCTAAATTCATTCTAACAATTGGTATTAGAGCTTTGGTCTCTTGAAAATAGTTTGAAGGTACTTGGAGCAAGAGATCAAGATGTATAAAAAGGAGGTACGAAAGTTGAACAAAGATAACTTCCCTACATGGCAGAGTTTGATGAAATTGCATTTGGATGGTATTTGTGATGCTACTAAGTGCTATATTGAGCATGATTATATAGTCCTAACAACACCTCTCACCACTAAACAGTTAAGAGAAAAGCAGGAACACAATCAAGCAATGTTGGAGATCGCATCATCCCTGAGCTATCCTGAATTTGAAGACATAAAGAACTGTACAAATGAAAAGCATATGTGGGATACCCTAACAACCATATATGGAGGAGATACAAATGTGTTGAGAGCTAAATCTGAAATTTTAAGAGGTAAGTTTGATGAAATGAAAATGCAAGAAGGAGAAAATATAGTTCAATATTGTGGTAGGATAAGGAAAGTTGTGAATGCTATTAGAGGAGCTAATGGAACCATTGATGATAATACCATTATGAAAAAGGTACTGAGTACTCTTCTTCCTGTATACGCTATTAGAGTCTTTGCAATTCAAGAATTAAGATGTACTCCTAATAACAATTTGACTTTAGAAGGTCTGGTAGGTAGACTTACTGTATTTGAGATGTCAAATTTTGATAACTACACTCCACAAGCTATTGATTCTACATTCAGATCCTAGTTCATCCTTAACATATCAAATAAAGGAAAGAAATGTACAAACAGTGACAGCGACACTATAGATGATGATCTGGAAGAACTTGAGGCACTTATGGCAAGAAGATTATCTAGAGGAAAAGGAAAATTAAAAGGTAAACTTCCTATCATTTATTTTTCATGTAACAAAGTTGGTCATATTGCTACTACATGTCCTGATAAGAATGACAAAGATGAAAGAAGAGATAGAAAGTACAAAGATAGAAAGGATAATCAAGACTTAAGAAAGTATAAGGATTACAAAGACAAAGGTAATAAATATTTCTATATAGATGAAGAATCTTCTGACACTGGATTTGATAATTGTGATGAAGATGATATAGAAGTTGTGTATGTTGCTATGAAAGATGATTGTGATGATGATGAGAAAACTACATTAATTTCTTAAATGAGTAAAGGTGACTATTGGATTATTGAAAATGGTTGTTCACATCACATGACTGGTGATAAGGATAAATTTGAAACCTTAGAGCAGTGCAATGGTGGTTATGTTAAATTTGGTAATGATGCACCATGTCTTGTTAAAGAGAAAGGATCAATTAAATTGACTGACAAGATCATATGTGACAATGTATACTGGGTTGATGATCTTAACTATAATTTATTGAGTGTTGCATAGTTGAATACTTCTGATTACAGAGTTCAATTCCATCACAAGAAGACAAAGATCTATGATGCCGCTACAAAACTAGTTGGAAGTGGAGAGAAAATAAAAGGTAACTTGTTCTGTCTATACTTAGCTGATGAGACATGCTTGTTTGTACAATATAATGATGTTTGGTTATGGCATAACAGGTTATGTCATGTAAACTTTGATAACTTGGTAATAATAAGAAAATTGAAAAAGGTTAGAGGGCTTCTTAAGATAAAGAAACCTGAAAATGCAATGTGTAATCAATGTCAATTGGGAAAAATGACTAAATCTAGTTTCAATAGCAAGATTCATACTTCTGAGGAAATTCTAGAATTGGTTCATACTGACTTTTGTGGTCCCATTGGTGAGAAAAATTATTGTGGAGATAGATATTTTATTCTATTTTTTGATGATTACTCTAGAATGATGACTATTTTTTCTTAAAGAAAAATATGATGCATTCTAGTTATTTAAGTGGTACTTGGAAAAAGTTGAAAAGGAGACAAGAAAAAGTCTGAAATGTTTGATATATGACCAAGGAGGCGAGTTTATTTCTAATGAGTTTAACATATTTTGCAATGACTGAGGTATAAAAAGACAGATGTTCGCACCTAGGACACCACCACATAATGGTATTACTAAAAGAAGAAATAGATCTATCATGGACTGTGCTAGAACACTAATGTTAGAGAAAAATGTTGCACATAAATATTGGAGAGAAGTTATAAGTACAACAGTCTATACCCTGAATAGAGTACAAGTCAAGAAAGGTACTTTAATGCTAGACCTTATGAGTTATGGTATGGATATGCACCTAATGTAAGATATTTCAATGTTTTTGGAAGTAAATGTTTCATACTAAAGGATAACATAAATGGAAAACTTGATGCAAAAGGTGAGGAAGGCATATTTATTGGTTATTTAACTAAAAGTAAAGAATATAAGTGTTTGAATTTTAACACTAACAAAATTGTGGAGAGCACAAATGTTAGAATTGATGAATATGCAAAAATAAATGAAGCATAAAACACACAGGAACCTGAAAGTTTCAAATAATTTGTCTATCTGGATGAGGAAGATTATAATGTATTACCTAAACCTGAGAATTAGATTGTCGAGAAAAAGCTAGCACCTGTCAAGTTACAGAATGAGGTTGCTGGGCAGTAGGAGGTAATTGCCGAGCTATCTGATGGAGATGCTGAGACACATAATGAACCTGAAGTGAACGAGAACAATGAATGTGAGGCAAAGTAAGAACCTACTCTAGAAAATTATGTGAGAAGGCACCACAAACCTGATCAAATCATAGGATCAAAGGATTTTGCAGTTATGACAAGAAGTAAGTTGAGAGACGGTACATGCTTGTTATGTGATTTTGAGCCTAAAACAGTAAAAGATGCCTTAGAAAATGAATAATTGATACAAGCCATGAATGAAGAGATTGAATAGATTGAAAATAATATTACTTGGACACTTGTACCTAGGCAGAATGACAAAGATGTAATTATTACTAAGTGGATATTTAGAAATAATTTGAATGAACATGGAGAAGTAACAAGGAATAAAGCTAAACTGGTATGCAAGAGTTATGCACAAGAGGAAGGAATTGATTATGGAGAAACATTCTCCCCAGTTACAAGATTGGAAGGAGTCAAAACCTTACTTGCATAGGCAGCCTACAAAGGTTTTAAAGTTTATCAGATGGATGTAAAGTCAACATTTCTAAATGGAATATTAGAAGAATAAGTGTACATTGAACAAGTTGATGGATTTGTTGACCCAAGCAAGAGGAACATGGTTTGCAGTTTACACAAGGCACTATATGGACTAAAGAAAGCACCAAGAGCATGGTATGAGAGACTGCACAATTATCTGATAAAGATTGGATTTGAAAGGGCAAATGACAACAGCAATTTGTATTTGAAGACAGAACAAAATAAAGGTGCTTTATTAGCTGAATTTTTTTTTGATGAAACTATATTTGGTGGACAAGATGTATTATGCCAAACATTTGTAAAAGAGATGCAAACTGAATTTGAGATGTCTATGTTTGGTGAGATCAAATTATTTGTTGTCCTACAAATATATCAAATGAAGAATGGTATCTATATTACTCAATCAAAATATGTCAAGGACATACTAAAAACTTTTGGAATGGAAGAATCAAAACCAGTGAGTACACCCATGGCTACTAGACATAAGTTAACAAAGAATGATGATACAAAAGAAGTGAATCAAACCCTTTATAGGTCAATGATTGGAAAGCTGCAATGTGTTGTGCACAACATACCTGATATTGCTTTGGTTATTGGAATTGTTGTAAGATTCTCTGCCAATCCGAAGGAAACTCATATGATGGAAGTAAAAATAATTCTGAGATATTTGAAAGGAACCGATGAATATGGTATGTATTACAAAAAGAATGATAAGTTTGAGCTCAGAGTTTACATTGACTCTGATTGGGCTGGAAATGTGGATGATAGGAAAATCACCATAGGTGGCACATTTCTTTTGGGAAAGAGATGTGTTTCATGGAAAAGAAAAAAACAAAATTGCACCTCACAATCTACAGCTGAAGCCGAGTATGTGGCAGCAACAGTTAACTACTCTAATATTGTGTGGTTGAAGATACTACTGAAAGGTATTAAAGAAGAGATCACAAAACCAGTTATTATATATTGTGATAACATTAGTGCCATAAATATTTCTAAGAACCATGTGATACACTCTAAGACAAAGCATATAGCTACCAAGTATCATTACTTGAGGGAGCTAGTTCAAAGCAAGGAAGTGAGACTAGAATATGTGCATACTAAGGAATAGTTAGCAGACATATATACAAAAGCACTACCCAAGGATGATCATGAGTATCTGTGAGGTAAATTAGGGGTGATTCCCCTAACTAAGGCTAATTAGTTTAGAATGGAACTGTTGCATCAAATGTTATATTCAGAATATTTGACACATTGATGCACATGAAGTCACACTTTAGGAAGCTGCCTAAAGCTGTGAAAGAAAGACAAGGACATAAAATAGAATCAGTCATAAGAAATATGATAGGAACAACATCATACTAAGTTAGAACAGAAGAATGTGCATGATGAAGATTTCAACATCTTTGGCATTTTTGTCAAAGAGGGAGAGTTTACTATACTTGAGAAAAAGGGAGAGTTTATTGAAAGAGGGAGTCTACAGATGAATAGAAATAAAAAGATTTCAGTGTGATTATAGACATAGAGGGAGAAATGTTTTAAAAGATGAGAATCAGAATGAAGCTAAAGACATTAATACATATTTATTCATATCAAGGAACATAGAAATTTTTTTTGGATTGTATGGTAACTATGTTTGTAAAATTATTGTTTTAATGTTTAGTGTTGTCATCAATGCCAAAGAGGGAGATTGTTGGAAAGCTACAATGTAAACAATTGTTGTTTTGTCACTGATGTCAAACCTTAACTGGTGAGACTATTGCTATCTGTTTGAGTACCATATCTATTAATTGTTGAAGAAGATTTGAAGGAAAGGATAACAAGAAGACCGAGTGAAATGGTGAAGTAATGAGAAATTACAAGGGTACTTGATCAGTTGGCACATTGCAAAAGTAATGTGTTGTTTATCTATAACACTAAGTCAAGATGTCAGTTTACTAGGAACAGTATATGCCGAGCAAAGTTTGTGTCGACCAAGCACCTGTGTATGCCAAGCATAATTTCTAAGTGTTGACCGAGCGCTAGTAAATTGCCGAGGAAAATAGTGACGACCGAGTAGAAGAACACAGTGTTGGCCGAGCAACAATATTTTGGTAATTGTTGAGATTTGAGATCTCTGGCCAACATAATTTAATTTATTGGGATATGTAAAGTTAATTACGGATAAGAATGATTGGTCCACATTATTTAAATACACGGGTAACTGTAATTAATGCATGGATCCAAGATTTAATTAGTGATTACTTTGGAGAAGTAAATTAAATGTAAATGATGGAAAGATCTGTTGGATCTGACCTAACCTAAGATCTATGATCTTGATTAAGCAGAAAATATTTATTTTACCTAGATGAAGAGGTATAAGATAACCTCAAGGGGCTATTCAAAGTAGTGAGATGCATGTGAAAAGTGTATGCAAGAGGATTGCATAGTTATTTGATTGATTGGCATGATCTAGCAGAGAAGGCTAAGTAGAGAAGAAGAGAGTTGCAAAAGTGATTGCTTGACAGATTTCCAAGAAGATCTGAAGATTGAAATGAGAATGGAGGCCACTCAGTGAATTAGCATAAGAGCTGAATTGGATCTGGATTTGAAAAGTAAGTTGTATGTATCAGATCACACCTGTTGATTACTTTCTAACCACTGTATCAGTCAAAATCCTTTAACCAGTTTGACCTAACAGTCATTGTATAAATCCTTTGAGAAAGGTGACATTCAGGTGGAATATTTTAAGACTTCTAACAAGGCCATTCCTGACAGGGTGATTAAATCATTTAACCAGGTCACATTTAGCAATGTGTTTTATAACCTTTAACAAGGTTGGCTCGTAGCAGAGCTCATTTCAGAAGAGTGAAAATTTTGTAGCATGTTACTGGTGGTTTTTCCCAATTTGGCTTTCCACATTAAATACTGGTGTCAACTTGTGTGAATGTTTATGTTGTGTTTTACTGTTAAGTTTCTACAAGATGATTACATTTGAACATTAAACTGTAAATTTATGTTGTTGACTTATGTTGTTACTGCCGAGAAGATGTGAGCTATTTAAAGCGCTATAAAGTTTCAATTGGTACATCTAGACCTGAGGATAACTGATTCACCCCCCTCTCAGTTATTCTAAATTAATTCTAACAAAGAGGTAGATATATTAAATTGATCATTCCAAATGCGTATTTCAACAATGAAATTTGGTAGTGTTGATGACACTTGTGTTTAAATTTCATTCTTTCATACACACAATATGACTCCAATAATAAAAATGTAAATATGTTCATTTCAATTTATCTAGATATACACACAATGAACAAGTTGGATCACATTTCAATTGCAAATAACTAATTTTTAAAGTACAAATATATGCACACAATGAACAAATTGGATCAAATATAAACTTTCATATATATAAAAATGAACGATAATCATGTACATATACAAAAATGGTATAAATACCAAGTCAAAAATAGAGTTACAAAAATGTGGCATGTGCCATGTCAAGGTCGATATATACAATACAAATGTCAAACATATACATAAATTGGTCCTTCAATGACCATAAATACAACTATATGTCTCTATCAATATCCATGACTATGGTTGATCATCAAAATTGAGCCTTGTAAAAGTAGTGCATGACTATGTAGGTTGCCGCACAAGAATAATTCAAATGTTGAATCAGATATCTTTTACCAAAATAACTAAATACTAAACTGTAATTTATTTTTAGTTGAATTGTTGATTACCTCATGTCTTTGTGCCGCTATTGGGTTGTGAAGTAAAGATGATGGGATCCTTCTTGGGTAAAGGAGAATCCTAACAAAATGGAAATGTAGAGGATCCATGGGAAGTCATGAAGGGGGATATAATAGGTAAAACAAATTTAATAAAAGTTAGTAACATATATGTCGAGCAATACTAAAAACAAAAAATGCATGGACTAAAAAAAATAATTCATACCAGATCCTTAGATGGATCTCATATACTCATATGAGGCACAATCACTGATGACTTAGCTATGATCATTTCCTATATCGTAATTGATAAGAGATGTTATAGTCATAGATGAAGGAATTAGGGCTTTCAAACAAGAAAGAATGAAATCCAACATGAGTTGACAAGTGGGTTTAAACTAAGAAGGCAAACATAATATTTCCTTTTGATGTGTTGGACCCCCTCTTCGACGATCAAGACTCCTAAAAATATGAAATGGTAGAGGATCTGTAGAAAGTGGTGAAGGGGGTTCTAATAGCTAAAAGGGAATTAATAAAAGTTAATTATCTAAAGTTGTTTGCAAACACTAAAAAAATAAATAATGCATGTATTTATATCTAAACACATGTTTAACATATATAGCATATCAGAGCCTCAGATGGTTCTCCTATACTCTTAGGAGGCATCGTCATTGATGATGTTGCTATGACAATTTCCTGTATGAAAAATGATAACATATATTATAGTCATAGAGGAAGAATTTAGATATTTTGAACAAAAAATAATGCAATGCAAAGTGAATATGGAAATGTTACCTATTCTCTCTCTTGAACCGCTACAACATCAAATGCATTCATTAATTCTGTAAACTCCAATTGTTTTTGTATATAGAACAAAAATATCAGGTGGATTAATCAAGATCTACATGTACATGTTTAATCATAATATAAATCAATAAATAATAAATTACCTTTTGGCATTTGGGTGTCTGCCAGGATATCTTTTTCTATCTCAGTGTGTAGAAGATGACTTTTGCAAATGAGATGTACTCATAAAAGGTGGGGTAACCTAACTGAAAAAAATTAACATAAGAGGAAAAAAATTATATATTATTAAATATAAGATGAAAAAATATAAATCTAAATGATTTGCATGGGTTCAATTAAAATTTTAAATAAGGGTTGAGCAAAATATGATACTGCAAAGTTTTCTAGGCCAAAGTCAATGGCCGAAAGTGTGATATAATCAACTTGAGACATCTGATCCCTAGAAAATCCCTATACAACACCAAATGAATATACATATTAACAAAAGTTGTTTTAAAACCAACACATTATTCTATTTTTAATAATATTTAAAAATATTTACCTTAGGTGTCGAAGCTACCCATGCACATCGAATGGATTGAAGTCTACATGGTATACTCACACCACCTATTGCACCATGTAATGCATATTATTCATATATAACTTTAAATTATTTAATAAATAAAAAAATACTTACTTTTATAACATTTAGGTGATTAATTGATAAAATGTGATAATAACAAATAATCACACCTGAATTTTCTCTCCACAAGAAAACACCATGGTCATCTAGTCATCGGTGATGGTCACATCCTCTATGGTAGAAGCATGGCATCTACTACCGCAATATGTACATGAATGGATTGTCAAACCATCCTCATTCATGTAAGTATTGACCCCATAACATATCTTCTGGGAATTGGTGCACATATTGTCAATGGGCTGGGCTGAGCCAAATGGTGCATCTCATGATGAAGGAGGTGCCACAAGTGCTGATCCATCCCCGGGTCTAACTAAATTTGTGGCACACTAAGAAATGACATCATTCAATGATTTAGCTTCCTGAAGAGTCTTTAACTCCATAGACTCCTCCAGGGATACTGGTACTATGAAATGAACCATGATTTTAGGATCTACATGCTTCCTATGTTATGGGTCTACCACCTTATGGGCCCTAGGTCTATCTTGCACAGAGCCTCTACCTCTACCTCTACCTCTACCTCTACCCTAGAACTATTGGATGTCAAAGTAATTCAGCTTTAAGCCGAGCATAAACTCTTAATATAGCTTTCTCAAAAAATATGGAGAGACCTCCCGATTGTGACAAGGTGGTTGGTCAAAGACCAAATACCACCTATTCCAAAAAGATGCTTTCATCCCAGTGTGCACACACCAATGTATAGGAAACCTACTCATATTAGTAATTAGGTTTTTATTAGTTTTAGGATCAGTGAAAATATCATATATCTCATCTTTAAGTATTCCCTTTCTTTTCACCTCATCATATGAAAACACATCCTCATAAAAGGCATGACATCTATCCCTCCAAGAACCTCATTTTGTAACCTATCTAGATACCTCATTCACACTATTGGCCATTGTTTCTAGGGTTTTTGAAAGGTATGAGTGGTGCTCCTGACTTGAGGACCTCAACCTATTCACTAATATAGAAATTTGGGTAGTTTTTTGTGTCAGGTGATTGATAAGATCCTCTTGTGTGGTCTGTACATGATATACTAGAAGACACAGAGGGTTTTGGGGTGATGATGGTTGTTCAAGAGCACCATTTTAGGGTTTTTCTTATTGTAGAGAATCATCTTGGGGTTTTTTTGTTTCTCATGTGAAAAAGTCTTAGGGTTTTCTTGTCTTGGTTGTGTAGGAAGAGGTCTTTGTTATCTATTTTGTTGTCCAAGATTATTTTCAGAATCTGACATCAATTTTAAAAAAAAAACTAAATCAATTAAACAAACCCTACTTCATTTCAAATTCAAACAAAAATAATTAAAAAAAAAATAATTACTTGTTCGACAATGTGGCATGACTGCAAATTCCTCTAAATGCTAGTTAAATGCAATACAACTAGGAACATGCTCAGGTTTTGGTGTTTTTTGGATACCTCAAGTCGTTGTTTGACATTTTTGGGTGTTATAAATGAGCACAACCTATGGGTTGAAAAAAACATATAGTTCTTCATAACCCATGCAGGTTATGAAAAACTTTTAGTTCTTCATAACCTGCATGGGTTATGGGGTGTTAGAATGAATTTAGAATAAATGAGAGGGGGGGGGGGGTAAATCCATTATCCACAGGTCTAGATTTACCAATTGAAACTTTATAGCACATTAAACAACTCAGAACTGCTCAGTAGCAACAACATAAATATGCAGTTTACTGTTCAAATGTAATCAACTTGTAGAAACTTAATAGTAAAACACAACATAAACAATCACACAAGCTGACACCAACATTTAACATGGAAACTCAAATTGGGAAAAAACCGCCAGTAACATGCTACCAAGTTTTCACTCTTTTGAAGTGAGCTCTCCTAGGAGCCACCCTATTAAATGTTACAAAACATATTGCTAAATGTGACCTGGTTAAAGCATTTAATCACCCTGTCAGGAGTGGCCTTGTTAGAGGACTTAGAACATTCCACCTGAATGTCACCTGGATCAAAGGGTTTATACAATGACTATTAGGTCAAACTGGTTAAAGGATTTTCACTGATACAATGGTTTGAAAGTAATCAACAGGTGTGATCTGATACATACAACTTACTTTGCAAATCAAGATCCAATTCATCTCTTATGCTAATTCACTAAGTGGACTCCATTCTCATTTCAATCTTTAGATCTACTTGGAAATCCATCAAGCAATCACTTTCACAATTATGTACTTCTCTGCTCAGTCTTCTCTACAAGATCAAGCCAATCAGCTAATTAACCATGCAATCCTCTTGCATACACTTAGCATATATTTTTCACAACTTGAATAACCCCTCAAGGTTATCTTATACCTCTTCATCTAGGTAAAATAAATCTTTTCTACTTAATCAAGATCGGTTAGGTTGGATCTAACAAATCTTTCCATCATTTACATTTAATTTACTTCTCCAAAGCAATTACAAATTAAGTCTTGAATCCATGCGTTAATTATGGTTACTCATGCATTTAAATAATGTGGACCAATCATGCTTATCCTTAATTAAATTTACATATCCCAATAAATTCAATTATTTTGGCCAAAGATCTCCAATCTCAACATTTACCAAAATACTGTCACTCGACCAACACTGTGTTCTTCCACTCAGTCATCACTATTTTCCTCAGTAATTTAATAGCACCCAGTTGACACTTAGAAAGTATGCTCACCATACACTGGTGCTCAGTTGACATAAACTTTTCTTGGCATAAACTTTTCCCTGTAAACTAACATCTTCATTTTAGTGTTATAGATAAACAACACATTACCTTGCCAATGTGCCAACTGATAAAGTACCCTTTTAGTTTCCCATATCTCAACCATTTCACTCGGTCTTCTTGTTATCCTTGCCTTCAAATGTTCTTCAGTAATTAATAGATATGGTACTCAAACAGATAGCAATAGTCTCACCAGTTAAGGTTTGACATCAATGACAAAACAATAATTATTTACATTGCATCTTTCCAACAATCTCCCTCTTTGGCATTGATGGCAACACTAAAATTTAAAATAATAATTTTACAAATATAGTTACCATACAATCCAGAAAGTCTTCATGTGTTGCTTGATATGAACAAATCTTCATTAATGTATTTAGCTTCATTCTGATTCTCATATCTTCATTTCTCCCTATGTGTTCGTAGTCACACTGAAGTCTTTCTATTTATGTTCATCTGTAGACTCCCTCTTTCAGTAATCTCTCCTTTTTTTTTCTTTCTCTAAGTAGAAAACTCTCCCTCTTTGACAACAATGCCAAAGAAATTGACATCTTTATTATGCAGATCCTTTGGTTCTAACTCAATATCATGTTCTTCCTGTCATCTTGCTTATGACTGATCCTATTTTCTGACCTTGTCTTTCTTTCATAGCTTTAGGCAGCTTCCTAGAGTGACTTCCTGTGCATCAATGTGTCAAATAGTCTAAATATAAAATTTGACGAAACAATTCCATTCCAAACTAATTAGCCTCAGTTAGGGGAATCACCCCTAATTTACCTTGCATATGCTCATGACCATCCTTGGGTAGTGCTTTTGTAAATATGTTTGCTAACTATTCCTTAGTATGCACATATTCCAGTCACATTTCCTTATTTTGAACTAACTCTCTCAAGTAATGATACTTGATAGGTATATGCTTTGTCTTAGACTGCATCACAGGGTTCTTAGAAATATTAATGGCACTCGTGTTATCATAATATATAACAACTGGTTCTGTGATTTCCTCTTTCATACCTTTCAGTAGTATCTTCAACCACACAATATTAGAGCAATTAACTACTGCTACCACATGCTTGGTTTCAGCTGTAGATTGTGAGGTTCAATTCTGTTTCTTTCTTGTCCATGAGATCGATCTCTTTCCAAAAAAAAATGTGCCACCTTTGGTGATTTTCCTATCATCCATGTTTCCAGCCCAATCAAAATTAGTGTAAACTCTGAGTTCAAACTTGTCATTCTTTTTGTAATACCGACCATATTCATCTGTACCCTTCAAATATCTCAGAATTCTTTTTAATTCCATCATATGAGTCTCCTTGGGATTGGCAAAAAATCTTGCAACAATTCCAACAGCCAGGGCAATATCAGGTCTACTCTACACAACATATTGCAAATTTCTAGAATCATTGACCTGTAAAGGGTTTGATTCACTTCTTTTGTATCATCATTTTTTGTTAACTTATGTCTAGTAGCCATGGGTGTACTTAATGGTTTTTATTCTTCCATTCCAAAAGTTTTTAGTATCTCCTTAACATATTTTGATTGAGTAATGTAGATACCATTCTTCATTTGATATATTTGTAAGCCAACAAAGAATTTGATTTCACCAAACATAGAAATTTCAAATTTAGTTTGCATCTCTTTTGCAAATTTTTGGCATAACACATCTTGTCCACCAAATATAATGTCATCAACAAAAGTTTCAGCTAATAAAGTACCTTTATCTTGTTCTATCTTCAAATATAGATTGTTGTTGTCATTGGACCTTGCAAATCCAATCTTTATTAGATAATTGTGCAATCTCCCATACCATGCTCTTGGTGCTTGCTTCAGTCCATATAATGCCTTGTGTAGTCTGCAAACCATGTGTCCTCTTGCTTGGGTCAACAAATCCATCAGCTTGTTCAATGTACACTTCTTCTTCTAATATCCCATTCAGAAATGCTGACTTTACATCAATTTGATAAACTTTAAAACCTTTGTAGGCTGCATATGCAAGTAAAGTTCTGACTTCTTTCAATCTTGCAACTGGGGTGAGTGTTTCTCCATAATCAATTCCTTCCTCTTGTGCATATCCCTTGCATACCAGTCTAGCTTTATTTACTTGTTACTTCTCCATGTTCATTCAACTTATTTCTGAATACCCACTTAGTACCAATTACATTTTTGTCATTCAGCCTAGGTACAAGTGTCCATGTCTTATTCTTTTCAATCTATTCAATCTCTTCATTCATGTCTTGTATCTAGTCTTCATTTTCTAAAGCATCTTTTACTGTTTTAGGCTCAAAATCACATAACAAGCATGTACCGTCTCTCAACTTACTTCTTGTCATAACTACAGAATCCTTTGATCCTATGATTTGGTTAGGTTTGTGGTGCCTCCTCACATACTTTTCTAGAGTAGGTTCTTTCTTTGCTTTAGATTAATTATTCTCGTTCAATTCAGGTTGATTCTGTGTCTTAGCATCTTCATCAGATAGCTCGCCAATTACCTCCTATTGCTCAGCAACCTCATTCTATGACTTAGAAGGTGCTAGCTATTTCTCAGCAACCTCTTCCTTAGGTTCAGGTTGTAACACCCCAAAATTGGCATCTTGCAACCCTAACCAATTTTGTTGCATTTGTCGTTCTTCTAAATCATCAAAGTCCTATTGTACTAGGCAAATTCTGAGTTTTCATTGACTCTACTCGACTTGAGTGTCAAATGCAGAAAATCCTAAATCTGTATCAATCATACATCACATTTAATTCCTAAATACCTATTTGGCTAAACAAATCCTATGATCGAATTAATTTAATTAATAAAGTCCTAGCACTTTAATTAAATTAAATTCACCCTCTTTA
>MU223583.1:1051397-1064207 GCA_018584345.1 Thuja plicata
CTAAACATAATATAATTTAAACTGTAATCCAATTAAAAGAACAAATTTCAAACATTAAACATAATATATGTATTGAACATTAAATATTAAACTAGTTCTAAGAGAGAGAGAGAGAGAGAGTTTATTGAACGTACCTATAGTAGGAAAAATGGCAGCAGGAGGGTTGGTGGTAGCTCTCAAAAACTATAAACATTAAACACAATATATAATTTTAAACATTAAACTAATTAAAAACAATAATAAAAAATATTTTTAATAATAAAAATAATAAAAAACAATAATATGTACCTGTAATAGGAAAAATGGCAGCAGGGGGGTCGGTGGTAGCTCTCAAAAATGGGTACCCGTTCAGATAAAAACGCAATCCCATTTTGCAAATTGTGAAAATGATTTGCAAAACGGTTTTAAAAAAAAATTAAATACTTTTAAAAAATGGGCACCCATTTTTCAAAAAACGGGCACCCGTTTCTTAAAAACGGGTGCCCGTTTTGCTACGGGTACCCGAACCAAAACGGGTGCCCATTTTCAAAACGGGCACCCATTTTATATTCATGGCTCGGGCACCCGAACCATAACGGGTGCCCGTTTCTGTTTGCCAATTTTTTTTGGCCGCGGACTTCCGCGGAATTGGCACTCAACTTTGTGCTTGCACCCTACATGTGTAAGTTTTTTAAATACATCATAATTTAAATAAATATATACCATAACAATATGTAATTCTCTCCCAATATCACTCAACTCTGAATCATTTAAGGTCACATCACCGGATCCACCTACTCATGTAAGGACTCCTGTGAGGGATCAATCTGGCCGTCTGTAAGCAAGATGGTAAAAAGTTGATGAACTAGACGTGATGAAGTGGCATGTGTAGACTCGTGCTGAGTAGCTATAGGTGGTACAGGAATATCATCCTGTCTCTATGCACCAGTAGATCTACTAAGAATGGTGGGGACAAATGATGGGACATCCCTGAGAGGAACCCTGTTGGTAATTTGTAACGCTTGATATGAGAAAAGTAAATCACTAGATAAACATGTAGAAATACTATGCAACCAGTCTATCTCTGCTATAGATGCAAGCTCTAAGGGAGATGGTGTATCAACTGTCTGGTATGGATCAATAGTAGAAGATGCATCCTGTGTAGGTGGAGGAATGTGACCAGAATGGGAGCGCAACATGTATCTATCTACATGATCAGATGACATCTCATGTACCTATGTCGTGATACTCGCGATACTAGAATATACATCTGACCTGATACAGTCATCAGGTATACTTTGTCCTGCACCTATCCCTTCCAAAACTTTTGGTATGACCAAAAGGTTTGGACCCACCTTTTCCCGCTTATTAGCGGGCATTGGAGCATTAGGCCCCCTAAATCTGTCTGCTAATCTCCCCTTCCCCTATCCAGCATGACCGGGAAAATCTGTGTAATCAACATCATGATGCAAATGAAATTCTACAAATAATTGTTTGCAAAAATATAATGGAATCTCATCCTTCTAGAGCCACCTATGATGAGCAAACAACCATCGAGGATAAATAAATGGTGCAACAAGGTCATCCATACATCGAGTGGTCATATAACCTCTAACCTGGGCTCTGTCTCAATAAAAAGGAAACATAGTCTTCACCTGAGCGGTGGAGACCTCCGAGTCAACCTGTCTATAGTTCACAGCGCCAGTAACACTACGAGAGAGAGAAGGATAGAATATATCAATAGAAAAACTAGCATACGGGTTGTATGATTGAACTGCGTCAATCATACACACGAAGTCCTCTGTAATAATCTTCACCATATCCTTATTAGGGAGGGTGGATGACTGTATCCTATCAACAAGAACCTCAATAGCTCATCTCAAACGAGTTATAGTACTCGCAAATAACTCCTCTCTGTCCTCTCTAGAATCCACAGATCTATGAGAAGAGCGGGTGCTACCACCCCATGGTACACTAGCATCTCCTAAATCTACAGGTGCATCCCCTCTACCTGATGCCATGTGTGATATAAAAAATAGATATATAGATGCACTCGAAATTATAAAGAAGAATATATGTCTAGTTCTCTGCACATACATACATGGTCCAATTCTAATTTAAATAAATATATATTTTTAAACACGTACACATTATAAATAAATAAACATGTGTTCAAACACTTGAATGCATATGTACATTTGAAAAAAATGATTTAAAATAATATGTGTACATGTACATGTATATTTGTGCAAAACTTGGTTTATTAGTCTAGTTAAATGTTGATTGATGTTTAAAGTTTTAAAGAGATCAAACTGATTTATTTCTCAATTAATGTTTAGCATGTTAGGGATTATGTTGGTTAATGTTCCAATTTCATGTTAGTTCAAAAGAAAAATTTAATTTAGCACGTTTTAAGGTTTATGTTGATTTATATGTTTCAGCAAATCATGTTTTGGTTTCATGTTAGGGATCAATATGGTCAGGGTTTCATGTTGCGGTTCATGTTAATATTTATGTTAAATTTTTTGTTTCTATTTCATGTTTCAATTTCATTTTAGGGTTTGATGTTGGTTTCATATTAGAGTTTCACATGTTACCTAGTACGTGCAAATGTTATGATTAATATGAACTTCAAGTAATACTAGAATGTTTTCTAATGTCATCTAATATTTTCCTAATGTTTTGTAACATTTTATTAAGGTTTTATTACCTGGTTCATGTTAGGGTTCTTGTTAGTTACGGTTTCATGTTAGGGTCCAATATGGTTAAGGTTTCATGTTAGGGTTAATGTTAGAGTTTATGTTGATTTATGTTTCAGTTTCATGTTAGGGCTCATTTGTTAGAGTTTATGTTTTCGTAAGTAACATTTTCCTGTACTATTTTGTAACATTTTCTTAATGTTTTGAAACATATGCAATAAAACTAAATTAATTAAAACTAAATAATACTTTCCTAATGTTTTGTAATAGTTTCCTAATGTTTTGTAACATTTTTCTAATGTTATGTAGCATGTAATAAAACTAAATTAATTAACTAACTAACTAACATATGATTCTAACTAAAAAATAAATTTAAATCTACATTAAAAAATATTTTATATTTTCTAAAATTAAAAATAACAAAATTTAAACAAAAATCATCAAATAATAGCAAAACTACATTAATTTAACATAACAAAATTGAAAACATTAAAAAATAAATAAAAAATTTCTACCTATTTTCGGCCGAAGTACTCCTGTTCTGCTTCTCAAATCCTGGAAGGCGCTCAGTGCAAATGAGCCACTCAACCAAATTTTGGAATTTATATAGTTTTTATGGGTTTCGGCTGGACCTGTTTCGGCCAGACATGTTTCGGCCAGAACCTCTCTGCCACATCGACGCCACATGGCCCTGTGTGTACGCCATGTATATCTGGCCGAAAGGGGTCCAGCCGAAAGGGGTCCAGCCGAACTATGTATGGCTGAAACATGTCAAATGGTCCCCAAGTGTGACACAGTTTCATACTTTTACCCTTAATCCTCGCTTGAAAAATACACTTCTCTACCTAAGTTCTCAAATAATCGGCATATTCTACTATCCAAGAGTTAGTCATGAATCCAAATATTTTTATAATTCTACTTAATTTATCTTAGGAGAAAAAAAAGTTTGAGTGACTCCTATGTCAATCAATACTATAATAAATTTACCATAAAGAATACTTATTGTTTATGTTAGTGTGATATAAAATTCTACCTCCCAATTATCTACTAGAGCATGGATTTTGTATTAAAATACCAGTTTTTGAGGTGATATAGAGGTTCTATGATGTTGACCTCCTTGATTTTTAGTCAGGCATTGGTTGGCATAATACATTCATCCAAATGAGAAAAATCTCCTGATAGTCCTTTCTATCTTGTACCCCTATTAAGGGTTTCCTTCGAGCTTTCTTGAAATTTCCATAATCTTTTTTGCCTCCTATGGATTCCTCTCTTTTACCCCTCTATCTCTTATCATTCCTATCATTTTAATTGTGTTTTTTTCTCTTCTTTTTGAATTTATAACAAGTTTGCACGTCCACGTAGATCTCTTTCTATTCTTTTTCTTAATGTCATCATCCCTTGTAAGTCTATGCTCTTGCCTTACTACCATATAATATTCTTTATTCATAGTAATAGGTCCAAGAACATACACTATTCATCCTATTTCTTTATTAAGGCTCATGATGAATTTTTGAATCCTAACCATTCATATTTTTGGTATAGGGTTACATAGTTTATCAACCGAGTAAAATTTACTAGTATTCATGGATTGAAATTTCACCTTGCCATAAATTCTAAAATTTTGTTTCCTTTTGGTAAATAAAAATTTGAGGATACCTCTACCTAAAATATTCCACAAATTGTTTCCACACACTCTAAAAAAAAATTAGACCTAACTCAACCTTCCTATTTTTCCCACTAGGTGGCTACCTCACTTGTTGATTGATTGGCATCTCATATTGCTATGGAGTTCTTAGTGTAGTCCCTAAGATAATAATACTTCACCTCTTTAAACTAGGATATAACAATCTCCCATGAAATTGAGCCCTCAAACTTACGGGTATTGACCTTTATAATTCCATTTGTTACTTCAAATGCTACTTGTTTTTCCTTCTTAGATTAGGTATGAGTATACATATGGGTATACAAGCATTCTCATCGATACTACTTTTAGTTGTGGAATCTTTCTACTATAACCTTAAATAAACTAGGATGGACTTATTATTGTAGTGTCTAGATGCTATTTTTCTTCCTTTCATCATAGTAAGTGGTTAGCCCAATTTATCTATAGGAATTTTTGGAAGCTTAGACCGTCTGATATCATTTAATGTCTGACCCATCCTTAACTTTTAAGTTCCTGGAATATAAATCCTTTGTTGTAATTAGATTACCTGGGTTAAGGCCTAAAACCTTATAAATAAATTAAAGAGGATGAATGGAGTTTCACGAGGAATAAAAAAATACCATAAACAAACCCAAAACAAAACCAACCCAAGTAAAAAATAAACCAAAATAAATCATAGAAAAAACCACTCCCATTAGGCACAAACAAATGATCTAAATGGTGGGGCTATTAATAGTCTTCCACCTGCAGTTAATCTCTTTTAATTGATGAAGAAAAATAACCATTATTATATCTTTACCTAGATTAGGAGTTAGGAAATGAACATTAAAATCCCACTAGTTCAAAACAAAACTAAAAGGAATCTCCACACTTTTCTTCTTGGTATATCAGTGGTCAAGGTTCTCTTGGAGTACCTTCATGGAATCCGATGTTTTGGACAACATATCTATATTAAAGACACCACCACATGAATATTTCTAATCATATCCTCTTGCTTACCCTTGATAGTGTAAATTGACAAAAGCTTTTCCTTTCTTTCTTCTTTGGAGGCCACCTTGGTGCTTAAGGCCTTGAAATCCATATCCAAATTATCCCATTTATTATCTTTGGTAGATCATTGGTAGTAGTCAAAACTCTACCATCATATCCTCCATAGACTAGTCACTCACTCATTCATCCATCTTGGCCAAAGCTTCCAAATTATTAACTTTCCTTTTTATAGTATAAAACTATGATAAATGCCAATAAATGATTTCATTTTACTTATTGTAGTGTACACATAATTCATTCAATTTATCTACAGCCTGTACAAGACCAAATTCTAAGAGGACAGAATAGGTTAGGGAAAAGTGGAACTAAGGGTTCATGAAAGTGTATTAGGGGATAGCCTATGCACATTTGGAGGGTCATTATCAAGGGTCCAATTTGAACCACTTGACAAAGAGGAAGAGGAGTCATAAAAAATTACCTCCTAGTGCTCAAGAAAATTCTAATATTTTTCCTTTTGGAAATGAATGTGAGACAATATTTTATTGTTTTAGTAGAACATTGGGGATTGACATTGGTAACTTTTTTGACGGGGTGATCATTGTAGAGATAGAGGAACCTTTACAACCAGAGGTATTAGAAAATTCAACAACCAAGGTGGGATTAAAATGGGGGTGAATGAGGTTTGAGCCACTAATAGGAGATAAAGACTAAATGAAATTTGTACAATTTAAGAATTATCCCTTGGTGAAGTTGAAGCACACACTTCGTCTTATAAGCCAAAATAATAAATTGAGACAATGACATGATGTCCCATAATGGAAAATCTATTTTAACATCATACCTAAACTTATATAGCATAAAAAAGAGTGGAGAGTGCAATCTTTTATACATGTCATCCCACATGATGTATTACATAAGGACCGAGGTTGCATTTTTATATTTTCTAGAAAGTTCCTCTCTCTTGAAGTCATTTTGCAATTCAGAGATACTCTCCCCTTCCTTCAATAATCTCTTGAGGTCCTCTTTGTAATGACCCTTAGGATTTTTAGGGAATTCCATACAATCCACCAAAATCTTATTAGCAAATGCAATAGATTATATAGAGATAATGAAGGACATCCCCCAACAGAAAGATGACCCTCAACCCAAGAATGAGAAAATTAATTAGAGAAATCAAGGTCAAATCCTTTCAAACTCTCAATGTAGATGAAAATATTCCCCTTAACCAATACATGCAAAAAAATCTCATTATTTTTAAGGATATCATAGTAATTTGGCTTAGTATGGATTAAATATTACCACATGGTAGGCTAGGGTATATAAAAATACAAATAACAATAACTATAAAATGATAATTCAAGCCTAAAAGAAGATGAGGATAAGTGATAGAGAGAAAGAGAAAGTCAATACTCTTCCCCTAAAAAATGATCTCTCCTTTGAGTGATGATTAATGAAAATAATGGGAAAAACCATAATTAAAATGGTAGAATACAAATCTTTGGGCCACATTATTTCTTTAATAATTCTAGATAACAACATACGCATCCCCTAGGACATCATGTAAAGTATATCATATTTGTATAGAACTGGTGAAGGGACTCAAGTTTTCTAGCCTATCACCTGACTTTTCCCCTCCCTAAGGGTGTGAGAGAGTCTGACGTGGTTGATGGTGGAAAGAATGGAACAATATTTTAAAATAAGATCTTTCACGGGCTAGTCAAGTGATGCTTCCCCATGAAGAATTATATTTATATTTTGGTAGTCCCCTTCAATAATGATTTTCTTAAACCCTTTGTCCTTAGCAAGAGATTTTCCATAAAAAATCACTACCACCTCAACAAAATTGGAGGTTTAGATTCCAAGATTAGCCATGTTGATAAACACCAAATTTCATTTTAAGTCTCTAACTATACCACCCCCACCCACTTGACCCAAGTTACCTTTCGAAGAGTTGTCAAAATTTAACTTTATCCATCTGATGTTGGGGGCACCATTTGATTAGTATTGTTGTGACCAATTGGATTTGATTTCAAATCCTTTATTTGTAGATATCAAGTTACTGATTTTCATGACAACTCCTTCCCGATTGTTAGAAAAAGAACACAAAAGCAATATGACTTTAATTTCTTGTTCAAAATTAATGTCAACATAAATTAGTTGGTTGATCAAGGTATTAAATTCATTAAGTGGTTGGAAACATTACCATCTTTCTTCACCTTCAAATTAACAAATATCTTCATTAATAAAACACTAACAACATGTTAGACAATTGATCCCATAAATCGTTTTTATCTTCTTTATTGCTATATTAAACAAATTATTGTTCAATAAATAGAGAATGGTTGTTGTCATATTTTTTTGTCCAAAACATCCCAAACATCATTAGACTTATCTTAGACTTCTTCAATTTTCTATTTAATACAATTGAGAGATCTGTTCAAATTGGGAGAGCTCATAATTGTAATTTCCACATATCTCAAAAATATGACCTTAGATTTTTACATTATCCATATATCATATGACCTTAGATTTTTACATTAGCCATATATCAATTGTTGAGAATGAAAGATACATTTAGAATTTTAAATTATCTATATACCAATTCTTGAAAATGAAGGATAAATAAAAATACAAATTTTAATTTAAACAAACGACAATCGCATACAAGTGAAATATACAACGTGATAATTATGTGGTCTAGATCCATAGGAAAACAAGGGAATCTGTATTTTACCACTACATCCCCACACACATATAATCCTCAAAATATGAAAATAAACTAGTAAACAAAGAGACAGGTAGAGTAATAAACAAATGCACTCTTTAGATAAAGTATATTTACTGTAACTTACCAATTGTTTAGGAGGGTCTATAATCAGATCGGCCTGTTTTCGATATGATGTTAAATGTCACTATCTGTTTTCATTTCCATCAACTGATTGCATTTACAAATGAATGAATGCCATAAGAAAAACTGTTCTATTTATGCAACTCGGCTGGATTAATCAATATGCTAACAATCTACGATATGATGTTGAATTTCACAAATGAATGAATACTCTAATAAAAGATTTTGCTGAGCATTAAATTTGCTAATAATCTACTGTGAAAAATTCCATGAGACTACCATATTTAACGTCTTGCTGTAATCGAAGGAGGCATCTTATATTTTATTCTATCTATCTATGTACCACCATTAATTTATAGAGCACCAAAGAGTGTACCCAGGCCGAAATCATCGTCAAAGTTGTCCATATTTATATATATAGGACCAAAGAGTGTGGCTAGGCCGAGATCATCATCAGAGTTGTCCATCTTTTTGAAGCAGAAAACGTCGTTCAATACAGTTGTTGAAGCCAAAGAAGCCTTCAGAAGCTCCAATGCCTGAAGTTTTTAATATAATTACGAATTGTTCTCCATTAATAAAGTAACAATAGCGAACGATATGAAAAAAAACCCATCAACAAATTTTGCCGAAGAAAATTTAAATAAATCTAATAACTCTGACCTTGTTGCGATCCACAGTTACAGTACGTTCTTCAAGCTCCGATTCATTTTTTATATTGAGCTTTTTAAGCAACATTATAGCAGTGATAGTTGAATTCTGTATTATCTGCAGGTCATCTGTTATTATATACGGAATAATTTCTGTCACATCACCGCTGCTGCTTCCGCTGGCCTGGTTGGCATTCTCCCCCATCTGAACGAGGGTGTTCATAGTCTCTCCGCATCTACATGTCGCTCCGCTGGTGTAGCTGAAATTGTGAGTTATATTGTTTGTATTAATCGACAGAGAAGGGCAAACATAATAATTTCCGGCTTCGATCCTAAGAACTTTAGCGAAGGTGGTTATAAATTTGGGGTCAAGCAGCAAGGATTTATCCGTAGTCATATACTTGGAGGGGAATTTGTCGACGCTCTGTTGCAGACTGGAAAAAGACCCAAGTTCCATAGCGGATTCCCCAGCAGACAGTAGTTTTGGAATCGAACCCAGGGGTAAATCGAGAAAGCTGTAAAGAAGCTCAAGAAAATCGTCTCGAGCCTCAGCATATATCATACGTCCAGTCTTAGAATTTATCCAGAGGCGTACAGTGATGGCTTCGGAGCTCATGTTTGTACGATAGCAAAATGTGAAAAGGGCGATTGAAGAAACGTATGATTGTAAGGTGAATTGAAATGTATAGAGCTTATAAAGTAGAGGATTTGGCCAATGTTGGGAAGTTTAAACGTCTAGCAGCTAAAACGATCAGACGATAACCGGTGGTTGAAAGAATCACTGCTTGGTCATGAAAAGACGTTGCCATATCACATGAGATAATCGCTTCCGTTACCATTCAAATGCCAATTATCAATATTAAAATATCCAGAGGATTCGGCTAATCTAAGTGTTTTAAAAAAACGAAAGATCCGTGAGAAAATCTGTAATGTTGAATTTTGCGTTCCCATGCCGATTCTCACTCATGCTAATGTAAATAAAGGCACTCGATTACATGCATTTCAACACCCTCTACCAAGCTAGTCCATTTGCACTCCGAGAACATTTAGGCTCTAAAAAAAAATGTTATCTTCGAACCATGTAGCAAGCTTTCAAAAAAGATCCTTATTTTTTTTTGGTCCTTGTAGTATAATAGACATCGTTGAATCGAGTGAAAAAGAGATAAAAAATTAATAACTAGACAAATAAGACCCACAACAATTGTAGAATTGTTCAAGATCTATAAAGTTCATCTATAATATATTAAAAAATAAAATAGAACCTAGTTAAAACATAGATTAAGTTGATATCTTTTTGATCTAACATAATTACATTTTAAAGACACATCAAATTTATTATTTCTTGTTAAGCTTATAGATAAACATATCTAAACATGAACTACAAGGCTATGAATTAGATGTGGCTAGATGGTTACGTAAGCTATTATAATTTATAATATCAGAGACCTAAACCCTCTTAGAGAACCTGCAATATTCAATAAAGAATTATAGCTAGCGAATCGAGTCGAGCAGTTTAATGTGTTATTAAGACACCTACCAATTATGATAGGTAGTTCCCCCCTCCAATTATTGTTGCTAGAATAAGCGACAATATAACCCCCACCCATCCCCACACACGACCCCCACCCAACCCCCCACACACAAGATAGATACCTTCTGCCATTAATCTAGCAGGGCCCTCCAATTCGAGTCGTTCATTAATAAACTCCCATAGCGCGCCCTATTCTAAAGGTGAAAATTATACTAAAACTCGGTGCCATTTTTTACCCTAATCGCTTGTTCTGTTGTAGTGATAGGAATTAACCTTGCAATGAAATTGAAGTTGCATAAGGAAATATAATCTAGATCTGAAACACAAATCACCTTATACCTCAATGATGCAATGCCTGTTTGGAGATGATCACAAGTGTTGATGCAATAGCTTGGACTCCACCAAAAACAAATAGGAAATCATGAAACCAAACCCTTGAATGATGAATGTTGTAGTTTTCCACAATGTTGGATTGAGGAAGAAAGAGAAGAAGAAGACTAGATGAATGAATGTAGATCTGCTTCCTTGTATGTATGTATGTATGTATGTATGTATGTATGTATGTGATAAGAGCACTGAAGGTGGATCTCACACATAAAGTGGAGTTTATTCTATAGCATGTGCTAAAATAAGATGTAAACTCTTAGGTGTCTACAATGCATACTACACCTAAGTGAAAAGAGCAAGAACTTAGTTCTTCTATATCAAATAAAGGAAAATAAAAAGAGCCAAATTCTTTCACATTAGAAAAAGGGAAAGAGAAAGAGGATAAACATCTCAATGTTTAAACATGGGTACCCTATAAAAGTCTTTGAGAATATCTAGATTCCCCCATTACTTGTTATATCAAAGTTGATAATCAACATGTTTGCCAAGGCTTCAACACAACATATCTTCATTGGTTATTCTGATTTGTGGTTCCAAGAAGGTTGAACATTTAATAGGTAATGGGGGAATCTGGATTTGATCCACGACACCAATGAAGATCTGCTATGTTGAAGCCTTGGAAAATATATTGATTATCAACTTTTGTGTAATAGGCAATGGGGTAATTTGGAGTAGAATTGATGAGTTTTACATGAAATTAGGTAAATCTTGTTGAACATTTCCAAATGCATAGAAGAGAGTGAATCAAAACACACAAAACTTAACTTATTCTGTCATAAATCTATAAGCAGTTAAATTTAAACCAACTAATCATAAGTGAAAGATGTAGTAATGAATACTAGATTTAGATGGAAAAGCCAATGTGATAAAAACCATAATAAGAAACCACTCATTATATGAATAATTGTTTACAATGCTTATTTTAGGCACACTTTCAAGTAAGCACACAACTCCCTCATGTACAACAAACCAAAGCACATTGCTTTAGTATAATACACAGACTGCGCAGGATGAACAATCTTTTAGTAGGTAGTAGAAAAATGATGAAATAAAAGATACAAGATCTCCTGATCAAACTCAACATCTATTCTGTCAAAATCACACAGTTCTACCTATGTTTCTTCTTATTCATATTTATCTTCTATCATATTTGATCCACACATGATTCACACCAATTCCACATTGAATATGTATCCTTTCGCATTCATATATATACAAGCTTGAACTTCCAAAATTCAACTAGGCTGGCCATATAAAGATAAGCAATGTTTTTACAAAGCCAACTTCCAAGAGAGTAAATAATCAATACTGTTTACCCCAAGAGATAAAGGGAACCCAAAACCTTCATAACATGTTGTTCATAAATGAATTCATCAAAGCACAAGCATCACAACCACTTATGAGACCATCCCTAAAGGAAACATATAGAAACTCAATAAATAACACAAGCTAGTTGGCCCAAAAATCACTCTTGAATCCATATGATGCCATACAAAGCATAACATGCCATGATAAGACCTATTTAAATCAACATAAAATATTTGAACTCAAAAACTATATAGATGTTAGACACATGTCCACTAAATTGCACACCCTAAGATTCTAATATGGAGAAATGTGGAGGTCAATTCTTCGATGTTGTTTAGACTATTTTTGATAGGTAGCATTCATCCCATAAGAACTCTAAATTTTATTTCTTGCATATTTTAGTTTCCCACACATCCATGTTTTAAGATACACCTCATGTTGCGTTATTAAAGGTATCAATCATTAGAAAAATCATGAACTTTAATCTCTTTCTTGCATATTAGACTTCAAATACTCTTTCCTACATATCAATCTTCAAACACTCTTTCTTGCATATCATATGTTGTCATACACCTTTTGCACTTCTCTTCATCTAGTTGACATTAATGCACACAGAATATTGACATCAATGATAATACTGAACACATTATGCTAACAAATCTTTGTTGTCAGGTCAAATCATCCATCGGTGTTGAATTGGTAGTGGAATTTAAAGATAAAACAACTTCATTATACATTTGAAAGAGATGGTATATATA